>CM046426.1:6235541-6650541 GCA_025506505.1 Flaveria sonorensis
GCTGAGCAACAACCACTAGCGACTGCTAGCCCCCACATCATTATCGCCATCGCAACATCACCATCACCATAAGTGTATGATCGCCACCACCGCACCATTACCATCCCATCATCACCACCATCGCACCACCATCATCAACTTCATCTCCACGATTGCACCATCATCATCATCATCCCACCAAAACCCCATTCCTTTTCCCCTTTTAATCCTAAAATTTATGATACAAAACACAAATTGCGGATTGTTCATTGAATCTGATTAGGAAGAGGACGAGAGACAGGGGTGGTGCAACCATGGGTGTTCGTAAGCCTTGATTAAGGTTCAGGTATGATCCACGCATTACTTAATTTATTGTGACCACAGCTTAATTAGAGTTCAGATCTCAATCAGGGTATTCGTGGGTGTGCGGTGGTTGTTGGGTGTTCGGAGGAGTGGCGATTGAAGGTGAACGAAGGGCTTTTGACGGCAACGATGGTGAGTGGGAGGCGGTGGCGATGGTGGAGGATCTAAATGTGGGAGGGAAGTGATGGAGATGACGGTGGGGTGGTTGGGGTTGGGTTTTTTTTATATTTGATAGTTATTTACACAATGGTCCCTGAACTAAAAGAAAGAAACAGAATTACAAAAATGGTCCCTGAATGGGTATTTTTGTCAATTCACTAAAATTTAATAGAAAAACTAACGTCAGTTAGTCTTAATACCTTAACTCGTTACAAAATTAAAACACAATACCCCAACCTGTTACAAAAAACTCTTAGTACCCAAACATATTATTTTGTATAAACCACAAGGACCATTTGCGTAATTAACTCTTTTATATTCTAAAAGGAGTGGATAAGGTTTGCTTGAATTGTCTCGTTTGTTATTTTTTTATTGCTTAATGATGTTAAAGTTTGTATCTAATGTTTATTTATCACTCAAATGCTTAAATGTAATTTGTACAAACCGTCTGGAGTTGAGCAAATTTCGAACAAGATTTCTTCAATCTTTCTGTGAGTGAGCTATAAATCACAAGCTTTTTGAAAAACTTTAATGGAACTACATTATCGTTACTAACTTCTTTTAAATTTTAAACAAATTATCTAGTTTCAGTTCATCTTAAATCTTACAAATCTAGTTTAATTTTATATTTACAAACTGGAAATTGGGTTTTTATGATTACGCGTAACTTTTTTATCATACAATATGAGTTTGATAAAGTATTATCTTTTATTTTTTTAATAATATAAAACTGAAAAATAAGTATTTATTGGATTGACATCAGTAAAATATTTAATTAAATTTTTAATTTTTAATAAAGTATTGTTATCCAAAAATATTAGGAATGAGAAACTTACAAGTGAAACTTTCATTAATTATCACAAAAAGAATATTTTGGTAAATAATTTTCAATCTACACCTTTTTAGTAAATAAAATTTATAACAACACTAAAAAGTTATTAAAAACAGAGGGTGTTGAGGAATAGTAGTGAAATACAACGTTTGAATCGTTCTTTAAAAAGTGAATTTATGTCAAGAAAGAAGAAATAATAAAAGTAGTTTCTTTATATGTCGTATCCACCATAAACAAGCTTTAACCCAATATGTGCTAGCCAACAACCCATAAAATACTACTAGATATACCAGTGACAATGGGATCACTTTCTTATATTTTGAATGTGTATACATGTTAGTATCTATCCGTCTTTGACAATTGCATAAATGTTTTTTAACTGTTCATAATATTTGTGACTAGTTTGCCACAACACTATATTTGTCACAAGATTATGACTATATTCTGACGAAAGTTCTAAAGAAAATAACTATAAAATTTCACACAAAATTCTGACAAGGTAACTGCAAAAAAATAGTTTCCGCAAATTAATCACAAACAGGTAACACTTTCCGACAAGTTGTCGAATATAAAACAATAACTTTATTAATTCTACATGATATATAAAATTTCGCATAACTTGCGACACATTTGTGACAATTTAGATATCTAAATAATTAATTACACAAAAATATACGTTTGTGGCAAAATTATCGTAAATATTGCATACCTTGTGACAAATTTCCGACAAATGCCTATTTTGCTCGCAACTTTGTCTGTATATCGTTTTGTTACAAGATTGCGACAAAGTCACTTGTCGTAAAAACTGATACATTTTGGTAGTGTGAGAAAAGAAGTGTATTCATTTTTGTGAAACTGAATAGACATAAATAACAATCATGATGGCATAAGTGAAGAGTAATGATGAAAATAATGTATGTTTTATTATTATATATATTTGTAATCAACTCAATTATGTTGTTTATTACATGAAGGCTCCATTGATGAGTTGTTCGAAGAGTTTTTCAGATATCAATCGCGATCTCACATATGTATATTCTTTAAAAATTCTTTTCTATGTAAAATATCGTAAAGAATTAGTTTAGCTTCAAGAATATTAACAATCGTTGTCTTATCATCTTGTCTCCATCTTTCTTTCAAATAAGTTTGAAAATATTAATCTTTATCTTTAAAACTTCTTAAAGTGCAAACACCATTTCTACAACATCCAAAAAAATAATCAATACTGTTAGCATTAATTACACAAATTTAAAATTTTGGTTCCCATAACAAAACCCCTCTTCTTTTAACAATGATGTCAATTTACTTGAACCATGAATAGAAATCAAATATTTTTGTGAAAGTTATATATAAGCACATAAGTATAATTATAAGAAAAATTAGACCACCATTAAAGTACTGTTTTCATTAGACTCCAATATAACCTTTTGAGTTGTGGGTTTAAACCTTTTATCAATAAAAGAGAGACATAAACATGTACTCTTTTATGTATTATTGTAAAGAATTGGACTTTTAATTTGTCTGATAATATACCCTTAATTAAATTAAACTATAAATACATAAATCATCTTTTCTCTACGATGCATGTTTTTAACATCTACTGAAAGTTTAACATTATTGTGTCAGAAAGAGTTATAATTTAGTATCATAACAGTTATATGTAATCTTATTATAAAAGGGGTACCTCATGATTTCAATATACATCATATTTTCTTACTAAGTGTGTTATTTGTTGTGTGTATAGTATTTACTTACAGAAATATGTGGAGATTGAAAATAGCAGAAGGGGGTCAGAATCCGTACCTTTATAGCACAAACAACTATGTCGGGAGGCAAATATGGGAGTATGATCCGAATTATGGAACTTTAGAAGAACGTGCTGAGGTGGAACAAGCGCGTGCTGATTTCTGGAACCGAAGACACGAAGTTAAGCCTAGCAGTGATGTTCTTTGGCGCATGCAGGTCTCGGTTCTTGCTATTTTTTTAAAACAAGATTATTATTGTTTGTTTGGTTATGAATGTAACAGTTGTCTGAATGTGGATATGCAGTTTTTGAGAGAAAAAGAATTTAAACAAACAATACCCCAGGTGAAGATAGAGGATGGAGAAGATATATCTTACGAAAAGGCCACGATCGCGCTGCGGAGATCGGTTAATTTCTTTGCAGCCTTGCAGGCTGATGATGGTCACTGGCCAGCTGAAAATGCTGGTCCATTGTATTTCATGCAGCCCTTGGTGAGCTTTTATGCTTTTTTAGAGGTGAAAAAATGAACAGGTCGGGTGGGTTGGGTAACTGGTGAATTGAGTTTGGGTCAAAACAAGTAAATTTTATAATCGACTTGAATGGGCCGGGCCAAAAGAAAAGATTCACATTTTTTGTGTTATATATGAGTACATAAAACATATAAAAATACAATACTAATGCCAATTAACTTTTAAGTGGGATTATAGACCGAACTATTAACTGTGGTTTTTGAAACCAACAAATAACCATTCATGTTGGTTGCATTGGCCAGACCGGCCCAAACAGTTTGGTTTTGAAGGTTTGAGCCAACTTTCTTTTTTTTTTTATCATTAGTTTGTATTAATATATTTGAAATGATAAAAAATGGTTTATTAACATAGGGCATAAACCAGAAATAACAAGTAAATAAAAGGTTACAATCAGTTCGGTTTACATGGCTTGTTCCAAGTTTCAAACAGTCGGTCAAATCCATTAAACCGCCAAACTTAAATTTTAACGGTTTATGAGCACCCTTACTGCTTTGGGCAACTATTTGGACTTGTTTTTATTTCAGCTTGTTTCAAACTGTTTGACAGTAAAATAAAACATAACTCAAATCAACACATTCGAACACTGGTCTAAAATTTCAATCTCTAGTTTTGCGGGTTCAATCTTGACTACTTAACAAATCACAGGTGATTTGCTTGTATATTACCGGGCACCTTAACAGTGTCTTCCCAGCAGAATATCGAAAAGAAATCCTACGGTATCTATACTGTCATCAGGTAATAAATGTAACTGAACTATAACATTTTAACAGCAAATTCAGAAAACATCAACAAACTTATCTGTAACTTGACAGAACGAAGACGGCGGGTGGGGCTTTCACATAGAGGGTCATAGCACAATGTTCTGCACCACCCTCAGTTACATCTGTATGCGCCTTTTGGGTGAAGGACCTGATGGTGGTCTGAATGGCGCGTGCACAAAAGCCCGCAAATGGATTCTTGATCACGGCACAGTCACAGCCATTCCATCCTGGGGCAAAACATGGCTTTCAGTAAGCCATCTTACTCAAAACTAACAAATATAATCTTATTAACTGCATTAATTATTTTAAATAATAGACAAACGTGTTCGTTGATCATGTTTTGACCCGTTACCCAACCCATGGTTTTGTGTTTAGATACTTGGTGTATGTGAGTGGGCTGGAACCAACCCGATGCCTCCCGAGTTCTGGATCCTACCTTCTTTCCTGCCTATGTATCCAGGTAAGTTCTTTATTAACAATCGCATCAAGATAACACCTAATGATTATATTAGCAGATTTGGTGATCAAATGATTATTATGTACTATTTTCTACTTAAAATCTTAAACTAAATGCAGCAAAAATGTGGTGCTACTGTCGGTTGGTATACATGCCAATGTCATACCTATACGGAAAAAGATTTGTGGGTCCAATTACTCCATTGATTCTGCAACTTAGAGATGAACTTTATGCACAGTCCTACAGTGAAATCAATTGGAAGAGCATAAGACATTTGTGTGCAAAGGTGAATTTTTTACTACTTTTAACATATAATTTGGATATTACTAATCAGTTTTGCTAATTATCTACCTTCTCAATTTATGATTTCAGGAAGATTTATATTATCCTCATCCATTACTGCAAGATTTGATGTGGGATAGCCTCTATGTTTGCACTGAGCCTCTACTGAATCACTGGCCATTTAACAAATTGAGAGAGAGAGCACTTCAAACAACAATGAAGCATATACATTATGAAGATGAGAACAGCAGATATATCACTATCGGTTGTGTAGAAAAAGTAAGCCGATAAATAACTTAACTAAAACATAATTAAATTATGTAAGAAGTTACTATAAAGATTTGAACTTTTTTGTTCAGGCACTGTGTATGCTTGCATGTTGGGTTGAGGATCCGAATGGCGTTTGTTTCAAAAAGCACCTTGCCCGAATCCCAGATTATCTCTGGGTTGCCGAAGATGGGATGAAAATGCAGGTCATATCACATACTCCAAAAGATATGATTTTTATTAATATAATTATATTCAAAAGAAGTATATTAATTGTAGATTGATTTAATGGCAAAACAGAGTTTTGGCAGTCAAGAGTGGGATGCTGGTTTTGCGATTCAAGCTCTGTTGGCTACTGATCTTACCGAAGAAATAGGTTCTACTTTGAAGAAAGGACATGAATTTATTAAAGCTTCACAGGTCTCTAAAACTCTGACGCAATATTTGAGACACTATTTAAATCTAAGAAATTTGTACTTTTTAGCTAATTAAACTTGATTATCTTTTAATTACACTTGTGTAGGTTAAAGACAATCCTTCTGGTGACTTTAAAAGTATGCACCGGCATATCTCCAAAGGGTCATGGACCTTTTCAGATCAAGATCATGGATGGCAAGTTTCAGACTGTACTGCTGAGGCATTGAAGGTAGATATATGATTTTTTATAAAAATTGCATTATCATATTTTTATAAAAGTTTGTCTCTATAATCTACTTATTGTCTACCTATATTCTATCCCAGTGTTGCCTCCTACTTTCAACAATGCCACCAGAAATTGTTGGCGAGAAAATGCAACCCGAGCAACTGAATGATGCTGTCAACATAATACTTTCTTTACAGGTCAGTGTACATTAGTACAAGGAGATTTTTAAATGTACCAAATTTATAATGCATCTAGTGCACCATTCAGTTAATAATAAGATTAGTTTTTGTTTTTCAAAAATACTGTAAATTATCAGATGTGGTCTTAACGAGTTATAACGGTTTATATGATAATATTTTAGAGCAAGAATGGTGGATTGGCCGCATGGGAACCAGCAGGATCATCAAACTGGCTAGAGGTATATAACTATATATCAAAGTCAAAAGAAAATATTGTTTTTAAGATGCCAAAATTTGATATCATATTCCAACATATTCTTTTTTCCATTTTAGATTCTCAATCCTACAGAGTTCTTTGCTGACATTGTCATTGAGCATGAGTAAGACTTCAATATCCTTTACCATTTCCATATAACATATATTTTACAGGGGCACTTTCAAATTCAAGATACTTACAGAATTTGTTGACTAGGTATGTTGAGTGTACATCATCAGCAATGCAGGCCCTTGTTTTGTTTAAAAATTTATACCCCGGGCATAGAAGTAAAGAGATAGAAACTTTCCTTACGGGCGCAAGTGGATACCTAGAGAAAATACAAATGCAAGATGGTTCATGGTTTGTTTTTGCTTCTTGATTAAAAAAAAAAAAAACTGAAACAGCTGGAACCAGATGTGGCAAAATGCACGGGTCAAATTGACCCCCAAACATTTCTTTTTCTTGAGTTTGTACAATTTCCTAAAGAAATTAGTGTGTCAAACATGATTACAGATAAATATTATATATTTCAATAATAATCTAATTCTTTGAATAAAATGAATTAGGAGGTTTTATACTTTATAAATTACATTTCAGGCAACTTTGCCCGGTAAGAGTTTAAATTCGATCCAAAATTGACCCATTCCTGAGTAAGTGGGTAAAAAATTGCCACCTCTAGTCGGAAACAATATTTTTGTGTTACTTTATTAATGTGAGAAACTGTGTTAATTAGGTACGGAAATTGGGGCGTGTGTTTTACATATGGTACCTGGTTTGCTCTTGGAGGACTGGCAGCCGTTGGAAAGACGTATGAAAATTGTGCAGCAATTCGTAAAGGTGTTAAATTTCTCCTGGAAACACAACTGGAGGATGGTGGTTGGGGAGAAAGCTACAAATCCTGCCCAGAGAAGGTAACACACTACAACATAACAAATGTTTTATAAAAATGAAAAATAAATTGATAATCTAATGTTGATAAATTTACCGTTGGTTGCTTAAAAAACAGAAATATATACCTTTGGAAGGAGGCCGGTCCAATTTGGTACACACTGCATGGGCAATGATGGGACTGATTCATTCTCGGCAGGTGGTTTATCATGTTAAACTATAAATTAACTAACCGTTTTAGCTTATTTATAATATATTTCAATCAATTTGGTTAAAATGTACAGATGGAGAGAGATGCAACACCCCTACATAAAGCAGCCAAGTTGTTGATCAACTCCCAGTTGGAAAATGGTGATTTTCCACAACAGGTAATACAGATGGCGAAAGATATTTAATTAAAGCGTAATTAAATGAATGAAAGGTGTTATTTGTAGATTATATGATGAAAAAACTACCTAATGCAGGAAATAGCTGGAGTATTCATGAAGAACTGCATGCTGCATTATGCACTATACCGGAACATATACCCAATGTGGGCTCTAGCTGATTATCGCAAGCATGTGTTGCCCCTGCACAAACGTATTTAATACTACCATCCAACTCAATTTGTTTAATACTTTAAAAATTATTTATATAAAATAAATAATTTATTATTCTCTGTAATTTATTATTCTCTGTAATTTATGTGCTTTGTGAATTGATACTTGCAATGATCATATGCTACTTGTAAATTGTGATGAAAGCATATTTGTAGAATAACATTTTCAAAAGAACAAATACTATTCCAAATAACTAATGAAGATGATCAATATGACACATGAACCTTAAAACACTAAGATTGTTTGTAGACGAGAAATACGGGGAATAGGAACACCCGACATCAAGTACCACCAATGTTTTTGAGCTCCATGGTTGTATATGGGTGAAGTCCACCGTTAAGAGTGCTTGGGTGAGAGCAATTCAGCTGGGAAGTTTCCACTCTGGTAACCACAAACAAATCCGTGAGATCCTCAAGGGCAAAGCGAAGAATATTGGTTGGTATAAGCGGTTGGATTTTACATGATGACAAAGCTGATGGTGTGGTTTTAGTTGCATACTAACAGTCCACTCTTCCTTGTTTTATTATGAAAGTCTTTATGCTTCTTGAACACTAATATCATCAAGTTTTCCTGCAAAAACAGCTTAGCCCTTAGGCTTGCCCAAAATGAAGATAGAGCTCCAATTTTGATTTTTTCATCATTGATATCTTTCAATCAATCAATCCATTCGATTTTGAGGGTAAAAATGGTTATGAAGATGATCAAAGAGAAAGGTTTTACCGTCTAACTCCCCTAAACCTTGAAACTGAAATCTTATTAACTTTTTAGACAAGACCCTACAGTCTTTTTATATTGTTTGATGCTAACAATCTCGGACCATACCACCAGATATGCGCGTGATTGCGTGACACCCAGTAAGAACCAGAAGATGAAAAACTACATACCAGAGAGTCGCATCAAAAACAAGCAAAGTAGGAGAAGTGTGTGCCAAAACAACTATGACATATGAACACAACCAGACTATTGCATAGTAACATTTCATATTTATTAATCAAGATTTTTAATAATAATAATAAAAAGGTTCCATCTTTAAAAACCTGAACTTTAAGCTGTACCATATTCACTTTTCATAAAACAAAATCATAGCAAGACCTATCTTTTACAGTGGGATTTTTATATATTTTATATATGTTCTTAATAATAATATATTGTAAAGTGCTATCATCTTATTGGACGACCCAACCCGGTGCACGAGGCTTCCGCATGTGTGGGGTCGGTGTTTGTGTTGGGGGGGGGGGGGGGGGGGGGGGGGGGGGAGGGCCACTTGGGTCAGGTGTATACATCCTTACCCATATCTCTGCAAGATGATGTTTCCACGACTGGAACTTATGACCTCCATGTCACAAGGTAGTAACTAGTAACTTTACCATTGCTCTAAGGTCCGCCACTTATTATTATGATAATACTCAAGTATGTAAGATATTTATATTAAAAAAAAAAAAAAACTAACAATCACCTTGTATAGTGCCATTTTCACATTTTATAAAATAAAATCATAGCAACAATCCATCTTTTCAACGACTTTACACAGGGAATTTTATTTTACTGTTTTTTTAACCTGATACCCGCTATAGAAGAGAACAACTTGTGCAGGTCCCTTTTGCATCTCCAACATCTGTAGCAGAAAAACCAAATCGCAACAGCTGAAACCTAAGGTCGTAACTGAGGGTAAAGTTGTAATTTTGTACAGACTAAATCTTGAGAGGAGTTGATTAGAAACAATAGAATGAAAGCAAGAACAAACTGTCATGATGTATTCTTCTTGCTTATGAGTGTAGGAGTAATAGAAGCAAGCCCTATGAGAAACAAAGTTCCTATTGAATGGATGTCATATAAGTCTCCAATTGACTGTAATTCTCCAAGAGTTATTCCCGCCTGTAGGATTATGAATAAACATAAAAATCACAAAGAAGAAAAGAAAAATAAATACGAGCGATGATCTGAAAATACTAAATTGTTCAATTAGATTGTCTAAAGCATCAATTTTTAATGACAATAGCAAACTAAGGGTCGTTAGAATGTGAATCTTGAAAGTGATTATCTTAAATAACCGGAATCATTTAATTAGCTTTAAAAACACGGATTATTTAAAGTTGTAATAATTTTGATTAACTAAGGAATTGGTAGATAAAATGCCCAAAAAAAGGACAATCTTGTGAAATAATGAGAGTTTTTTTGAGACTTAGAGTAACGACTCTATATATGTTACTGACTTTGGATGACCAGATTAGATGGGATTTGCTAGACCACACCTCTCCGAGGACATGATCAAGGATAGAAGTTCTTGGATACATGGGATTAAGGTTATGGACTTGTAGGGGAGTGTATAGATCTGTCTTTAGGCCTTAGCTTGTTTCTACATTCTGGTTTGCTTTAGCTTGGTCCTACATTTTGATTCCCTTAGCTTCATTGTATGCCATCTCTTCGTATGCTATATAGATTACTATCTCATTGTGTTAGCTTAGCTAGGCCTTAGCTTACTTTATTGACTCCCTTAGCTTCAGTGTATGGCATCTCATTGCATGTTATTAGGATTAGTATTTGTCCTTGGAAAAAAATTGGAACCAGGGGTATCAATGAGAGCGGTCTCACTATCCCCTGGGAAGGTTTTCCCTCACCCCACCCTCCAGACCCACTAATAGATTTGCTATGAGTGGGATTTACTGGGTGTGTTTGTTTGTTCTCTCTATTTATGTTAACAAGGGGATATTTAATCAGTATCATTACAGTTGGTATTAAACTGATTATTGGACCTCTAAGTGTTCCTATAAATAAACCATAATTCATGTATCCAAAACTTAAAAGCGGATTGTTTGGATGATCACTTTCTAGATGCGTATCCGAACACTTTTAAGATTTCAATTTTTTTATAATAAACACAGAAAGTTTAAGAATAATACCTTGACAGTGACATAAGCAGCTGGAATGAGCCCAATTGAAGTTCCAAGTAAGAATATATGATATGGCACATTTACTATTGGTGAAGCAACATTAACGAACATGTTAGGCAAGGTAGGGGTCAACCTTAAGAAAAGCATGTAATTCAGTAGCCCGCCTTGCCTTTTAGCCACCTAAGCAAGCAAAACTAAAAATCATCAACCTCTTCAGTAGAAAAGATAAAGGCTTTCAACTTTCAGAGGATGGATAAGGCTGGAAACGACGGAAAATTTTTAGTGTGGATCAAAACAAGTTGGGCAGCACTGACCCACAGTTAATATTTTATATGATTAACAATTTATGTTACAATGATAATCTAAATTTCAAAAATTATGATTTAGGAGATTTTTGCCATTGTGAATATATTTTCTGTGACATTTGACCCATTCAACCTGTTTTCATTTTTGCTTAGACTTTTTAAAGTTTACCCATTAGAGGCAAACTTGAACCCTGATTTGATGGTGGATAGAAATTGCCACCCCTAGATAGGGCATTGGAGCCTAACTGTTGGTTCAGGTCCCAATTACACAAAAGAAACACACACAACACACATACTCACGCTGAAGAAATATGGAAGAAATATTATTGCTTCAACTATTAGTTTCTTCATGAAAAGAATTTATAGACTTTCAAATAGGAAAATAGATACCAACTAAGACCACTACTCAACTAAACCTAAGACTCCTTGTTTCACGCAGAACATGCATTGTTATCGACCCACTACTTACTAAAAACAATAAAAAGCATGTGCTTAAATAAAACTTAATGTTGACCCATACTCATTCAGTCATTTGACCTGACTTTAACCCGATCAAGATTAATACAACACTAACCTGGTCTTGGAAGAAAACCAATTTATCAGGCCACAGAGATGAGATAAGGGGCCGCCCAATCAAATTAGATAACAAGTAACAAGAAGATGAGCCAGCAGTAGCAGCAAAGACAACGAGAGCTACACCTCTTAAGACTCCAAAAAGGGACCCCGCAAGCAGTGACATGAAAACAGTTCCCGGGATCATAAAAGTTTGCAGAAAGATATAGACCACACAATACCCCACTAAGACTTGGAAAGTGTAGTCACTTGTATATCCCTCGATATTATCTCTGTGCAAAATCAAGACATTGATGCTAGTTTCAGAAACATATCCAAAGACACTGTGTACAATAAAGAAACACATAGACACCCACGTTGACACAAAAACTTGACTCATTTGTTTGCCATTTGTTATAAACTCAACACCATACCAAAAATGTGATTTAAAAGTGCGTCTTCAAAGTGATAATTGCATCTAACAGAATTAGCAACAGGTACCAGAAAATCAGAATCTTAATCGGCTTTCGCAGGAAATTCAGCTATAAACCAATATTCCAAATCATCCAAATGCCAAGAAAGCAAATTGCAAGATAAAAGATAAATTACATGACATCAAAGCATATTTAGTTGTTAAATCAATTTCATGAACCAACACTCTAGATCAACAAAATAAGGCTTTTTAGCTATCATATACAAGAATCATTACCTAAAATAAATTCACACAAAAAAAATATCAAACTTTGCCCTTTAATGAAGGATACATTTGTTCTTGGTGGTGTGTTTTTTAACTTCTATGCAATAGGGATTTTGTTGATCACAATAAAGATTCAAAAAGATTATCATTCAACACTATGACAAATTATAACACATATGAGAAATGAAAACAAAAACATATAAAATAAATTTTCAATCATCACATACCAATTGAAGAAAAAGGTTCCAACTTCCAGTCTGGAATTCCAATGACACATATCAAATTAACCATATCAAAAGAAATCAATTACCTAAGGATATGAAGATCTTCAAGTGTTCGTGGAAGCTTAAGAAAACTGTAATCAGACTCCGGCAACGTGAGGTAAACTCCGGCGAGACCAACGGCGAAACTCAAGAACACACCGGATGCACCCGCTACCTCCCAAAACGTTAATGGAAATCTTGATGACAGTGCTAATGATTTCACCTGATTTCCCCCATTACAATCATCGTTTCTCGTCGAAGATGATGGAGATCTTGATTCAAACTGTTGTTGATCCATCTGATTGAATTCTTCTTTCGAAAACTTTGTGGGTTCGATCGATTGATGATAAGGGTTTCAGGGGAACTTTCGCACTGGATTCATAACAAGAAATTGGGAGATAGGGAATGGGGATCGAATGAGAAATCTGTTGATCATTTTATGGTGATGATGATTTGGGGATTTCCCAATTTGAAATTTTTTTCTTTTCGTTTTGTGGATATTTGTTGCATATTATTGATTTATTGAAATTGGACATTGGGTGATTTATGCATTGAGTAATGAGTGTATCGTTTGGTTTACATTTATAGATACATCATCAAGATAATACCTAAAGTGTGTTAACAAATAATATAACTATATTAATCTTACCGAGAGATCTATTATTGAATACACTTGTTTATTCTATGTTTTTATTGTCTGTCATATGTTGATTTGTTTATCAATCATTGTTTGTTAATGATCTTTGTACCTTTAGTGTTTTTTATTATGTATGGATTACTTAATGTGTGCTACTTGTTTGCTTCCTGTCAATGTGTGCTTCTTACAGATTGTTGTATACGGTTGCGCATGGTGTGCTTCTTTGTGGTATATTATATGTTAATTAATCGGTTGGTTTTTACTCGTTAGGTGTTTTAAACCTATTGTGTGATTTGGAGCGGGGGTTTGAGAACAGTTTCTTATCTCGTCAGATAAAAGAAAAGCCTAGTTTAATTTTACCTTTCTCATAACCCATTTATAGTTTTACTGTGAATCAGATTTATTGTGTTTGTTTATGCTTATGTTTATGCAAACGAGGATCATATTCTCGTCTTGTTAGAGAATGAGCTTACATCCTTGCCTCCAACAGGGTTAGAGGATCTCTAACCGTCCATATTATTAGACACACGTATTGCAATAAATATAAATCCGCAGTCATGATGTATCTCAAATGAATGCACATAATTCATGATTAGAGTCAAGATAAAGCTACAAGATATTAAAACATAATATCATGATGGAAATCTCGTTGACGGAGTCAAACGCTTTTTTAAACTAGCTTAAAGAGAAAGCTTCCCGCTTAAAAGACTTTAACCAAGTCATGATCTCGCTGATGATTAAGGGGTCGTCAATAATGGATCCGATTGAACGAAAGCGGACTGTGATCGTTCGAGAACGAGTTTACACCCTCGTCTCTAATAGGGTTTGAGGATCTCTAACCGTCCATGTTATCAAATACATGCAAAGACAGTCAATATAAATCCATAGTCATGATGTATCTCAAATAGTGCGTGTAATTAATGATTAAATTTATTATAAGCTACATAATATCATAAAGGAAATCCCAATTAACGAAGCCAAACGCTTTTTTCAAAACCAGCCTTAAAGAGAAAGCTTCCCACTTAAAAGACTTAACCAAGCAGTGAACTCGTTAATGATTAAGGGACCATCAAGAATGGATCCCCTTAAATAAAAACGATTGTGATTCATTAGAGAACGAGTTTACATCCTCGTCTCTAATACTCTAATAGGGTTTGAGGGTCTCTAACTATCCATAATATCATACACATGTAAACAGTTAATATAAATCCATGGTCATGACGTAACTCAAATAAATGCATATAATTTATGATTAGAGTCGTCATACAACTACGTTATATTGAAGCACAACACTATCAGGGAAATCCCATTTGATGGAGCCAAACTTTTTTTACAAAACCAACCTTAAAGCGGAAAGCTTCCTGCTTGTAAGACTTTCATCCCTTTAAACGAAAACAGATTCCGATTCATCAGTTACAAGTCCGATAACCATCCCTACCTTTAACAACAATCTAATCCACGAGATAATCATTATTATGTAAGATTTAAACTCTTAACTTTCGAACTTTAACCGACATCATCTTACACTCGTGCCGACATCATCTTACACAAGGTAGACAAAACCCTTTGTTAGTTAACTCACCTCCTCAACCATAGTCTCGTTAACTCCAAGAACCTCACCTTCTATACACATAATAACACATTCATACTACACAATTCACAGCATCTGTGTAATAATATCTTTGTAATCTGAAACCCTAATTCGTCTATAAATCTCTGTTATGAGTGTTCTGATCATACACCTGAAATCGAAAGAGAACAAATCTCTGCAACAATGGCGGAAGTGAAATCAAAGCGATTCAGCATAGGATACGCGTTGTTGTCGAAGAAACAGAAGAGTTTCATTCAGGATTCACTCGTGAATCTCGCGAAACAACGCGGAATCGATCTCATCAAGATTGATGAAGACAAGCCGTTGGTGGATCAAGGTCCGTTCGATTGTGTGCTTCACAAGCTGTACGGTGAAGATTGGAGGAAACAGCTGAAGGAGTATCTGGTACGTAACCCTAACGCTGTTGTGATCGATTTTCCTGATGCGATTGAGCGGTTGCACAATCGGATTTCGATGCTTGATGTGGTGTCGGAGATTGAGGAGGTGAAAGATGAGGAATTAGCGTCGTTTGGGGTGCCGAAGCAGGTGGTGGTGTATGAGCCGGAGAAGCTGAGGGATTCGAACGTGTGGAGTGAGGGTTTGAAGTTTCCGGTGATTGCGAAACCCTTGGTAGCTGATGGTAGTGCGAAATCGCATGAGATGTTGTTGATTTTTAGTAGTGAGGGTTTTGATGAGCTGAAAACGCCTACTGTGTTGCAGGAGTTTGTGAATCACGGTGGTGTGATCTTTAAGGTGTATGTGGTGGGGAAGTATGTGCAATGTGTGAAACGGAAGTCGTTGCCGGACATTTCTGAGGAGAAGTTGGGTGGTTTGCGTGGTTCGTTGTCGTTTTCGCAGGTGTCTAACTTGACTACACATGAAAGGAATGATGATGAGTATTATAAGATGATGGATTCGGAGGATGCTGCGATGCCACCGGTGAGTTTGATAACTAATATTGCTTGTGGATTGCGGAAAGCTATGAAGCTGCATCTTTTCAATTTTGATGTGATTAGGGATACTAAGGCGGGGAATCGGTATCTTGTTATTGATATCAACTACTTCCCTGGGTATGCTAAGATGCCTGGGTATGAGTCTGTACTGACAGATTTCTTTTGGGATGTTTTGAACCGGAAAGAGGCTAGGTCTTTTAACTGTGAGAAGGAGTTGATGAAGTTGGTCGGTGACAATGGCGGATTTGGTGTGGACATAGGGTCTTGTAATGTTTCTTCTGCAAAAGGAGAATCTTGAAAGGTTTTGAAAATGGACATGGAATCGGGCCAGTTTTGCTAAAATGTAAGCTGAGTCTTGATCTTTTGGTTTCTTAGTCGAGGGAGCTCATGTTGTGGGCCTTTTGTTTTAGATAGTTGTTAGTACAGGAGTTATGAATAGGGTTCTTTACTTCTGTTTTCGCCTCATGACAACAGTTTGCTTGGTGTTCCTTGTTGATCATGTACATCTCATCCTTTGCTTTGGAGATAGGTACTTTTTAGTTTCTCCTCATGTTTGTAGGAATGTTAAGTTTCTTTATGAGGCGAATTATATTCCATAGTTTCGTTCCTTTGGAAACTTTTAAAATGCGCGACTTTGACTGTTTGACAGCTTTGATCAATGAATTTTGCTTTTTGGATGATGATACTAGATTCCTATTTTCTCTCTACCGTAGTATAAAGTGTCTGTTTCATTTACGCTTATCATTATTGCTTGAAACTCATTTGCATATCACCAACATTACCTAGCCGTCCTTATTTAGTCATTTGGTAATGTTGCGTATTTTAGTCATTTGTTTAATGTGGTGACATGGTAGTTTGCGCAACTAAGTTTACCTGTATTGATGTCGTTACTATATAGGGGTTTGTAGTGATTTGATGCCTCTCTTTGATGATTTTAAGTACTAGTTGTACAAATTTACATTAGTGATGTATTTCTTTGACATCCTATGACGTAAGATCTTGTGTTGTAACCATGTGGACGATCATGCGGGATAGTTCTCATAATAAGTTTGGTAAAGCGGATTGTATATACAAACAGATGAGGTGACGAATCATTTATACTTTGTTCACAAATTGCTCATTTTTTCTATCCCTTAGGTATTTTGTGGAAAACTGGTATATATTTGTGTGTTCTTAGAACAGATGTCTCTATGGTACTATTTTTCTCTTCTCTCACATCATAGTTCAAGGAAGCCATACCTTATTACATGTTGAATGTTTTTATTCCTGACCATGTATTACATGCATGATATTTATAGATATTGCCCCTACACTTTGTTCTTCTTGGGTATTTGTTGATCACCTTGTGTGTATATTATTATTACGCTTAGTATAGCTAGAGATTTTTCTTTTCCCTACACTTTAACCAACTTAGTCTAGACATACTTGTACCATATATACTATCATATCGTATGCTAGCTTATGTTATGCTCTGTCTGGATATGCCTACATCGTTATGGTATCTTATTGTTACCCTATGTGTGTGGCGCCTTTATATGCTACTTACTACATACTACATGTGTTACTATTATTCTTAAAACGGATGGAGCCAGGGGTCTCAATGGAAGCGGTCTCTCTACCCTTCGGGATAGAGGAAAGGCTTGCCCCCATCCTACCTCTCCTAAAACCTACACATAGTCGACAATACGTGGGATATACTGGGTATGCTTGTTTGTTTGTTTACATTTATGGATATTAGGAGTCAGATAGTATTAGGATCAGTTTACATATTCTGGTGTTTGGTGTTACTACCATGCTTTGAGGTTAGACACAGTCATAGTTAAAGCCCTGAGATATATTGTCTCCAGCCTTTTCTATCAAGAAGATAAACATTCTCACTTTGCCTAGTGTATGGTACACGCGGCATGTTAGCCTCTTGCTCTTGTCTTTTATTTGCTCATTTTTGCATAAGTTCTGCTGTAGCTTGCTTTCATTAACGAGCTTCTATTGTAACTTCACTTAGTTTGTCTTACCATTAAGAGGAAGTATTTACAACATCAGATGAGTTGAAATGTTGTGCCGTTTTCATCTTAGGTTTCTGCAATTTTGTATCAGTGATAGTTCGAAGGTATACCAAGTACTCATTTTTCTTCTCCCCCCTTACATTTCTTGTTTTTTACCTTCACATCATAGGGTCTTCAATTACTTTAGTTTGTGTTTTACTTTGCTGTCATGTGAGTTTGTGATCTCTCAGACACGAATGACCACTAAGAAAGGGTAAATCGTAGGTGTTATAACTCAGAGATATCGGATTATTTGACTTGATGTTCCATTGAATATATAATTATATATACAAACTAAGGCCAGATATGAAGTTAAACAAAGTATCCGTACCATACGATGAATCCCTATACTATGAATAGCTATCTCTAGCTGTTGGTGACAGTATGTATGGTTGGTCTTTTCTTCTTGTATAGTATCTATAAATGAGTTGCTGTATTTTGTACTTATATTGGCGTGTTCTGGTTATTTGTTCTCACATAATTTTACAGAATTATGCAGGCACATTAGAATATGCCTTACTTTCTAAATCTAGATATTTGAACAAACAGAGTGACCAAAATTACATAGTCTTGTAATATTTTTGTTTCTTTTTTGAGCTTTTGACCATCTGAATTTTAGAAGATATTTGACCATTTAGCCTAGTTCATGTACCGTGGGCTCTTATTTTCTACCCACAAAATCTGTTAATAGATATTCTCCGGTTGTTACTCAGAGTTTGCATCCGCAAACCATAATATGTTGTCGCAGACTCTGGTTTATGCATTTTTGGCTGATTGTACACTGCTTGTGCCTTGTTGCTAAGTGAGCATTACCATACTGGACACTTGATCAATTTGCATGTTCATGATTAATGATTTTCATATCGCGTTCTTCTGTAGATCTTGCCCCAAATGAATTGATTGTTTGTTTTCGTGTTTTTGACCTGGATGGCATATTTAGTATCCGGAACTCTAGTTTCATATGGGCAATAAAGGTAACCTCCTAATTCTTTAGTGGCATAGAGCAGTTACTTTTCTTTGCTGGTAAAGAAGGCAAAATGAGTAGATGGAAGTATCAAGGTAACACTTTAACTTGACGCGTGTTAGATTGTAATTTAATAGCAAAATATAATGTCTGGCGAGCCTGGGATTTACTTTATGTTTAAGTTCCTCAAAATCAGATTTGTGGATCTGATTAGAAGATTTTGACTTGTTGCTTATTTGGTATCAAGCTGGTGGATTATATGTGTTGTAGATCCTCTTTGAATATGGCTGATAGAAAGGTATCTAGTATGCTATTGGTGCAACAGATCTGCTTCCTGTAGCAACTCAAATCACAATAAACAAACTTAAAGGCTATTATTTCTTTGAATAGGGCAAAACTATTCATATCTAGAGTGTGAGATTTGGTGGTACGTTTGTTTTACGGAGTATTGGAAACGCTGATTTTGACAACGATGAGACTAAGAATCATTGGCTACAAAACAATACGCAGCTTTCTACAAATTAGGAATTTTATTGATTTCTCGGCCACTCATTACAAATTAGGTGTTTTATTGATTTCTAAGCCTATGTTAATCAATGACCACCACGAGCATATTAGAGAAATGAGGAATTGAATTGACTTGTAAAAATGAGTCAAGAGGACTACCAATGAGTGTGTAAATCTCTAAACTATAATCATTTAACATGTTAGACACTTAGACCTTTAACATTAGTAAGTAAATAAGAAAAAAAAAACCACTCTCGCACTATGAAGGATGTAAAGTGTCTTATGCGGTTAGTATATCCACTATGACTCTCGCACCATCAATGATACAACAATGTTCATATGTGATTAGAAACAACTCTCGGCTTTCGCACCATGAAGGATATAATGTGGTTAAGTAACAGTCTACAACTTTTGATAGCATAACATGCTTAATCATTCAAGATATAAAAAATCTATTACCAAAGAAGATAATTATACTTGAGTCATTGTCACAAAGCAAAACATAGATAATCAGTCAAAAGGGTTGAATTTGAATGTACACATCAGATCCAACTCTACTTCTGCCTCAACTCTACATACATGATACACCCAATTCCACAGCTTATACAAACAGATTCATATTGTGGCTTCCATCAACACAAGATTTGAACCATAAAAATAATATGAAAAACCAAAAAAAGATTGGTAAAAAGATTAGTAGATACGTATCCACCTTATATATTTGTTTCTGCTTCTTCTGAAGTGAAGGGTTTCTTCATGCTTTTATACTTCGTCAAATTTAAGAAACTTCCAATAGCAACACCAACAGATTCAAGCAAATTGCCAAACCACGTAAACACATGCCCTTGGCTCTTCGTTTCCTGCATTTGAGATCATTTGTGTGATGTAGTCTGGTAGCCAGTTTCTTTATAAAAATAATGCATTATGCATCGTTTGTGGTAAATGAGATCATTTTTGTGAAGCAGACTTGTATCTAGGTTTTTTTTTTATAAAAATAATGTGATAAATATCATTTGTGGTAAATCTAGTCTTCTAATGCAATATTGGACAATCTTTTAGATGCCCATTTACTCATAATGTCTACAGATTACAACCATGTAGCACTACCATATATAAAATAATAATGATACATAGGCCTAAAACGTCATCCTAATCGATTAGGATTATTTAATATTTGATGCGCGACTTACTGATTTTCTCTCTTTTCATCCTTCCATTAAACTTAACATGTCTTAATCTCCCTATCAGGTCAATCTTAAAACTGATGTTTTAAACATATGCATCTTTTTCCAAAAATAATGAGGGGATCTTTTCAATATGCAACATTAGAAGTATGCACTTGCACACCCTACTAATATGCTAGATCCACCCGAACCATGTAGATATCAACAGCCAATGTAATGAAAGAAATATGCACTCAATCTAGTTGCTAAGGGTTAAACGTGTATAAAGAAAATTGTCATATCAATGATGGCAAACAAGAAAAAAAAAAGAAAAAGATAATTACCTTTAAAGACAAGAAGATCTATTGATTCTTCTTTATCTTAGAAGTTGTGAATGTTGTTTTACGATCTTGGTTGGATGCTCTTATTATAAAAAGAAGTGTTTCTACGAGCATGCCCACAACCAATCCAAGGATGCCTCCAGCAGCATGCTGAAAATCAATCACGACAAAATATTTGTTTATTTATTAAAATGGTATCATGTATTTGTGTACAATGGCGGTGCCTGAATAGACAAGAAAATTGTGATGGTTGAATAAGTAGTACCATTACTAGATTATGTCCAAACAATGCTCTGAATGTATAATATCCAACCAAATAGCCTGTGAACATCGTAAGTGCAACATGTAAACCTGATAAGGTTCAAGATCAATGTTAGATGCACAGAACATGTGAAAAGCTAACAAGAACAAACTTATCAAGCCACCATCTTTATAGAAAAAAGCAAGATTCATGCAAAACGTGATTGAGTTATGATGATCAAATAAATAATTTCCTTACTATGTTAAGAAAAAAGATTTACTCAATACCACAAAGTTTGAATACATCATCCTTTTCCTCACAAGGTCTTCCTTTTTAATATTCATAAAAATATTCTAAATTTGCTCAAGTCGTATGTCTATTTCATTTACATTTTAGAGGTGATATAAATAGGTGAGCCCAAACATGTCATAACGGATCAGTTCGAAATTGGTAGTTTTTTAGTGTGGGTCAAAACAGGGTGGGAACACAAACAATTTTTCGCCTTCGCCTTTCAAATTCTCCACATAACTAGCAGGTTAACTTTACTTGCAGAAAATATACTATATAAATAATCTAATCTTTTTAATAAATGATCTAGGAGGTTTTATGCATATTTAATAAACTTTGGGTGGCTGACCATTCATCTTAGCTAAACAATATAATTCTGTCCATTTCAATCAATATTTATATCCCAAACCAACACATTCCTCATCATGAGTCCAAAATCAAAATTGTCGCCTCTAATTAGCACGGACTATGATATGAACACCCAAATTTCAATATTTTCAAAAGCTAGAAATCTTTGGTGTCAAAGACCATACCATTGAAAAGAAATTCCTCCAAATTACCAAGATCAAAGCACAAATTCACTACTTACTACAAATGCAAATCAATTAGACGGTGTCTTCTTTTTCAAGAAATGAAAGAAACAAAGGCATAGCCACAAAAAAAAAAAATAATAATAATAAAGAAAGAAAGAAAAGTACTCACCAAATCCTATTTGATCCTTGTATGAAGAAAATGCTCACTTTCCTCCCTTCGTGGTGTAATATCCTTCACCAGCTCCTTATACGCTTTCCTCTCCGCCGCTTCCTCGAATTTCCTGAGCCTTGCTTTCAACTCCTCACTCTAGGGATACATATAGATCAACAAGAATATAAATCATCAAAACTTGTTTTTAATAAAATCAAATAATTGAGCTTCAGGGGTGTTTGGACATCCATTTTCAAAGCGATTTTCATAATAAAAGAATCAAGATAGTTATGTAATTTTGCTGAACTATTTTAAATTTTCAACGAACAGTTTCTTACAATATGCAACTACTACTTCTCCAAACATGATCATTTTGACCAAACATTAATATCAAGATCAGATTTGCTTAACACTAACCACTTACGGGAGCCCAATGGCAATGATGGCCTTATAAACACATCCAGCCTTCTGTGCAGCTCATATAGTGCTTTTGTGTAGCAAGAATCAACATAGTTACATGGACATGCGTTTTCAAAGAGATTATCACAATCAAGAATCAAGATAGTTACGTAATTTTGCACCTAATTCAACGAACAGCTTTCTTACAATATGCAACTACTGCTTCTAGTAACAAGATCATTTAAACCAGAAACTGAAATCAAGATCAGATTTTTCCTAACACTAACCGCTTACTAGAACCTGAATGGCAATGATAGCCTTATAAGCATATCCAAAGTTCTATGCAGCTTATATAGAGCCTTTGCGTAGCAAGAATCAACATAGTTATATGAACATGCATTTTCAAAGCGATTATCATAATCAAGAATCACAATATGTAAGTGATTTTGCATTTATTTCAATGAACAGCTTTCTAACAATCTAGTGATCTACAACTACTTATTCTCCTAACATGATCACTTTGACCAGAAACTGAAATCAAGATCAGATTTTGACTAGAGCCCAAATCACAATCATAGCCTTATAAACATAACCAAAGTTCTACGCAGCTTATAAACTGCTTTTATGCAGCTTATATGCTTTTCCCCTCTGTAAATCAGTGCCTACGCACATCAAAGTCTACTCAGAGAAAATCTTATGTTAAAACTACAACAGCACTACACATTACCTCTCTTCTTTCTATCTTTGCTTCCAACAAATCAAACACTTTTAAGAACTTTAATCTCCAAGAACACAACGCATCCAAAATAACACATGATCATAGCCTTACAAACATAATCAAAATTTTATAAACTGCTTTTGTCATTTTGTGTAGTATGTACATCAATTCTACTTACTAAATCATCTAATATCAATAACCAAAACACTATAAAAGAATAACTGAACAATTATTCAAAATAATTAATAATCAGTTACCTTCTCGCGAGGTTGGGGGCTGTTGAGGACGAAGTGTGACCCGGATAGAAGAGCAGAGAGATCGGGTCGGGTCGACGGATCGGATGCGACCCAAATGGATCGGAGGGATCTGTAGGGCACAGAAGAGGGTTGGTGAGACAGAGATGAAGCGATTTGACGGAGGTCTTGAGAGAGGTGAGTGTTGTTGGTGGATGTAGTGAGAAACGATTGGAGGGTTTCTGTTTTGGAGATTATAAGACCACCGGCGGCGGTGGTGGCGGCGGTGGTGGCGGTGGTGGTGGCGGCGGCGGTGGTGGTGGTGGGGTTTGAAGAAACCTCTTGGTGGTTCATCGTGACGGGAGATTGGGATCGATGTTACTGGATTTTGAAAGGAAAATAATATTATTAACAACACTGGTCTACTAAAAACCCTATAAAACGAAAATCCTGTTTGATTAATCAACGGATGAAATTGAAATTGAAATTTTTTTTTAATATTCATTGAAATTCACATTTCTTTCACTTACCTATAAAATATTTAACATTCAATTTCACTCAACACATTATCAATTTTAACAAGATTTCATTTCCAATTCCGATTCCTTTGCAAAACATTCGGCGAACCAAACGGCTCCTAAGAAATTTGATATCCTCCCAAGTCTTCGTACGGGAATCGAGTTTTGTCTAAAAGTCACTTCATTTCTCTTTGTTTCAAATGCACCACCATGGGATACGAATGAGCGGTTGAACTAGCTTTCTTTTGACTACATTTCTTGGAGTTGTTTTGTATATATTTATTAGGTCTTTATAAGAAAAGCGTAGATAGGCGAAATCTACACAATTGGCTGTTTGAGCTCGTATAAAATCTGCCATCGTACATGAAATAAAAAGATGATATCTGATTCCTCCATTTCCCCAATAGTTTACATGATGGTGAAACTCCTTGTACCCTTCTATATAAAATGCATTCGTCGTTGGAATCTGACCATTTCCGCTCTCCGATTAAAAGTTTTACCTTCTTTGGCACTCAATTATTTCGCAGAAATATATATAAATCATTATTACAAGATGCCGTATAATAAAGTTCTTTAATATCATTAACGGTGAAAGATATACCATTTCCCCACCCCATTTCCTATTCTCCATTCATCATCATCATTAGATAATTTTGTAGAAAGCAATATCACATTATCAATTTGCCCAAAACAGTCCCCTAGAAGAACTGTTTTTTTCTTTTTCTACTTAAACGCAAATAAAGCTGGAAAGTGACACTTTAGAGGCTTTTCTTCAGCCCACCGATTTAACCAAAAATAAATTTGGTTTCCCCTTCCAGGAACAACAACAATTAGAGATCCAATATTAATGTCTAAGCCCACAAGACCAGATTCGATTATTTATATATATATATATTTCTATGATATTGAATTATGATGAATTAACCAAATCACATTCCATCATAATTTGTGCTTCTTTTTTTTAAAGCGTCACCACCGTCGTGTTTGGGTTCTAACCAAATACCTTTATTTTAAAAGGTAAAGCTTCTACCAAATATGCTAGCCTTACATTGGTGATATACTCTGAATTAAGGCGATATTTTATTTTAGAAAAAAAAGATATTGACGAAAAACAAAAAGAAATTCTAGCAAGTAGTTAGAACACGAAATACAATCATCAGAACGTCAAAAAGTAAAACACAATTATCCAATTAGCGGACAAGCACTCCGCTATGACCATTCTCAAGCTTTTCAAGCTTTATTTGGTGATCCTTGTCGTCGCTTGCCTGTTAAATGCACCAACAAGTATAAAAAAATATTGCTTACACCGACTTTTTCTTCTTTTGAGTTTCACAATGCACAAATTTAGCAGACTTTTAATTTAATATCGCCACAAATAGCAATATATAGACTCCAGAATATGATTCCTAGGGTCACATGCTCTTTATAAAAACGTCAAAGATGATTAGGTATCAGTTAAACCTGAGTTTGGTACAAATAGTTTATTTGACTCTACCCTTTGATTTATTATTTTTAATATTCGCATGGTATTGTTTACCTTTTTATAAGAAAACGTTAATCAACTGTTGATTATAATGACGTACTTTTTAGTTAGAAATGTACCACTAAACTAGTTATAATAATGTGTCTAAACTAATTATAAAGATGTGCCTACGCATTCAGGTTTACCGCATGAGCTATCGATTCAATTACATGGCGCACCTGAAAACACTTATAATTATAATTACGTGTACGTTTATACCCTCACCCACACACGAAAGTAGTTAATGCACGACCAACCTCCATATGTATAACTAGCTTTAGTAAAACTGTATATTACATGGGTTGAATAAATAAAATATTAATATAATAAAATTTATTAATAATAGAATGGTATTCTAAGATATGATATGACTGAAACTACGTATGGGAAATGACTACAAGTAATAAAACATTGATATCAACTTTTAAAAATTTTGTTTTTAATTTTTTTCTCAAAAAAATAAATATTTTGTTCTAAAACTATCCGTATAAAAATGTCATTCTTAAAAATTTCCTTATTATAACTCCCAAATTTAATTACTTTTTGTTTTAAAAAACTGAAATTTAAAAATACTAATTTTAAAATATTTTATATTTTTAAAAAAGTTTTATGCTTTATAAAAATTTATTATTGTATAAAAAATTTATTTATTTAGAAATAAAATTAATAAATAGATCTTTTTTTTAATTTGTTAAATATAAAAGCGTGTTAAATAATATTATTAGTAATTAAGGTAATTATTTAGTAGGAGAGAGAAGCGAAAATTTTTTATAAAAATAATTATGATTTTATCACGTGTCATGTTAAGTTACTATTTTATTAGAGTAGAAACATGTATTCTGCATTCAATCCTCGTAATTCCACATTTCCAATTCCAACCACAATTGTGCACATAAATGGGCTTTTATAGAAGCCCAAATTGATTAAAGCTACTCGTAAACGGGCTTAAAACCAAACAAAATTACCACCATCTGGCCATCTCATAACAATAGGTGTCCATCTTCTTATTATGTTATGTACTATATACTATATCATATATCATAAACATATATATATAATGTTAATAGAACTTGAATGAATAGTGTCAAGTAAAGCTATTTATGTTATGTGTACAATTTGCTATTGCATGGTTACTAACTGTTATGCTTATGCTACAATAAAGTGATGCAATATATATGTCAATTTGATTCGATGAGGATGTGAGTTTTTTGGGTTTCTCGGCCGATGCTTCAGAGAGAGAGAGGGAGTTGGGGTTTCAATATACCGACGGTGATGGTTTTCAGCTTCCGGTTCCATCTGCCGCCTGTGCCGCTGGTGGCCTCCTCTCTCTCACAAAAAGGCGTCGATGCAATATTTGTGTCTTTCTTTATTAGGGTTGTGATGATACACTAACAATAGTGTCAGTTGTTTTGATGTGGCTATTGGCTTTGGTAAGCTATCGCAACGGGACGCTTGTTCTGAGTCCGATCAACTAGACACACAAAGCGCGTCGTCGGTGAAAACGCCTAGTTTTATAAAAAAAATCATATATATATATGTATATATATATATATATATATTCTATTTGTTACTAATAAAGTTAATGCGTATAATATTTTGTTAAGTCCTTATAAAGTAGTGGATATCTTATGACTAAAACACTTAACTAGTAATCTAGTATATGGGGAAGTTTTGTTGGTATAGTAGTGAGTAGTGAAATTGTTGGTAAACAACTCCCATATCATATTTGTTTGACTTTCTAAAAAGGGTCCAAATTATGGCGGGGTCGTCTGTCTTATGGTCCAAACTACAAACCAAGAAAAGTCAGCATTACCACATTTGTTTAATATAAAGAAACTGCATGGTAGACTTCATAAAATAATGTGCAAATAATAGTTTCTCTTTCTAACACAAATATGTTATAAACTTTTTATTTGTGTAAATGGGTTTGAGTGTTTAACGAGTTTTCTTGAAGTGCTTAATGTTAACTAGTAGGATATGTCGCGCGTTGTGACGGCTTGTTTTTGAATGTCGATACGTAAATAAAAAGTATTTCGTAAAAAAATCGTTGTAACATTAAAAATACGAAAGTGAACCTTAAAAAATCGTTTAAGTAAAATCTAAAACCGTGTAAAACCGTCACATGTCCTGATTTAACATTTAAAAGCATATTTTGTTAAATATTATATATAATTCTATTTTTCTTTGAAAGTTAAACTTGCAGAAAAGTTAATGCTAAAAGTATGTGATGCGTAGACAACCAATTATCATTGTAAAAATAAATAGAAATAAACTGTATAGTAGAAGGCTTGAACACGGGTAGAATTGAAAAAAAAAATCTTAGAAACCATTGGACCAATTTTAAACTATGGTATTAATTTGCAGCATATAATAGTCAACTTAAAAGAAAACGACAATATAAATATAAAAAAAAACATATTGTAGCTACCGACCTAAGTTTTTAATATGTATATATAATATATAATATATAATATCAAAAAAAAAATGAAAAGCAAAAAAACCCAATGTATATATAATATATAATATATAATATCCAAAAAAAAAAAATCAAAAAAACCCCACCGACATAAATATGAAAGTAAACCTTAAAAAATCGTTTAAGTAAAATCTAAAACCGTGTAAAACCGTCACATGTCCTGATTTAACATTGAAAAGCATATTTTGTTAAATATTATATATAATTCTATTTTTTCTTTGAAAGTTAAACTTGCAGAAAAGTTAATGCTAAAAGTATGTGATGCGTAGACAACCAATTATCATTGTAAAAATAAATATAAATAAACAGTCTAGTAGAATGCTTGAACACGAGTAAAATTGAAAAAGAAAATCTTAGAAATCATTAGACCAATCTTCAACTATGGTTTTAATTTGCAGCATATAATAGTCAACTTAAAAGAAAACGATAATATAAATATAAAAAAAAAACATATTGTAGCTACCGACCTAAGTTTTTAATATGTATATATAATATATAATATATAATATCCAAAAAAAAAAGAAAAGCAAAAAAAACCCAATGTATATATAATATATAATACATAATATCCAAAAAAATAAATAATAAAAAAAACCCACCGACGTAGGGGATTAATAAGAATAGTAATGTATTTTTTATCTATAATAATAAAAATGAAAACAAAAATTATAACAATCTTTTAGTGTTTTTGGGTCGCATTATGTACATTGCAAACCCTCTAACAAAAAAAGAATATTTTGTTCTCATTTTGAATAACTTATCTAAAAACATTCATAATCCATTCTTCATTATTGCTGTGATTTAATTAAAAAACAATACTTTCTAATACATAAATAAATGAGTTTGTTTTCCCTTAAAAATATAAGGATTGTGTTTGGGGACGTGTGAAGGGATGAAATGAATTTTATATTATTCTATTATAATATAAGGATAGAGTTGGGGATAGAGATAAGTATGAATTTTATGTTATTCTATTATAATATAGGGATAGAGTTGGGAATAGAGATGAGTTAGAAATGCTCTAAACATCTTGACTGGTTGATTTTCATTGAATATAAACATATGCAATTGATTTTCACTAAAAGTGTATGATTTTTGGAACTTAGGCGACCAAACATACATAAATCATATATATTCGTAACACTTAAGAAGGTGTGTGTTTTTCGCAGGTATAATTAATCGATCATCTATTTTTTTGTACTTTATTTTAACGAAAATCAATTAATTATGTTTGTATATGATGAAAGTATTATTACTAACCATATTTTTAAAAAATTGCTTCAATACAGACTGCAAATCGATTTGACTAATAACTACTTATCAATGAATACTAAAAAGAAAAAGACATTAAGAATATAGTCGTCTACTATTGGATGAATCAAATATAATCTTTTATATATTTTTAAAAAAGCAGTAAGTTATATATCAAATCAAGAAATTGGAATCAAAATACTTTAGTGAAAGAAATAGGGTGCTTTCACTTGATTGCGGTGTTTGGCCTTTATACGTCTCTTAGGGTCAACTTTTGTGCCCAAGTCTAATCCTTGAAATTACATAATAATTTTTTTTTTCTTTTTCGTAATGTTACAAGAATTTTTATCATTGTCATATTTTGACTTGACATATATATGAGAGAAAAATGTTTTAATACATAATAAATTTTAAATAAATATGAAGTATAAAATATGAGAACCGTATAATCAAGTGTACGTAATGCTTTAAATATATAGTGGGATGAAAATATAAGATGTGGATATGTATTTATATAACTATCATATGTGTCGGATATTTATTTTATGGTTATAACAACATGTAGAGTTGTTTATTCACTTATTGTAATTCTCTACTTAAAATTAATTGCATATTGCTCACTCATGTTTGCTAACAACATGTAGAGTTGTATATAACTTCTAATTAGTGTATTTTTTTTCTGTAGTAACCAAAATTGTTTTTAGTTCCATTTTGCTCACTCATGTTTGCTAACAAGTAAATGGTAATTTTTAAACTAATAATATCATTCTTACACAAACTAATAATATCATGCTTACAATTATATGTGTTTTTCTTCGGCCATGCTAACTATTTCAACTAGGAGGGACACCACATAGCACATGTGCGAGACATGGTTTAGAGAAATACCACAACACCTTAGTAATATTCAACTATATGTCTTTTGGTAAAAAAATAATAATAATCTAGTCACCTAATTAAGAGAAAATATTACAGAATAATAATCTAGTTTCAAAAGTGTTTTAATTAGGCCACTAATATTTTTACCCAAAATGAATTACTAAACCATCAAATTGATTCATAATCGGTTTTTTTTTTTCTCAAGAAAGATATAAAGGGGAAAATGTAGGGGGTTGAGATGTCCATTTTATAAAATTATATTAAATAAAAAAAATCATATTAATTATATCAAAAGATATAAAAATATATCTAAAATCCACGTCAACACTGCACATTAAGAGAAAAAAAAGAAAGAAAAAAATATTTTGTAATTGAAACAAAAAGCAAAACATGTTAAAACCTTTAATTTAAATAAAAAATAAAAGCTAAATAACATAAAACATTTTAAAACTTGAATGACCTAATTAAAATACTTTTAAAACTTAGTTATTATTTTATAAAGTTACTTTCGTTAAATTATTAGGCTCTTTCTCTTATTTGATTCTTTATTTATACCCAAAAAACAATAAAAATAATTGAGGAATATTGGTACACTTTTGTATTACTTAATGTGAAGGTGGACAAAAAAGAGAACCAAAAGAGAGCAGCTATTTATACTCCCTAGGAAAATATTATTAATAATATTATTAATAATAAATCACGTTTTAACCAGTACAAGGATGTCGTCGTGTCGATAATTACTAGGGCCAGTACACACGATTGCTAACATATATAAACCAAAACGTGTTCTTTGTCAAAACATATTTAAAGAAAACACATCCACACCTTTGTAATTATTCCACATGTGACACCATATTTAAAAAATTAATGTATCAACCATCATGATGTTTTTAAAACATAATTTGGGTTGGGAGACATTTTATTTAAATTTAAAATATAACTTAGGTTCGTTGAGATGACTTTATAAATGTTTTATCTTATTTAACTTTACAAAGTGTATTAATGTAATAAGTTTGTTGCTTTCGCATCTTTAAGGGTTGCGTTTTCACTTAGTGGCTGTTTGTTTGGGTTTGAATGATTCCAGTCAGCCTTGTATGTCTGACCGAGTCAGACATGGTTGTTTGATTGGGGTACCTCTAATTGAAAAAGATGTCTGAATCACCACTTATCGAGTCAGATTTGAGATCGAGTCTGATCGACTCCCGTCACCTCCTCCCCCTACCCCCATCGCAATCTGTTGCCGGGAACCCTCGCCGGAGCGCGGTCGCCGGTCGCAACACCTCCGCCGCAAGCCGCCACAGCCCGCCTCCGCAGTCCGCAACAAGCCGCCGCAGACCTCTTTTCCTCCCGCTGCCACCTCCTCGCCGGCGCCGCTCCCTCGCCGGCAGCCCCCTCTTCCAAAGGTCTTCTTGCTCCAGCTGCGTTTTGGTGGTGATAGAGGAGGGGGGACGGCGGAGATGATGGTTTTGAGGTGGTGCGACGGTGACAGAGGATGAGGATCAGATGGAGTTGGTGGAGGTGGAGAGACTAGGAATATGCTAGAGATATGTTAATTGGAACATTGAACATAAACTTTGGTTACAATTAGGGAATATGCCCTTTTAACTAGAGGTGGCAGGATGGGTAAGTAAATTGAATCGAATTTAAACGAGCTTGAGCTTATGTTTGAATTGAGACGGTAAGGTGGGAGTTGACGCGAAATTTATCACAGTCGTTCAACAAGAAATAATTTAGAGGGTAAAATAATCATTTTACACGGTCATTCAGTTATCCAACCAAACAGACTTAAACTGGTTCAGCACTTATTGGTTCAGACCTCCTATTGGTTCAGCATTTATTCATTCAGAAGTTGTCAAACAACCCCTTATATTACTATTTTTGAATAAAGCAAAATCCAATTTAATTTATCTTATAACGTTGTTACAACTTGATCAGTTCTACCAACTCGAGCATCAACAAGACGTTCGTTGGTTCGATTCCCATACGTTGAACCGTAACTATGAGACAAGCTATTTTTTTACTAGTAGTTTAAGGGGTGAACAAATTGAATTGTTGAACCGGTTTTGAATCATTTCTTCTCTCTAAAAGTACTTTCTATACACTATTAAACATTTAAACTGAGGTATAAGAAAGTATTGGCAACCAATATAAGCATAAGTTGGTGTTCTGTAAGTGGAAAAATCAAAATTTAATTACTCTCTCATTTCATTTAAAACTCTTTTACAAAAGTCTTAACAGGGATTTGAAATTTAGTCACCTCATTCACATATGAAAGCATTCTATAAGCTATTCGAGGAAGATGTATGTGTTATACTTTAACATAGTTAAATTAAACACTCTCATCTAAAATATCTTTCATTATTTTGGGCTTTTGTTAAAAACATCGTATCTTTTTTACTATTCTAAATAATATCAACATAATATCATAACTGAATTAAACATTCAGTTGATACACTATTTAAAATTTCAATAATATAAAATATTTCCTATAATTAATTATCATGACTTTTTGAAAGCATATAGTAAACCAACATTGTGATATTTTCAATATTGAGTTTCAAAAGACTTATTGAATATCATTTGGATTTAAACTTGAGTATAAGTAGAGAAAAAAGTAAGAATTGCTGTTAAAAATTCTGGTTTTCAAAACATTAATATTCTAATATCATTTTAAAGGGAGCACATTATATATGTCTCATTTGCAAGTGTCGGTGGGGGTTCTCGACTAGCAAGCCACGTGTCGCCTTTTCATTCATCAATCGATTTATGCTTTTTCCTTTTTTTTGTTTTTCACGGACGTTTCAGTGGTTTCGTATTTTTTTTTTCAAATACTAACATAACAAACAATCGCCTGATCAGTTGGTTGAGAGTTTCTTTGTTATTCCTGTGCTATTGGGTCGTAGGTTTAAATCCTGCGCCCAACACTTTTTTGGATGTTTTCTATAATATTTTTTCCTTTATTTTCTCTGTTTAAATCATTTTATTTAAATAATTATACCGCAACGTGCGAAAGGTATAGTTGTTTTTACAACTGCAAAACTTTTGTCTTACTTTCGATGTGTTTATTTATTTTATGTTTCAGTATCCTGACATAATATTATTTTCTATATATATTTCAATCTCCAAACCGATCCGCAATAACTTTATATGTTCCTTTTATGTACTTACACGTATATATTACCGTCACAACACACATAACAAATTTCAAAAAATGCCCTCAAGCACACGAATAACATCATATGACCCCGCAAGTCGCGGGTGAAAAAACTAGTATCCTTCCCATTTTTTAAAGTAACATACCACAATTACATGAACAAGAGTAACAGACAACTATCAACATATTTCACATATTTCCTTTTTAAATATTACAAAGAAGATAGATAGAAAAACTGTATAAATCCACTCCAACTACTTATTGTCACATTTTTACCCCATACTTTTCACCGCTTCCAAAACTACCCCTTATTAAACGCTATTACTTTAATCCCTTCTTCTTCCATCATTACAAAATTACCAAATTACTTCTATATCCTATACAATTCATCTTTGTACAAAAGTACAACCTAAAGGGTAATAAAGTCATTTCCCACACAGAAAGTGGGTGAGGGGTACATTTCAAACAAACTACAAACTAAAGTGACTTTGTTGTAATTACACAAAAGTATAAGGACCTGTTTAGTACTCTACCAATAGTCCACCCATCGGAGCTCTGTGAGGAACACCCTTCCTCCTCCTCGTCGCCGTGAAACCGCCGGCCGTCGGCGGCGGTGTCGCCGGAGTAAAGCTACGAGTTCCGTCGCTACAGCTACTCCTCCGCCGTACGCGGCTGTTACTGCTGCACGAATCCTCCGAATCCCAAACCACCGTCGTCGTTAACTTCGCCTTCTCCGGCGAACTCATCACTTCGAAATTCTCCGACGAAGCAGCAATCTACACCGATCAGAAGAAAAAAATTGAAACATTATCATCGGAATTCATCACTTCATCGGTGTGAGATTTGAATCGTTTGATTTACCTTGCATCCGAGTGAGCAGAATCTGAAGGAATCGAGGAGGATCCGATCGCACACTTCACAGGCGTTCGTAACGCCTTTCACCGGGCGCTGCTGCGGTCGTTTGTTGAGGAACACGACCTTCGCACTGTTGATCACGTAAGTCTGTACTGAACTGATGTCTAGATGCTTCTGAATCTCCGAAACCCTAATTACGTCGTGATATGACGATCTACGAATCTGTACATTCAATCAACCAATCATTTCATTACAATAACCAATGAATCAATGAATCGATGAATCAATGATCCGATTGTCGAAATTGCTAATCGAACGAACGAAATCGGAGTATCAGAAAGCAACAAATCAATATGATAATAATATTACCTGAATGTGGCGGTGGTGTTTATGATGATGGAGGCACATAGAGCACAAAGCGCCATTAACGCAATCTAAGCAGTACATATTACACTCAGATTTATGCGAATCTGCGTGTAATTTGCATTGAATGAAGAAATGTTCGCGAAGCAGAGGTTTCAGCCATGGCGGCCAGTGGTTATCTTCTTCAATTGGTCCTCCGGCGCCCTGCATTACACGAAACAGCATTTTAAACACAGACGCACACGAATGAATGAATGAATGAATGAATGATGAAATCTGAGAGATTTACCATAAAACGGCGATGAGTTCACCGGCGGTGGTGGTCAACGGCGGTTTGACGGTGGCGGAGGGTGTTGGTGGTCGGAGAAGACGGTGGTGGAGGAATTTGAGAGGTAGAAGGGGGTCGTTCTTATTGAAGTGAGTTTGTAATTTGATGGTTTGATAATGGGGTAGACAAAAACCGAACCTAGTTACGAGCCTGTATCCGAACCGGAATCCGAACCTAGGAGAACGTATGGCGCAAGGAACCGACCTTCTTGTTTCATGTTTTATAACCGTTTTTTCTTTGTTTTTAAGTAGTAAACTAGAAATTATGTATGCGCGTAATGCTGCGTTGTGAATTTCGTTATGCGTGTTGTAACGTTAATATTAATATGGTTAAGTACATAAAGTAAAATATACGAAGCAGTTGGAGCTCGACTTTAGAGATTGAGACCTAGAAAAAAAATAGTTTAAATGGAAACAAATATATGAAAAATGAAAAAAAAAAACAAAAATAAATAGATAAATATAGCCTGCTGGGTGTTGAACGTACACCACCAAGATAAAAGGCAAAGATACTAAGGGACTGTTTGATTTTAAGAATACTTTTTATTAAAAAAATATATTTTTGAGGTCTACGTGAAGAAGACATAATCTATTTACTTCTATCATCTTTTCATTTATTTCTATCCTACCCATTCACTTTACCCTCTTCTACCCTCCTCTTTCCCCTTATCTTCGCAGCTTCAAACGCTGGCCACCGTAGCCATCGCCGGCCCCGCAGCCACCGCTGGCCTAGCAACCCTCCCGTTGCCACGCAGACTTCGCCCTAGCAACCCTCCCGTCCTGTCGCCCAAGCAGCCCATCGTCCGTTTGCTCTATGATTTTAGGTTGTATGATTTGTAATTTGGTTTAGTATTTTGTTCGATTTGTGATACTAGGTGGTATGATTTGTGATTTGGTTTAGTATTTTGTTAAATTTTAATGTTAAAGTACTTTTTAAAGTTTAAAAATTATGTTTATTTTAATTACAGCCTATTTTTGCAGTCTGCAGATGTTAAAAAACAAACAGTCTTCTTTTAATAGACTGCAGACATTTGGTCCATCTCTTCTCTTACAGATGTCTGCAAATGTGATCCGCAGACTGCAGACAGATCACTGCAGACATTTTACTGTAGAAGAAACAAACAACACCTAACGAGCTCTCCCACCATCAAATTTGATGTTAACATTTGAAATGAATGTACATATTTAAATAGATCTAAATAGTGTCGAAGTCGATGGCTTCTCATTGGTTATTTGTATTGGTAAATAAGGTATAGTAAATCTAGGTCATAGTAACAATTTATTTACTATTTTCTTTTGTTTTTATTTAAGATATAACTATCTTTTATTATAATTTTAACAATAATGGACTGCATAATTTTAAATACACTGCTACGATATTATTTCTATCAATATTTTGATATATATATATATTTTATTTTAATTAAGTCAAGTTCCACAAAAGATGTATTCACTAATATCAGGAGTTCTATGAATTTGTGTTGTTTGATATGTACAGTAAGATTGTTGATTAAAGAATTAATAATTTGGTAACTAAAACAGTTTATTAATTAAAAATAATAATAAAAATTAATAAACTATATTATAAGTGAATGTTTTTATGATAAAATAAAAGCACACACTTGATTGAAATAGTATTTTGAGAAAAATGGTAAATGACATTTTTCCAAGAACTATCCTAGAATTATATCATCACTCCATCACGTATTTGTTAGTAACATGGCCCATGAGATGAGGTGGCAAAGTATTCCTTTTTATTTTTTTGGGGTTTTTTTTTAAACTTTTATTCCCTTTCATTGTATTGATGCTTGTAAAGTCTTCTTTTTGTTGTGCTATTATTTATTTTATTTATTAAACAATTATTTTAAGGTAGAATAATGGTCTTCACCCTCATTTTCCTTGTTTGTTTCTTGATTGCTATGTTCAAAGTTGCCCCAAATTATGGACTTCTTCTTTGGAAAGCAAACTTCTTTTTTGTCCAAATGTACCCTAAATCATACACTTTTAGACCATATCTTTAAAGAGAGGAGATCCTCATAATGTGTAAATTTCTTTATTTTCTATCTACAGTTGTCAAGCTAAATGTTTATATGATTTATATTACAAACTTATTAGACGCATCAAATAGGTAACGCTTAAAACATTCATTATACTCATTTACATACCATACCAAATTAATACACCCTTGATGTTCTCGTGTATATTTGGTCTAGGTGTTTTCTATTTAAATTGTGAAGTTGCATTTATAGCGTCAGGTATCTTATCGTTGTAGTGCCGAATTAGTTCATGTGGCGTCGTGCGTTTTTAGGCTTTGTGTTGCTGGCTAGGATTCTATGGGTGGTTTATGGTTGACAATTCTTGTTTTATATAAACATCTTGCTATTTTTTATTATTCATTGACCCTTTAAATCGAATGATAACTATGCCAATGTCTATTGTTGTTGTGATTTGTGAATGTCTTTGTCTAAACTATTGTTATTGTTGTTGATAAATATAAAGTAGGTTAACTTGTTCAAGGCTTCTAAGGCCCTAAATAACACTAAAAAAATCAGAGGCAAGACAAATATCAAAATCAAATCGAATTCAAATTTGTTTTTGTTTTTTTTTGAACGGCATATTCAAATTTGTTTCAATATTTTATCTATAAAAGAATAATAAATTTGGTTTTATAATTGAAAGTTCTTATTAGAAATGAATATATATAATATGCCATACAGTTTTTGACTGTTTTTTTATATATCCTATAATATGTGATTAATTTCATGTGTCATGTTTATGTGTTTATGTGGTTCTTATAGTTACTTATAGCAAATGATGAAACCAAATAAGTCGTTCTATCAAATGCGTATATGTCACAAAATCAACATCATTCGGTTTCAAACTATAAACTTAGAATTTGGTCTCATTATGTGTAGACAGAAGTCAAACCAAAACATTGAAAAAGGAGTGGTTAGACTTACAATCACAACTAGAAAACAACACCGTTTGCTAAGCAAATTTACGGTACAAAATTTTGTGTCGTAATTTCTGGCACAGTTGCGACACATATCCTACAAAAACAGAAACCCTGTATTTCCAATAAACTTCCGACAAGAAAGTATCAAATCTTAAAAAGCTTCGGATTTTGTCGCAATTGCATAGTAAAGTTGCGACGCAATTACAACCAAAGTTAATTAAAATCAAATTAACCAATAGTTGAGTCACGAAAGGGTAGCAAAACCTAATTTAAATATTGTTATCGGTGTTGAGACGTAATAATTAAAAAAATGAATCACTAAGGCGTTTTAAAGTATTTTATTCTAATACTAATATTAGTAATGGTACAAATATTAATAATAATAAATTAGTAGTAGTCAATGAAAATAATTATGCGTCGCAAATGTGTAACAGTTTGTGACACATGTGCGACAAAATACAAGTAGACATAATAATATAAAATAAACAGTAATAGTAAATAATAGTAATAACATAACAATTAAAAGTTAATAATAATAATAATAATAATAATAATAATAATAATAATAATAATAATAATAATAATAATAATAATAATGATAATGATAATAGTAATAATAAAATAAATAATAGTTATTATGTCATTATTATTATAAGTATTATTCTTATTACATCAATATTTTCATTATCATTAATAAAGTAATAAATGAAAAAATAATGCGTCGTAAATGTGTAGCACTTTGCATCACATTTGCAACAAAAAATAACCAAACATGATATTTTAAAGTTAATAATAAGAGTAAATAATAATAATAATAATAGCATAATAATAAAGTTAATAATAATATTGATAATAATAAAGTTAGCTGTAATAGCTATGGTGTTGTTGTTATGATTATTAAATAAAGTAGTTAATGGAAATAACAATGTGTCGCAAATGTGTAACAGTTTGGGACGCATTTGCGACAAAAGATAAGTAGAGACAATATAAAGTTAGGAATGATAGTAAATAATAATAATAACATAACAACAATAAAGTTAATGATAATCATTATAATAATAAAATTAGTAATAGTTATTATGTCATTGTTATTATAATTAGTATTCTTATTATATCAGTATTTCATTTTATAAATAAATGCAATGCATTTGCAACAAAAAATAACTGAATAATAATAATAAAAGTTAATAATAATAATAATAATAATAATAATAATAATAATAATAATAAAGTTAGTTATAATTATTATGGTGTTAAAATAACAATGCGTCGCAAATGTGTAGCAGTTTGCGACACATTTACGACAAAAGATAACTAAACATTTGAAAATATCAGTTAGTTGGAAATGTGAAGCAACTTGCTACATATTTGTGACAAATATTAAAACTAGGTCACAAATGTGTAGTAAGTTCTTACGTATTTGTTACACGTTTCTTTCATTTCTTTCAAATTTTTTTTTCATATTAAGCGTTTTAGAAGTTTTTTGTTCGCTTCAATTTTCATACAACTTCATTATACTTTTATTGTTGTTAGTTGTTTTTTTCAATTATTATCATTATTATTACTATAATTATCATTATTATTACTATAATTATCATTCTTATTTTAAATATTATTATTAATTCAATAAAGTAATAAGATGATAATTGTAACAATAACATAATTATAATAAACTATTAGTAACAAAAATAATAATAATAACAACAATAATAATATTAATAATAATAGTAATAATAATAATAATAGTAGTAGAAATAATAAAATAATAAAAACATTAAAAACACTAACATTATAGATTGCGTCGCAAATGGGTAGTAATGTTTGCTACGCATTTGCGACGCAATGTTTGAGTTTATGGTATTTTATTGTTTTCTAAATCTAAAGTGATATATATTGTTGTGAATGTGTAGCAACTTGATACACAATTGCAATAAAAATAAAAGAACATTTAAAACTATGCAATTTGTCGCAATAGAGTAGCAAGATACTACACGTTTGTGACAAAATTAAATTAAGATTTAAAAATATTTAATCGGTCGCATATGCGTAGCATCTTGCTACACATTTGCGACGAAACTTAAAGCTTTGTCTCAAATGGGTAGCAAATTGTTTCGCGTTTCCCACACATTTCTCGCATTCTTATGTTGTTATTTTATTTTTTGAGGTTCAAAGCGTTTTTTTGTTTCATCTTTCATAAAACTTCACTATACATCAAATACATTTATTTTACAAATTTATACATACTATACACGTACGTACTTACATGTACAGTATCACAACTCACTTTTGGGAATTCCCTTATATAATTATTAAGCATACACGTATATATGTGTGTATACATCAAGACCCTTACAAATGCAATTACACACACCAACTCATACTATAACATACACATACACACACTCACACATGAACACTAACACATATACAAATAGACATGTCACATCTACACAAACACACATAATGCATATATCTACATGGATACATACATATACAGAAAAACATAGTGTATGTACATGATGTGATGTATGTGTATAGTATATGTATGTGTGTTATTGTGTGTAGTGTATATTTGTGTACTTATGCTAGAAGAATATACTACGGCTACTCCCAAGGTACTTGGATACATACTCTTTCATGTTAAATTTAATGCTTTTTATTCTCTATATAACGGTTCCTGTTCTAAAATTTGATTCTACTAAGAGAGATTTAGTGGTAGCATTGTAGTTATCACTTTGGTTGATGATTGTTGTTGGGTTGTTGGCTTCTTTGCTACGGATTCTACTGAATTTGTACATTGAGTCAATCAAGTTATACATTCAGTAATGATATATGTAATGTGCATTGATAATATAGGTATTTTTCACTACATTATGTGTTCCTAACCCAGTTGTTTTTTCATTTTATACAACATAGAGGAAGTTATCTTCTGTTTGGTTCAGTGGTATCTTGGTTAGGTTTATTTTATCAAAACGATTTTGAAGTAATTATTAATCATATTAATAATATATAAACGGAGTAATAAAGAAAATACCAAAAGTGAACCCAATAGGATCTAGGTTACAAACAATACAAATACAGAATGTTATTAACCTACTGATGAGATAATAATACCTTTGTGGTTAATAATTAACCGTTTGAGACACCGATGGACAACGAATAGGGTGCTAGATTGAACGAACCGAACGGGAACGCAAAATAAGACGCGTGGTTCTAGGGTCTTGATGTTACGTAACGACAGTCGTGAGTTTTGTGTACAAATACGCAAGTCCAAGAACAATTGAAAGCCAATTGTTCAAGAGTTGCGGTCGTGGATTTCACCAAAAAGGTGCAGCCGCCGTTTTGACCAAAACAAAAATCGCCGCCGCCGCCGAGTTCTCTTCTTCCTTTTTTTTTGATCGGCCTACTCCTTTGTGGTGATCCATATCTATATATGTATGTTAAAAATTAGGTTTTTAAACCTAATTAAACATTTAATTAATATTAATCTACTAGCGGGCCCCAGGCCCGGTTAGTTCAATATTAACCCACGTAATAAAGGAGACCAAATAATAACGTTTAACTCTTAAACGTTTATAAATAATTTATAATTTTTATAAATCATTTAAACCTGATATAGTTCGTAAACGCCAGTTAAATAAAATAAGTGGACTTAATATTCGTTGCCCAAGGTGTAACTCTTACGGGTCATAACTCGGTTGGCAACGTGACGTAACCAAACCCGTACATAATCCAAGAATCTTCGATATCTTTTGGTATGATATATCTCACATTTTATGTTTTTTTGTTAGAATTGTATGTAGAGAAAAGGTGAAAAGAACGAGCAGATGCACACATGTGGTAGATTGATTAAAGTCAAAGTATATCAAGTAAGTGGATATTTGTGGATATTTTGTTGAGGAGTTTGAGATCATGACATCATTTAGATTGTTTGTTGTCTTAAGGGATGTATATGCATATAGGAAAACACGAGAGTAAATTAAGCTATTAAGTTGGAGATGATGATTTTTGAATGATGCAGCATGAGTTCTCCATTAAATTTGTGCATCTCAAATGTGGAATTCAAATATTTGAAACAAATAATTCATATGGAATTGAAGGTATTGATTCCTGGATGAGTTTATTTTACAAAGTGTATTTTTACTATAAAGTGTGAGAAGACACAATGAGGCTAAAAATGTCACAAAAAAATTATATCTCACAATCTAAATCGAATTTCAAAAAAGTACTTTGGAGTCTCTGTTCCTTTCGTCGTCTTCTTTCAGAAAAAAATAAAAAATAAATAAATAAAATTTCATTGTGCCTTTTATGACACAATGACGTCATTGTGTCTTTCATAATGACACAATGACGTCATTGTGTCTTTCATAAATGACACAATAAAAAAACGTAATTTTTTAATTTTTTTATTTTTCGTTTATTTTTTTTCTTATTTAGGACGGCTAGGGGAACAAAAGCACGTAATTACTTTTTTGAAATTCGATTTAGATTGTGAGATATAATTTTTTTTACTTTTTTGACTCATTGTGTCTTCTCACACTTTGTAGCAAAAATACACTTTGTATTTGAACATCTTTCTTGATTCTTAACTCTTAATTTAAAAAGTTAGGGATAGAGTCTAAGAATTGCTTTCCTTATTGTGTTAATCACCATCAATTTTTATAGATCCATTTTGTTTGAAGTCGGATATAATTGAATATCTGATGCATTTTGGTTGAAGCCACATGTGATTGTATATTTGTATGTCTAATTCTATATCATGACTATTGCTTTGACGTAGAACATAAGATAATTTGCTAAACTTTGTGGTGCCTCTTTCATCGTATTTGTAAAAAATGTATAAAATCAATAGTACTTCGATTTAGGTCGCACTAAGTATTATATTGAGGGTAAAAAAGTATAGTTTAATTATGATATGATTTTAATTCGGATGTACATTAGGTGTTACTTGCGACATGTTTTTTGCCAATTCGTAAGCCACTTTTCTCTTAATATTGGCGACAATAGACTTTCATTTCACGACAACAACCTAGCAGCTTTTTTGTTTGTTTGCTTTTTGCAGGGTGATGTGATTTAGATATCACTAGCGGCTTCCTTCCGGATAACAAGAACGACATGAACAATCCACGTCGCGATTGTGAGCAGGGAATAAAACTAGTTTTTGTTTGAATTTGTAATATAGGTTACAGTATTATATTTGAATTTGTAATACAGGTTTTGGTATTATATTTGAACTAGTATTAAGCCCCCCGCGTTGCAGCGGACGGCGTAAAACCATGTCAAGCAGCATCAATAACACACCACTGTCAATGACCACTAATACTAACAAATCTCGTATTAAAAAAATAAAAAAAATGAAAAAAATTAAAACCGAACAAAAAGTAGAGTTAAAAACGTTGAACCACGAAGGAAAAACATAAAAGATCTAGAACAATACGTAATTTGATCTAGGACTAGCACGTGCAACAGGACAGTTAGATTGAGAAAAAATGATCGTAAAAACGTTGAATCTCACATGCACATTTCAGCGTGTTAACTCGTAAAATTTTGACCGAAAGATGAAAATGTTTATAATATGAAATGTAGGGGACCAAAGTTGAAAGTAAAAAAAATATTGGGGCTAAATTATAAAAGATATAAAAGTATTGGATTAAAATAAAAAATTTAGATTAAAAAAAGAGGTGGGTACAACCCACTATGCACATTGTACAATCCATGATGTATAACCAAGTTGATAATTAGTATTATATAAATTTGTAATACATGTTTAGTATTATATTTGAATTTGTAATACAGATTTTGGAAATTTATTTGAATTTGTAAAATAAGTTTTAGTATTTTATTTGAATTCGTAATGCAAGTTTTAAGCCAAAAAAAATCCAAATTATTTTGCATTTTTCAAGCAGAATATGCAGAATTTTTCTGCTTTTTTTATTTTTTTGATAAATTTTTTAGTCACAAATGCGTCGCAAACATTAAACACAATATCCAAATAAAAATAAATAATTGTCGCAAATGCATCGCGAACATTAAAACAATATTAAAAAAAAATTGTTTGTGGCAGATGTGTCGCAAACATTAAAAACGATATTCAAACAAAACTGAATGTTTGTTGCAAATGCGTCACAAACATTATAACCAATATTTTATTAGAAAATGTGTTTGTCGCGAATGCGTTGCAAACATAAATAGCATTAATAGAAAAGTATTAAGCTAATAATTTTGTTAAATTTTATGTTAACTTAATATATAACAATTAGAAGGGTGCGTGGGAAATGCGTAGGAAATTCCGACGCACTTCTTTTGTCGTAATTGTGTCGCTAATTGCGTTGCAAATATGTCACAAACTATTTGCCACGGGGTATTATCCAACAAAATATTTATGTCGCAAATGCGTAGCAAATTACGTTTTCCTACGCATTTGCGATGGAAAACGTGTAGAAAATTTGTTTTTTTTCTAGTAGTGAATCACATTTCAGATTGTGTTTATATGTTTTTCTAACAACTTACATATACATTTACAAAATATAATACTTATTATTCTAGGTTGAATCTCCAAAAGTTATACTCTATCTCTTTAAAAAAATTATTTACATGTAACTTTACAAATTGTCACATTAATAACTATTTTAAGATAGTGATTGGGTGTATTAATTATCTCAAAGTATATATATGACCATTTGGTTGTCAGTTTTTAAAAGAAGGAACTAATATTAAATATATTCAAATTGATGGTTTTTTCTTAATTTAATAATAAAAAAATATCTTCCTTTATAGCCCTACACTTGAACAATATAATTGCATTTGAAGTGGCATCTCTTGCCCTCTATCAGCCGTTATCATCTCCCTTCGAATATTGTTAGGCGCATATAAAAGCTTCATATCAAGTTCAAATAGCACCGGTACGAATTTATACACATATTAAAACTTCATATTAAGTTCAATTGCATCATCCATTAGTCCATATATGACACGTTTACGTTTTACACGTTTTATGAGCATGTAAACAATAAGATTAAGTTGTGAAATCATCGTACATTAATGATGCTTCTGCAATATTACTACACAAACTTTGGTGCATATCTGACACCTTAACGTTTATCACAACTTTAACAAGTTATTTATGAGCACGTGCTATAATGGTTCAACAGGTGTTATACATTCTACACATACGACTTTTTATACTTGATGTGAAAAAGTTGTAATGTTTGCACAACCATATATATTATTCACACACAACTATGCATATGAGCTACTCACTTAAATTACAACCCCATCGTATTCATAGAGGACCATGGTCCTACCACAATCACACACGACTCGTGTACAACGGCGGAGCTTGAACATTTTCATAGGGGGCGGGGGGCGAAACTAATTTTTTTAGGAGGGACAAACTCGTTATATGTATAAAAGTTTAAATTACTGGGCCAAAAATTTACACTAACGAATCAAAAATTAACACAACTAACGAAAAAAGACCCGACCACTATAATACTTCACCCATGCTCGTGTATGCACTTTGGGTCGAAGTTTCACCATATTCATAGACAACTTCATTTAGCATTGCTCTTGGAGTCCCATCATATTAGTAGACGACCCATATTTCCATGCTTTCAAAAAGCTACAACCTTATTTAACCATTGATATTTTTAATTATTTATCACTTAAACATGTTTTCATTACTTTTTTTGTGTTATTGTAGCATGTAACATTAGACATGTTTTCAATACTATGATCACTGCTATAAGCATTGATGTAAGAAAAGTTATTTTCATATAGGATCACATATAGCTCATTACACGCTCTACTTTCATAACTTGTAATAAAAATAAGAGTAAATTGTTATTTTCGCCCTTGAGTTTTGGTATGTATTGTTATTTTCGTTCAAAAAGAATCTTTTTCTCTTCTGCCTTTCTGACTTTTTAAAAAATTGCTATTCTCGTTCAATCTCTTTACTCAAGCTAACTTGGGTGTTAAATATAGGGGTAATTATGTATTTTTGTAATATCCACTCCCAATCCCCTCCACCTCTAACCAACTTCCCCATCACCACTTCACACCGCACCCACCGCCCTATCGTCACCAACATCACCGGCGACACTACACCCCAACGTAAACCCCTACACCCAACCCCCTTACCACTTCGCATCATCACATACCACTGATACCACCACACCTTAAACCTTGAACTCCCCCATCTAAACCTGCAACTCACAAGCAACCACCGTAAACCACCATCATCTCCGACCACGCACCATCGTTATCCACTATCATCACCATAACCACTCCATCGTCTGCTACTCCTTTACTACAGACTACCATCCACCACCTAACCCGTCACACAACCACCGCCCCCCAATTGGACCGACCGGCGAACAACCACCATCATCTTCGACCACGCACCGTCGGTATCTGCCATTATCACTATAACCACTATCCCGATCTAACCGACAACAACCACCTTTTCAGATCTGGTTTCGCAGGATTTCAAATCCGGTTTCGTGTTATCTTCGGTTCCTACAACAACCACCGCCGGAGAAGACGATTCAATCTTAGTTTCGCAGGTGAAGTGTGAGAAATTCACCAATAAATTCCTCTAAATCTGCACGCTTCAACGACCGAGATACACAATGGGATTCTCAAACTTCGTCTTTTTTTCTTCGTAAGCTCTTGAAGCCTCTTTAGAAGTGTTGAAAATCCCAGCCACACACTTATACAGAGGTTTTTATACATATTTTATTATTTTGTTATAATATTTAATTTATTTAACATGGATGTTAAAAAGACATAATTACCCCATTTTTAACTTCAAATTAACTAGACTAACGAGATTGAAAGAGAATAACAAGTTTTTAAAAAGTCAGGGAGCCAGAAAATAAAACAAAATTTTTAAATGAAAATAACAAAACAGATCAAAACTCAAGAATGAAACTGACAATTTACTCTAAAAAATAATATTTTAATCTATATCTCATTTCTTAAAGCATGTTCACCAACCTTGACTAACGTTGCTTTTTCAAATTCACATAATTCATATAAGCATATTAAAACACCTCTTTATAAAATTTGCGGTCTTATGGCCCAAAATCATCATTACATAGTCAATTCAATTTCAAATCTTTTCTTCTCATCAAAATATACTCATTTGATAAAGTTCTTGCCATTTTGAGTTAATATTAAGGGTCCTAATATAAGGACACCCCAGCTGATAAATCAACACCCATCTATACGTTGTTTGGATCCATACGCAGCGTATAGATATCCACAATAAATGCCTGACATTCCATGTCGCATCAGTCATTGTCGTGGTGTTTATTCATCTCGTATAACTCCATACGTCGCGTATAGCCTTTTTCAGACGACAAAACTGGACTAAGTCTAATCAATCATTCAGCATGACTATAAGCGTCGTATGGCACCATATGCCACGTATAGCCCTATGGCGTATGGGTGAAGGGTGTAGGTTCACCGACACATATACGCGGCGTATGGGGCCATACGAAGCGTATAGGGCTATGCGTCGCGTATATGGGGTGGGTGACTAGTGGGCTATACACAGCTTATACGTGGGACCTCTATACGTCGCGTATAGGGCTATACGTTGCGTACAGGTTGGGTGGGTGACTAGGAGTCCTATACGAAGCTTATGTTTTAAAACCGTTATATTTATATTCGTTTTCTTATGCAGATATGTCTTGCGATTCAGAGATTGAGGCTGACGTTGTTGACGTTACTGCCAATCATCCTTGGCTACAGTTTGAGCCCGGTTCCATTGAGCACGCGAAGGGCTTGAAATTCGTACGTATGAAGATCGGCCATCAAAAAGCCGTCGACTGGGAGGTGATGGCCGAGCTCGGAGAGCGCGATAGACTTGCTGGTATTATTGGAGATGATACTCCATGGAGTCGTTTGTTTGAGATCGCGTTCTTGCCTTCTTACTGAGAACTGATGGTGGAGTTTTTATCTACCTTTACTATATTCGTCCTAATGAGATAAAGGAGAACGATGAGCGTTCCGACATTTCGTTTAGGTTATGTGGACATTCACATCAGATGTCCATTGAGCAGTGTGCCATTCTCTCGGGACTTTACTTTGAGCCGGGGACTGTTACCCCTCTATTCACCAAGGGTATTACTGAGATTGAGGAGAGTCGATTGAGAGATTGGTGGCCTCAGATTGCCGGAGGTCTGTTTCAGAGGACTAAGGGCAAGGTCACTGGCATTAGAGATCCTCTCATCCGTTACTTACATCGCATGATCGCCACGTCCATCACGGGACGTGGGCAAGAGTTGGGAGTGGTGTACCATTCCCGACTTATTTTACTTGTATTGTTTGCTTATGGGAACTAGGTACAACCTGGCGAGATATTTGGCGGAGTATTTTGCTTCGTATTATCATCGTCAGGAGCGAGGAGCTGTGTACGGCGGCGCTTACATCACGGTGATTGCCCGAGCTTTTGGTTATCTTCCTTGGTATCTTGCTGACGTATCTCCTCTAATCGAGCCGGTGAGATTAGATCGCCATACGTTATTCGGCATGCGTATTATACGCTAGTTCTCGGGTGGCATACGATTCTCTATTCGACCCGGGGAGATCTGGCAGCCGGCACCTGTTCAGCAGGTCGGCGTTGATGATCCGCAGCAGCAGCAGGAGCATCTCCCGCACGATCATCCGCAGCACGACCAGCCGCCAGCACATCAGCCGCCACCTCAGCCACAATTTCCTCGAAACATTTACAGAGATGTGAGGCTGCCTGCACGTATGGAGACATTTATGCAGGAGGTTGCTGCGAGTTTACGGGAGCAGGGTCGCCGGCTCGATCGAGTTGAGGATCTTATGGATTGGCACGTTCAGCTCGAGATTGCGCGAGCACGTGCTGTTGGTATTGATCCTCCGGAGTTGCCACCACCTCGACATTACCCAGACTCGCCATAGTTTTTATATTATTACTATCATTGTAACTTTTATTTTGTTATGTATTTAAAAAGTTTGTTATTTATATTATCATTTTTTGTTAATTTTTGTATTGTTATCTCGACTATTTAGTTAATATGAATGTTTGCCTTATATGTTTTATCGGTTAGTTAAAAATATTCGATTTAAAATTGTCGGTTAAGCAAGTAACAAACATAACATAAATATAGTCAACGCAAATTTATTTGTTTAATTAAAAAAATATATGTAAAAATAACAAAAAAATATAAATGCCCTTAACCTATACGCCGCGTATGGGCCTATACGCGGCGTATGGGTGTCTCATGCGTCCAAGTGTGTTAAGGAAAAAAAATTTGAAGCCATACGCTGCGTATGGGCCCATACGCCGCGTATGGCCTCCGCCGAAATCGAAATGACACCTCGTCTGACAGGTTGATGTCAGGTAATGTTTTTTTTGCCCTATACACGGTTTATGGGTCCATAAGCTGCATATAGGATGGCATGTCAGAGAATGTTTTTACACCCTATACGCGACGTATGGACCCATACGTAGTGTACAGGGCACCCGGGTGTTGATTTAAAAGATTGGGGTGTCCAAATAATCAAACCCAATTTTAAACTCAATTTCACTAAACTCCATTTCAACCCAAACCACTCGTTTATCATTAAATTCATCAAGATGGCCATACACAAAAAATATTGGCTCTTGTGGAAGTTTTTATCGATTTGGTGAACCAATTTACCTAAATCACAATTGGGTATGTTCAATATAAATTTGTCAATTTGGTAAACCAATTCACCAATTATAACCTTCCTTCAAGGTTTAATCTTCTAATTCCAAGTTTTCCCTTACCTTTATTCTTGGGGACTCTTTTCCCCTTTTTTTATAACCATATACATGACAATCACGGGCGGCTCCATAGTTATATGAGGTAAAGCTAATGTTTGGAGCCCCTCAAAAAATAAGGCTTCAATCTTAAATAAAGCCTACTTATCAACGTTAAGATTGTGATTCACAATTACTAAAAGTTGCCGTCGACTAAACTTCTAACTTTGGTTTTCAAGTTTCTAAATGTTCAAATTTAGCTTTCAAGATTTTAACATTTCAACTTCATAACCTTAAATACCTAAGGTTTCAACTTTACCTCCATATTGTATATATAATATATGCTTTTAATCTTGTATCATTTTTACTAATTTGGTTTTTCTTCAATAACTTTTTTTCGTTAATTTTCCTAGAGAAAAACTTATATTTGGTTGTGTTTAATTTTTTTCTTGACGCCCCGGCATAATTTTATTAAAAACGGAGTTGTATTATAAAATATGTTTTTTTTGTATCGTAGATTACATTGACTAATGGTAGCGTGCTAATATCATGAACAATGAAACCGATGTCGATTGAAGAACATCAATACGATTATATAACTGTTTTCTTCTATTTTTCGATCTTTAGAACTAAGTCACCACAACTTCATACGTTTCTTTTATGTACTTAAAAACGTTAATGTCATCGTCGTAACGTGCGTAATAAAGTGTGCTCACATACATGCTTAATTTTTAGTTCACTTTATGTTTATCAACTCATTATAGCTATAAAAAAAAGAAAAAAAATTGAACGGAAAACCTAACTTACTCCTAAACTACTCCAAACAATCTTATACCATGCTAGAGTTTAAATCCAGAATGTTTCTTCTAAGAGACAAGAGTTTCTATCAAATAAGTTGGTCCCACATTGACATTATAGCTACAGTTTTAGATTTTAGGGTGTTACAACACTCTCTAGCAACATAGGATTTTGTTCCAGTAATCACATACAAAAAATAAGCTGGTAACTTAAGTTTTGGATGGTATCCCTCAAATGCATGCAGTTTTCAACAAAATCTTCAATCAACAGAGGAGCTTTATTTCTTGATGTTTAACATATTTGTTACATGATTACATCTAATGATAAAATCAGTACACAAGTAAATCGTATCAACGGTTCCAAAATTCTGATTAATCAGCAGGAAAACCAAGATGCTCGTTGATTAGTTTAGCAACAGCATTAGCATCACCTGGTTCATACGGAACAATAATATCCAAACTTAGCGATTTGATGACCGCGCAGAGTGTCTGAGGGCGCGCACAAAACAAATGCTTTCGTTCTGCCAGCTCTTCTGCAAGCTCGCTTTGATGGTTGTCCATTAGGTCCTCGTTTACTACCACAATCAACGGTTTTGCTAACCTTAGTGTCTCAAATATGCTCCCTGAACCCGCATGGCTTATGACTAGAGATGCTGATCTTAAATAGTCTGCAATGCTCGAAGAAAATGTGAAGTAATCGACAACCAGTGATCCATCTGCACCACTAGACTGCATATTGTTATGGAGTTTTATCAAATTCCAAGTTGATTTAATCACTAAAGGTTGAAACTTTATTCAATAAAGATAACTGCAGATCAGTTGGATTCAAGATACCTTTCTAGGGATGAAGGATCCGCGACCCATTTGAATGACAAGATGAGTGTATCCTTGTTCTGATAATGCTTCTTTGACTGCGTCAGAGTCAACAGCTCTAACAAGAGAATCGAAAGACGTTGTGCCAACAGTCACAAAAACAAGCTTTTTAGATTCGAAATGGTTATTAACTTCGTCCATCTTGTAACACGATCCTTTTCACTGCCAGTCAAATTTTAGAAAAATCATATAAATATCAACCATCATTTGTAAATTGGAACGTAACAGTAAGATTACAAATTAGACCGTGATGATCCTAGTTGGAAAATTAAGCTTGGAAAAATCTTTCCGCTAGAACTCACTATCTGCAGCATACAACGAGACCAGTGGCGGATCTTGGAATTTTTCGTCAATAGGATCAAAACGCAGGGTGCGTCAACATAAGTTACATTAAATGCTAGCCAAAAAATACTTGGCTTTTGCAGTTGATTCTATACCATAATCAACTCACTAATCTTTGCAATTGCAAAATGAGCAAGTAATAACACACAATGTTACAAGACTCTAGTTTACTAAACTAATCATCTCGTACATAAGCTATGTTTACATGACCTCAAACAAACTCAACTAACAGAATAAAAAAATAAGAGCTGTAGCACTTGCCATTTGTCAATCAAACCAATTCACAAATAAAAAATCAAGAAACCCACAAAAGATCCAAATTCAGAAATCACAATTGAGGCACCAAATCACTAAATCATTGCAGCACAAATCAACTTACAGAATTCCAACAAAGAAAGTAAGAGGCTTTAGCAAAACAGAGAATAGATCGCTATAGTTTGCCGCTTGCGATGTGCGATTTCAAGAATCAACAGATCTCGATTTGAGAATTAAAAAGCTGCTTCTGAATGCTTTACTCGTGCAGATGGGGACGACTAGTGCAGGGGGTAGGGGCGACTTGCGAGACTTGGGCCTGATAAATACGAGAGGTTTCAGGTTTTGGGTTTGAGGGTTTTCGGTGAGTTTTCTTTTGACGATGGTTTTAGGGTAGGGATTGATAAGATGACATGATGTACAAACTATTCTTTGAAGATGTCTTAGTCTGCTCAAGTTCTATACTCAAATAATAAAAATGACCAGATGATACAGTTAGCCGTTCAAAAAAATGTGAGTATGTGGGTTTGGGTGGTGGACATTGTTTTGAAAACCGGACGAGACCGACTGATTTGACCGGTTGGATCCAATCTAGTCTGGTTCGGTATTTGAAACCGTTTTGAAGTTGAACTGATAGTCGGACCGGATTGGGAACCGGACAGGTCGAACCGAGGGTCTAACCAGTTGATCTGGTTTTCATATATATATATATATATATATATATATATATTATTTTTATTTTTAGTATTTTTTACGTATATTCTTTTAAATAATTATATTTTTATCTGGTTCTTATATCCGGTCCGACCAGCATACCGGTAAGACGTCCTGTTAACTGTTTGGTCCGGTCTTGAAAACATTGGTGGTGGAGCGGTTGGAAACTAACCGGTTTTCAAGTTAGGTTGTTAGTTTTGGTTTTCGAAATGTTTTATGTTCAGTGGGTTACATTTAAAAGGTGTTTTCTGGCTTTCTTAATATGATATTGGATTCGTCTCTGGTGTGATTTTTTAAATATAGAGTATCCTCTGATCTTAACATGTGGTTTGGTTTACATACTTTATTCAAATATGAATTGAATTTTAAGAAACATCCAAGAATAACGACTTTATTGTAATAATTTGAATGAAATAAAGTTTGATTATTCGGTAGGAATAGAATGTGGGTTTGAATGACAATTGTTGTAAACAGATGTGCTATATCCGTTAGATTTGCCCAACTGATTGGTTAGGCATTAACGGTAAATGATATCGTTCTTGATACGACTTAAGTGTTGCAGCTAATTCATAAAATGATTAGCTTTATCTTTTTCTTTGTAAACTTCTTCTTCTTATCAGTGTGTACGTAATAATGGTATCATATCTCTTTCATCTTCATCGAAGTGTATTAGGGTTTCGTTTAATGACAACAATCTTCAGTGATAAAGAAACTCAAAACAAGTTACAAGAACATAATAATAGATTGCAACTAATAGTGATTGCATAAGAGAAATGTGACAACCTCTCATAAGATTACAAATTACAATAATTGACTAGACTACGTGATCAGAGGAAGAATTATAGTTGTACAAACTTCAAAAATGTGAAGCATAATTTTAAACAATATGTTTCAAGCTACGTATGATACTCATGAGCGATAAATTGTAATTCAACTCAAATAGTTGATGGTCAACATAATATTCTAGACATAGTGCATCTATTGTACAACACAAACTTAGTTTTATTATCAATAATGATATTGAGGGACTTGTGGGATCAAACCCTGCATCTATTGTACAACACAACGTTCTATTATCAGTAATGATAACGAGTGACATTTTGAATCAAACCGTGCATCTTGACTCATATAATTTGAGTTGGTCGTAAGGTGGTTGATGAAATGGCTGAAAAATGTTGAAAATAATATGGATGCACGTATAGGCAATGATTCAAATAAGGATGAAGGGTCTATTTGGTAGCATCTGAATCAGCTTTTTAATGGTTTAGATGTCTGAATGGTTCAACACTTAATGGTTTAGACTGTTTGTTTCGCGAGCAAATATCTGAATGGTTCAGATATTTGCCTCTAAATGGTTAAGCATTATATTAATGTTGAATGGTTAAGAGGTCTAATGCTGAATGATTAAGACCTCTTATCTGAAATGGTAAGACATTTGCCTTTGAATAGTTAAGCCATATACTAGCTCTTAATGGTTCAGACCTGTTAATGGTTCAACACTTAGTGCTTCAGACCACTTATTGGTTCAGCATTTAATCATTCAGAAATTGTCAAACAGACCCCGAAAAAAAGTAGAAACAAATTAGAATGGTCACATGAAGTATGCTAACATGGTGTGATTTCATAAATCATCTTTGAAGACTTTGGATCCATAAACATTTTTAATGGATAACTACCTTTATTCATATATTAAAACACTAAAGAACATTTAAATACACAATGAGACTGGTGCCATATTTGCTATTGCTACACAAATTCAAGCCTTGGTTTGTTGTCACGTCTACTGATCTAAGTAACTAAAACACGTGAAAAAACTCTAAATCAGGATATGTCAAGTATGGATAATTACAATGAATGTTAAAAACGATAGTAACATGAATAGGTTAATGTTTAGTAAATGCCTCGTAACTAAATCACATAGGCAACCAAAGTATGCTCTCCTTATACGTAACAAGTTGTTAAACATCCCCTAACTTCATTGATTGTGTAGAGTCATGCATACGAAAATTTACCTCACAAAGAACGTCTAAATATATTATCATTCCTCTTGAATAATCTCTCTTTACGATTTGTAGGTCAAAAACAAGGCAAAACTCCCTCGATCCAAACTCCCACCCTCAATACTTAATTTGGAGTATCCGTTCAATCTCTTTCCTTATCACATCCACATAAAAACACCCTAAACATAATCACAGTCTTTTTTACCTATTTTTTTTTTTATCACACTCTTCATGTCTCCTACAAAGTTTACCATTACACCTAACTATACGAGTAACTTTTGATAAAATTATACAACTTCAAAAACATACAAACAAACAAATATTAAACATATGTTTTCTTAGAACACAACCCTAACACAAACTAGAATAAAAAAAACATTTTCCTCAAATCTATAGGTTATCACCTCTTTAGAAATCAAAGAAAAGTGACATCAATCATCTTGACAAACAGAAGAAGAAGATATGATTTACAGAAAATGGAGTTTGCTCACCGGTCCGGCGGTGCTATTCGGTGGTATCGCCGGAGCTGTCGTCGTCGCCGATCTCATCTTCCGTAAACAAGTAAATCACTTTTCTTTACATCAATCATTGATCTTTCAAACCCTATAATTTCTTTTCGTTCTTAACGATTTCATGATCTTTCGTTGTTAATTTCGTTCACAAATAAAATAAGCTCATGTTTATAGATCCGTCAATACGTTTCATGTTTAGATAGTATTGTTAGACGATTAAGTAATCAAACGTATTGGGCTTTGTTCGAATTGGGGATTGTTTGGAAAATTAAGGTTAGATCCATAATTTGTGTATTAATCAGATTTGATTGTTTACCCTAATCGAAGTTTATTATGGTATAACTGTGGTGTTTGATTTGATGTTCGTTTCAATTACGATCCAGTACCCTACAAATTGGTTCAACTTCTAAAGTTTTAATGAATTATCATTGAATTATGGATGGTAAGCATGTTTTTCTTTTGCTTTGTGGATACCCTTTGGGATTAAGGTTGTAATAACTTGATCAAGTAGTGTGCTTTTTGATTATCCAATTAGGATTTATGTTAGTTTCTTGTTTAGCCTAAATGCTAATGGCAGTTTCTATGGTTTTTTGATGGTTTTTACAGCCACACAACGTGCTCAATAAAACACCCGCGAACAAGCAAGAGTTAATGCATGCTGCAAAGTAGGAGTGCGAGTGGTCTTGAATCTCAATTCACAATGTTTGATGTTTAATTCAGGTTTTGTTTCTTCTATGATCTTATGGGAAGTATGTAATTCGGCTTTCAGAAAGCTACTCGTGGAATTTAATTTTAGTTGAATAAGTTTGATACTTCCTTTTCATTGGCGTAATTCTGCTCCTGTGGCAAATAGCTGTTTTTATTTAGTACAAGAAAAAAAAGTTCAACGATTTAGCATATATATATATATATATATATATATACACACACACACAACAGCACCCATAATTTGTTACAGCAATCTTAAGAAACCTTAAGTGATAGCTTCTCCTCCCTTGTCTATTCCCCTGTCCCTTGTGAAATCTGTGTATGAAATGAACATAAGTGATCCTTAATAGTGGGTGTGGACCCTTATTATAAGCTTGTATAGGATCATACTATAACACATCTTTCAGGGACTTGTGGTCCGTAGCTTCCTCTTGAATTCTTCAGAAAGAATTAACTTTGGTGTGGGCATGGTGGAAGTCGAGAACGTTGTCTGGTTTTCTTCATTACTTTCAAAATTCACTGAACGGCCTTTTATCATGTCCGCCTCTCCGTTGTTGTTCATCACTAGAATGTTGCATGGAACTTTCTTGGCAATATAATCTATGTGTTTTTTGTTATGATGTCTGCAAGTCATGTTTTCAATTATTAGTATATATTATATTGTTTTCTTTCAAAAATGATTCCATGTACCTGTCAAAGATGACCCACGTAGCACAGGCGTTTGCGATTCTTTCTAGAACAAGTAATCGTTTAGGGAATCCCTGCCCACTCTCTATCTGTGGTGTGACCTAAGTAAATAATTTCATGTTTAGCTAGTTGCCATATGTTCTTGAAAGCCTCTAACTTTTGCAATAGCCTAATCAAGAAAAGCATAGTTGTAACATTACTCTATATTTTAAGCAAAGATTAACCAGTTCTTGAGCCTTTTGACACCGAATATCGTTCTTCCATTCATCTGTGTCTCTCATATTCAGTAAATCTTCTATGTTCATGGACCATATATCTGTCTCAGTTTTGCAAGAAACTGAAATCACCGAAAGATTTGTCACATAATCTTTACTATTTCATTACCAAAACAGTAGCAAATATAAAATTTACTATGATAGAATATATCTGAATAACATGTCCTTACAGACAAAAGTTAACCATGGCTTGACACCCAAAAGAGTAATACTGCAACTAGCATCCAGTTCTATATGTTTGAGTGCCCACTCTAGTGTTTCCCCTGAAAACTCTTTCATTGCGTCCATTACTATCACCACATGCTTTCTATTATATTGTTCGCGCAACTCACGTGGACCAAAATCACGACCTAGACATTTCCGACATCTGCGGTGATGGTTTGAAGTTGATTGTTGTTGGTGGTGGTTGTAGTGGTGGTGGTGGTGGTAGTGGTCCCTGTGGCGGTGGTGACGGTGTATGTGGTTCTGAGACACCATCTTTAAGGCTGCAATCATCTTTATTATGTGAACAGGGGGAAAGTAAAAAGGAGTATAGGTTGAGGTTCTTTAGAGTTTTTATAGAGGGTCTCTGGAAATGTTAAAAACAAACCAGAACAAAAAATTGACATTAGCAAGACAATTTAACTTAGTTTTTGTAATCAAATCCTTGATTTTGGTGTTAAACCAAGAGTGATGCTTATCCAAAAGAAATGGGGGCATTTTCTAGGTTTTTTATCGTTAAAATTAGTTCTATGCACTTTGTAGTTTCGAAGAGGGCTAAATTTGTAACCAAAGGTACAATTTAGAACCGAGTCGAGTTGAAATTAGTAATCTTTAGTAATGCAAGTACGGAACAGTGGAACTCTGTTGTTTATTTTAACTATTCATCTAAATCTTTGAACAAAATGGTTTAGTTTTTTGTATGCGTTTTTATGGACAAATCACTAAAGCTCATTTGACCTGTTTGAGGTAAAAACATATCTGAAATCGATCATTCCGGAGTGGGTGGATGGGTTGAGATTATCAATTCTTGTATGAAAATTTGATTTATGTTGAACTTGTTACATCATCTGAGATGGAATGTCCTTATCCATTGGACTGTCATGCGGATTTTAATTACCACTGCCATATTATTAGGCTAAATGTACCCCTGTGTGCTTTAACGTACCATCCTTTTGTGAGAGAGGTGTGATTAATTATGTTCGGGGAGGCCGCACTAAGTGCGTGCAGGAGGCAGTACGTTTAGCAACACTCTATTATTATTATTATTATTATTATTATTATTATTATTATTATTATCCATAGACCATAGATTCTATTATTATTGAGTTTTATATATCCCTACATTAATTTGTTTATATAATTGAGTTTTATATAGTTTGGGGTTTATTTTGTTGGCATCCTTGTACAAGGACGAACCCAAAATAAACCAACCCTCAAAGTCGGTGGGTGTTCTTGGCTCGTATTTTTCTTAGAAATGCTAACTCGGAGGAAACACACTATCTAATTCTACCCTTAAATGTGCACATTTTTTTTGCAATGAGATTTGAACTGTTAACCATTTGAGAAGGGACCTTTTTTTCGAACACTTTTTTGGCAACACTAGGCCACAGGCCCTTTTGGTGTATGTCATGATGCATTCTTCACTCATGTGTAAAGATTGCATTTGTGATTGTAATACTTGGCAATTGGTATTGTAGTCCTACAAAATTTAATACTATCAAGTAGTCCTTACAATAGAACAAGAATTTAGGATGTTATTTATGCACCATAAGACCTCTAATTTAGGATATTATATATGCATTAGAAGACGTGTTGTGTTGGAATTGTATATGCCCTAAATCGTTGAGGTCTTCATCGGTATTTGAATGAATGTAATAGCATGCCTCTGGTAAACTTAGTGAGTTTTTATACTGCTTGGTTTTGAGCAAAATTTATTTCGAAACGTAGATAAAGCTAACCATGTCGCTACTGTATATTCGAAACCTTATAAAACATTATGAGAAGTTATAAGGAAAAGAAACTTCCATTTTAAAAATAAAAATATTAAGAACATACTTTAACAATTTAGCATATATATACAACAAAATACACAAAATTGTGTTACAACAATCTTAAGAAACCTTAAGTGAAATCCTCAAAGAAAAAATACCAAAACAGGAATAAAGGAATAAAACTTGACATTATCAGAAATACCAAAAAAATATCATATTCGTAAATCAGAATCATATTTTTTTCTCCTCGAATGAGATGAACATGAGTGACTCTTAAGATCTTTAGTGGGTATGGACCCTTATTGTAAGCTTGTATAAGATCATACTATAACACATCTTTTAGGGATTTGTGATCTGTAGCTTCCTGTTGTATTCTTCAAAAAGAATCAACGTGGGCGCGGGTATGGTGGAAGTTGAGAACGTTATCAGGCTTTCACCATTTCTTCCAAGGCCCTCTATCATATGCGCCTCTTCGTTATTGCTCATCACAAGAATATTGCAAGGAACTTTCTTGGCAACATATTCATTGCGTCTCTTAACCAGATCTTGAGCCTTTTGACACCGGATGTCGTTCTTCCATTCATCAGTATCTGTCATATTGATATTCAGTAAATCTTTTCTGTTCATGGTCCATATATCTGTCTCAGTTTTGCAAGAAACTGCAATCACCAAAAGATTTATCACAATATCTTTACAAATCAATTACCAAAACAATAGCAAATGTAAAATTTACTATGATAGAATATATCTGAATAACATGTACTTACAGCCAAACGTGAACGGCAGCATGACACCCACAAGCTGCACTCTATGCCACAAACTCTTTGGTGTTGTCATGTATTCTTCACTCTATGCGTTAACATTGCACTTGTAATTGCAATGCTTGGTAAATTGGTGTTGTAGTATTGTACTCCTACAAAGTTGAATACCATCGAGTAACCCTTACATAGAACAAAAATAAGGATATTGCATTAGAAGACGTGTTGCGTTGGGAACCTGTATGTGTACTAAATAGTTAAGGTCTTCAACGGTATTTGAATGAAAGTAATAACATGCATCTGATAAACCTAGTGAGCGTTTATATGGTTTGATTTTGAACAAAATATATTTTGAAACATAGATAAATGAACCCTGTCGGTACTATATATTCAATATTTTATAAACATTATGAGAAGTTATAAGGAAAAAACTTCTATTTAAAAAAAAAAAACAACACACACTCTAACAATTCAGCACATATATACAATACCCACAATTTGTTACAACAATATTAAGAAACCTTAATTGAAATCCTGAAAGGACGAATACCATAACAGAAATAAGACTTGACATTATCAGAAATACGTAAAAAATATCATATTCATATAGCGGAAACATAGCTTTTCCTGGAATGAGATGAACATGAGTGACTTTTAAGGCCTTTAGTGGGTATGGACCCTTATTGTAAGCTTGTATTAGATCATAGAATAACACCTCTGTTAGGACTTGTGATCTATAGGTTCCTTTTTGAATTCTTTGGATAGAATCAACATGGGTGTGGGTATGGTGGAAGTTGAGAACATTATCTGGTTTTCGCCATCTCTTTCAAGGCCTTTGATCATGTGCGCGTTATTGCTCATCACAAGAATGTTGCAAGGAACTTTCTTAGCAACATATTCAATGTGTTTCTTAACAAGATCTTGAGCCTTTTGACACCATGTGTCCTTCCATTCATCATTGTCTCTCATATATACTGAATTTTGTTGGTTGATGGTTCGTATATCTGGCTCAGTATTGCAAGAAACTGCAATTATCAGAAGATTTGTGACATAATCTTTACTGATTCATTGCCTAGAATAGTTAAAATGAACTATGATAAGTCTGAATAACATGCACTTACATTTAATATTCATGAGTGCCCTCATGATGGGTCCCACAGAAAACTTTTTCCTTTGATCCTTAAAAACGAAACCATGACCTAGACATTGCTGATTGTGGTTTGAAGTTGATTGTTGTTGGTGGTAGTGGTAGTGATGTGGTCCCTTTGGTAGTGGTGGCACTGTATGTTGTTCTAAGACCGTATGTTTAAGGATGTAATCATCTTTATTATGTGAGCAAGTGGGAGCACCAAAAATAACTATCGAAAGACTCTCATGTTTAAGGATGTAATCATATATATTATGTGAGTAGGGGAGAGCACCAAAAATCGCTATCGAAAGACTCACATGTTTAAAAATGTAATCATCTTTATTATGCGAGTAGGGGAGGGCACCAAAAATTCCTATTGAAAGAATGACTCTGACTCCAAGTGTTGTGAAAATGAATCGGGTTATCCATGAAAAAAAGGAATAGGGGTGTTAGGTTGAGGGTCTTTAGAGTTTTCATATAGGAAAAAGTAAATTATTATTTTGATTCCTGTGATTAAGTCATTTTAATTATTTGAGTCCAAAAACAATTTTTCTAACAAATCAAGTCCTATGGTTTGTATTATATAACTCTCTTAATCCAATACATTAACAGAGTTATATTTTTCAGTTAGTTTTTAATAAAAATGACCAAAATACTCTTGGACTGAAACAATTATTTTTTAATAACCTCAGGGACTAAAAACGTAATTTCTCTCTCACACAAACACACGCGCGCGCGCGCGCGCACACACACACACACACATATATATAAGATTTTTATTGTTATTTTTTAATTTTTAAAAATAGTTTTTTAAACCGTTTGGATTTTAACCGATAATGTAATTACTAAAAAATGTTTTTTAAGTGTTTTTAAACCATTTGGTTTTCTAAACATCATTTTTTACACAATTGGTTTTTAAAAATATTTTTTAAAAGGTTGGTTTTTTAAATAATTTTTAAAATCATTATTCTTCCAACCGTTTGGCTTTAAAATCTTTCGGCTATATAAACTTATTTTTTATAATCGTTCGGCTTTTTAAACTTATTTTTGTAACTGTTCGTCTTACTTAAATGTCTTTTAAAATCTTTACGTTTTTCAAATGTTTTATTTAAATGGCTTTTTAAACCGTTCAACTGATTAAACTTCTCTCTAAATTTGTTTGCCTTATTTAAACTTCTTTTTCAAATCGATTAGTTATTCAAACGCAACGAACGACTTAAAAAAGTTTAAATAAACTAACACAAGTAAATTTAATATTGTAGAAGCCCTAATTGTAATAATTAAAACCTAAGTTAATCCTAAAAAAATACAAATGATGTAAAAGTAGAAATCACTTTCAAGTCAACTTGAATAGAAAACGATAAAAAAATCGAAAAGAGAAAAAAGATGCTTTAATAAAATGAATGATTTAAATAGGAAGCTTTTTAATAAACGAATGGTCAAAAGACGTTCAAATAAAAGAACGGCATAAAATTACGTTTAAACGAGCCGAATGATTAAAAAACATGTATAAATAAAACAAAATATTAAAAAAAGACTCTTAATAGAATTGAACGATTGGAAAAAGACGTTTAAATAAAATAACACTTAGAAAGACTTTTACGATTTAAATAAAACAAATACGTTAAAAATGACGTTTAAGTAATCCTAAGTGGCTAATAGTTTAAATAAGAAGTTTAATAAGCCAAACGGTTTTATATTTTCAGTTAGATAAGATGAATGGTTTAAATACAACGTTTAAAACTGAATGGTTTAAAAATAAATTTTATAAAACTTTGAAAAATAAAAAAAAAAAACATTTCGTATACATATAATATATATTTTTGGTCTCTGGGGTTATTAAAAATAATCATTTCAGTCCAAGGGCAATTTGATCATTTTATTAGAAACTAACTGAAAAATCTAACTTTGTTGGTGTATTGAACTGAAATAGTTATAAAATACAAATCACGGGGCTTGATTTGTTAGAAATTTTTTTTTTGACTCAAATGATTAAAATATCAAACCACAAGTACCATAATAATAATTTACTCTATAGGAAGCTTTTGTTTTCGTTGGAAATGTTAAAAACAAACCAAAACAAAAACGTTGACATTTGCAAGAAAATTTAACTTTGGTTTTTGTTTTTGTACTTAAAACCTTGATTTAGGTGTCAAACTAAGTAACTGGTGCTTAGCCAAAAGAAATGAGGGTATTTACTAGGTTTTTTTATAGTAAAAATCAGTTCAATGCACTTTGGATTTCGAAGAGAACTAAGCTTTGAAGCAAAGTATAATTCAGAATTAAGTCCCGTTGAAATAAGTAATCTTTAGTAATAAACACTAGTTTATTTTTGAATTTGTTTCTAAACAATGCTTTAGTCGTGATTTTGAAAATTTTGTTGATATAAATCTTTGAATAAAATGATTTATTATGTTTCTATGCTTATTTGTAACTAGAAATTAAACCCGCACGTTGCGGCATGTTTGCAAACTTTGTAGGCACATAGTACGTAACATTACCATGGTTAAATACATAAACGAAACGTACGAAGCTTCTACGCTTAGGTCTTATAAATTGATATATAGATAAAACAATTTAAAGAAAATAGATGAGTAAAAAAAATCGAAGAAACAAAAAGAGAGGCCCTTGGGATTTAAACCCAGAGTAGTTACAAAGTCAATAGTTTTAACAATTCATTTACCAGTTACCACCCGCTTCAGTTCATGCTTCTGCGAACAACCTATTTAAATATACAAAAGTCGATGGCTTTTTATTAGTCACTGACCTTTGTATTTAAGGTATAGTAATAAGGTAAAAGCACAACTCAAACTGATCATTTATGAGGGTGTGAGGTATACCATGTGAATACGAGACCGTGTGTAGCTGATGTGGCTCACGCCTCACGCTCGTAGGGAACAACACTCCCCCTTACCGTGAGCCGTCTGCGAGCCTCTCACCCTGAGCATGCGCTTTGCAGAATGTGACAATTGAGGCAGGTTTGTAAACGTTGAATGCTCAAAACATTTAAAAAAAGTTGTTTTGAAAAACTCATATAAATACCACACAAAATCACGTTATATACAAAATTCTATAATCAAGTATCGATTATTTATAAAACTGTAGAAATGGTTTGGTTGTCGTAGCCCAAACTTTAGTACAACAAGCTGAAAGTTCAAGTCAAGAACCTGAAAAGCTCGTCTTAACCAAGATCATCAAGCTGCTCATAAGCTTTTGATAAATGACTATTTTGTTGAAAAATCCGCATACATTTATGAACAACTTAGGCTTCGTTTTTGAATGGGTTGAAAAATATTCTAACAAACAGTTCAAGTTTTGGAGAGAGAGATTGTAACAATCTATGTAAATAGTTTTGGGTTTCCCATCTAGAAACTCATGGTTTTGCTTTCACCCAACGAGTTGCTTTCCTAAACAGAACACATTTTGGTAAAGGTATCCACCCCTTATAAAAAAGACTTTGTTTTCCTCTAAACCAATATGAAACTTACAAAGATATCATGTTTCTAACAAAGGTTCGATGATTAATACTTTAAGATGTCTAAAACAACTACAAGGTTAAGTATTTACAAATTTTGTAAAGGTATAATAAATTTATATGATTGTAGATATTTAGGAAAACATACAGTCAAGTGAAATTCAACAATTATAAGAGGCACATGAGGCTAGATATGATTTTCATGGGATGCCTGATGGAATCAATTGCAGATATTAGGAGTGGTGAAGCTGGCCTAATGTGTGGCATGATCAGTACATGTGTGGTGATCATGATCAGTACATGTGTGGTGATCACCTACATTTGTCGATAATACGTGAAGACGTTACATCAAATGATTTACGGACTTGACATACATTTTTTGGTGATGAATATATCAAATTTAAGTTGTTACATCAAGTGATCTATGGATTTGACATACATCAAGCTGTTGCATCCACATGGTGACAATGTGGATGTGACAAACGTATCAAATTCAAGGTACTCATGACTCAACAACGTTTGCATATCATGACTCAACTATAACTGATGTCCAGAGCAGGTGGATGAGGATGGTCAAATCTAGAATAACCATTGCAAGTTGTACCATATAGAGTCAACGAGGTCGCGACCACCCACGACAAAACAATGTAAGTTACCACACATGTAGGCATCCGGTTAAACCTACGAGTGAGCAAATCACGGTCTGGACTGCACAAACCCGACTGACCCAGACCCAACCAGGGGGAGCAAATCACAGTCGGTTGTTAGATTAGCATTACGGCATTTTCCGGTTTTCATTCTCGGATGTAATCTTTAACATCTTTAAGTATGCAAGGATGCCATCATGAATCTAAAATATGATAATAGTCTTGAAAATGTAATACACAGCCTGTTTCTGGAGGAAAACCTTGTATCTCTCTAGATCTTAGAGCAAGTGCACAAAAATTAAAATGTCCAGACTGAATCCGATAACGTCTTGTATCTCTCTAGATCTTAGAGCAAGAAAACGACAGACACAACCCACGACATTAAAAGAATTTCCGGCTACAAAATATGATGAAAGATGAGCACCCTTTACACATGATACGGTTTCTTTATAAGGGTATTTTCTGTAATGAACACCTGTCTCACAGGATTCTGTCTTGAAAATCATTCATTAAGGTTGAGGCTATGGAGCTCAGCTTCTTTCCTGTTTCTCCTGCTATGTTCTTTAACGATGACATATCCTGTTGCGCCTGAAATTACAAGATTTAAAAAGATTAATTTCCAGATCAGCATTGTTTATTGAACTTGTAGCAAGAACTGAACATTGGCACGGCGCTATGTGGCCCCGTTTTCAACATTTACCACCTGGACCGATTGTATAGAAACAACTGGACCATTTCTAGCATAGAATAATTGCTTTTTTGAGATGTTAATGATTAGATTAGTTTAAGTTGTAAATTCTGAAGATTCTCATTAAGTTTGCTGATGTATATTCAACAGTCGGTGATACCTGGAAAGACAGTCGGTTGATGAGGTCACTAGCACTGATATCAAGGTTGGAATTATCCGAGTCATGACCAAATAAATCGGCACTTGAGATGGCTGCTGAGCCCTAGAAGACCAAATTAAAAAAGGGAATGTTTCAGTCATGTTTTAAAGGCATACAGGTATAAATGTTCATTACTAATTGCTTCTATTCCATGGCTCGTGTTGATATTTGTAATCAACTAGAGAGGTGTTAAGGACATTGACTTTAGAAAATAAGGCTCACATGAAATTTAAATTTTGAAGTAATATTATAAGTACGGATTGAGGAAAAATACATACCTTAAACTTATCAAGTCTCGCCTGACCATCAAGATCAGCTTTCTCGTTTTCCCCAAAAAATTGTGCTGAAGAAATGGATTTAGCATTAGAAAACTTCTTCCTTGCTTCATCAGTTTCCTGTATCTGAACAAGACAATATTTAATCTTTTAAGAAGATCATCATTTAAGAATCTAGAAGTTTTACTTATACTGCAAGTGACATCCCTATTGACATGCAAAATAATTTAAGACACGCAAAACAGGTGGGTTTGGTTGGCGGACAGGTCAAACCGGGAAAGAGGGGGGGGGGGATTAAGGAAATATCAACTGGGTTCGTGTCAAAACTGATTCAGAACAAAATAGGCTTGCTTTGAAACAGGTTATTTCAGAATCTATATCTGTAACCATACCCTGTTGCTCCCATCCATAGCAAAGCTACCAACAGGTCTGGAAAAAAGTATCAAAATGGGTTTACACAATATACTTATTTTTCGGCTGCTAGTGGTAACAGTGGGCATAGGCGATGGTGCACAGCGGCGGCAACAAACGGGGCAGTATAGGTGGCACCCAGTAGATGGTGCTGATAGATGTTGGCGTTAGTGGTGTTGGCTTATTTGGATCCGTTCTAAGTTAGTTAGGTTTATTAGAGGAGGAGGGAGGGAGGGAGGGAGGGGGGGGGGGGGCATTTTATCAAATTGAGTGTCCCAAATCAACCCATTTACCTAATAAATTACAAAAAATCAACAGCAGACCCATCCCTTTTGATCATTCTAAAAGCTATTAACTATACCAACAAATAGGCTGTTAATAAAAATATTACTGACCTGTACTTTTGATGAAGTACTTTTCTTGGAGAAACCACTGTCCATTCCATACTCTGCAAAGAAACTGGATGACTTAGGTGGCGCGACATGACTAAGTGTGTTCACACCTCCTGGACCTGTTTCCACAGTTGTTTGAGAACTGTCTACATACTCAAATCGAGATGTATGAGGTGTTGCAGCTGATTGTGTCATGCCGCTTGCCGAGGTGGACACTTGTACAACTGGTTCTTCAGGCTTCTGATCATACAAACTTTCACTTGTCTGCATGAAATCAGTAAAGTCTATATCATATTTATAAATAAAGCTTCTTGATTTAGTTGAATATGATTGTTTACATGATATTTGTATGTACCTTAGTGCTAAGCTTTCTTGCGCCAAGCCCACCAGGCTTTCCAGTCTTTTTTGCACCAATAGGCTTTTTGACTGTAGCTGTACGAATTGATGAAGCAGCTTTAACTGGAGCTGAGCCATTTGTTTCAGGTTTTGCTAAAGTGGTTTCTTTTGGGGGTTCAATCACCTTAAAATCAGAAGGTCCACCAAAAGGTTCAACTGTCTTGGCAGAGACAGGGGATGATGGCAAGGTAACATCTTCTGCAGAACTTTTGGCAACTTCTTTTGAAAGCAATTGTTTGTATAACTCAGCAGCTCTTGAGGTGTATTTGGCCTCAATTTTTCCTCCATCTGTCCACCCATGTTGCTTGAAGAAGACCTGTGCACGATTGTTGCCACCAAAGGTCATCATCTTTAACTGATCTGCTGTCCATGAATCTAAATTGGTTGACCTGAAAAGGTTAATAGTTTGATAGGTCAAGAAGATGAAACAACTTAAAAAGAAAAAAATGTAGCTTTATTTTCTACCTGAATAACTTATTTTAGTCAACTTAGGAGGCTATAGTTATTTTTTCTCGTATAAGAAATTAGAGTTCTTGCAACTAAATGCATGCTAAGTTGGATAAACTTGTAATGCATGATATTACGTTCTATGTGTGTATTCCGGCATTGCATTATTGTAACTCTCACTAGCTACACGCCTACTAGCAACTCAATCACAAAGAATATAAACCCAAAAATTGTCAAAAGATCCACCTTTACATTGCCATCGACAGGAGTTATATGAGGTTATGATGTAGACACATAAATCATCACACTGATGTATTTTGTGTTGCATAAAAAATTTTGGGTGTTTGTGTTTTCTCAATCTATCAGGCTACAAAATGTACGCACATCAGAGAATTGTAGTTAACTAAGAGACTTAAGTATTACTACAGGCATTGGTTATTATGTTGGGATGATATCATTCAACAAAGTAGGAATTTCACAATTGACGTGATGCTTTGGCTCTCTTAGATGATGTTTATCTTGACTAATGTGGCAAAAGTCTTCGCATGCAGAGTTTTGTGAGAAAGTCATTCTGAAAGGCGATCCAACCAATACTCAACAACCGTTGCTGCTTGCTACATAATATAGGAAAGTGGGAAAAGATCCAAACTGAATGGGAAGATGCCCCATATTTTCCAGTTCACAATTACAGATTAACACAGATAACTACCACAACAGCATGAGAAAGGTTAAAAGTCTCAATTTCTAAACCTCCCAAGATTACAGAAGACATAGTCACATAGTTCCACCTATGTTTCCTAAGTTTCCCAATTTTAACACCCCTTGAAAATTTAATAATTTTGCTAATAGTTTATTAAACTAACATTATTATCCAAGTATGCTAGCAGCCTATATGATACATAAAATTCAAATCATCATAAATGGATGGAGATAGTGGGTTGTCCCCTAAAGTGATGAGTTATAATCAATCCATTGGTGATGCAACAGTGTAAACCTCACTGGCTTTTATGGCCCATAAATTGTTACAGGTGTGAAATCTCTGTGCTATATAAAAAGTCATAACGCATTACAACAACTCTGTAAGATCCAAGGTCAACTAATCATTTCCACAACTTAGCAACCAAACACCTACACCTGATCCATGTATAGACCATCGCAAGGTTTGCTTCCTAATCAAACAGACCAATTCCTAATTACCATCTACTGTTCATCATCAATTGAACCTAATTACCTTAAAATAATGTAGATTTCAAATCCTCAGAGTGATAATTCAGAAGCATAGCAACATTCAACCAAAATCAATGAGAGCTCAGTGCTATTAAGTAGATTCTAAGTTAAGTCAACCACGATACATTCCAAAACCTGATCATCAATCAATCACGTGCCCTAAAAACACAAACAAACGATAAGAAAATCACCTAACAAAGCTAATATGCACACCGAGGCTCCGATGCGTTGCCGAACAATCAATACACAGAAATATCCCGTAGGTCACCGACGCCCAAGTAGGATTCTTCGCGTTACAATCAAAACACATCTGATCCAACACAACAACAACAACAACAACAAATCAGATCAATCCAACCCAAAATTCACACAATCCGAACACCAGATCTGACGAATCACAACAATTTCACGCGAAATTGAATGCATACCTTATTCTCCGATTTGGCTTTGAGCTTCCGGAAAACGGCGTTTTTGTCGGTGAAAGTTTCGGAAGCCATTGAAGAAAGTTAAAGGAGAAAGTTGAAAGTTCCCAGGAGGAGATTACTGAATCAGAGATTTAGGAAATCCTCAGGGGAACAACCACCGATTGAAGGTGAAATGGAAGATGAAAAGGGGAGATTGAAATGTGTTATTGTGTATATATAGGTCGAATACCTGATTGTTGCTTTATGTGATTTTACGTTTATACGGTGGCACGATGAGGGTGAGATGGTATTACGTAAATGTCCTTGGATTGGCAAACGAGTCGAGCTCTCGAGATCGGTTTGTTAAAAGATTGATCAAACCGAAGTTTGATTGTGTTTATGGGAATAAGCAACTTTATTATTTAAATTTCAAGAGAATAACTAGACTGCATGCGAGTTAACCGTTTTCTAATAAAAACACTAACTTTAAGAAAACATTGAATGCTTGATTTGACTGGAACCCATTGTATTTAGAAGCGGTCCGGATTGGCTGGTTGGGCCGAGAACCGAACATTTCAAGCCTATTGTGTTACTTAAAGCGAAGAAGGGATCGGGAAGTTCCGTTGCCAAGATTGAGAAACGCTTCAATGCCCTCTATCACTATGCTCCCAGCTCCAATAGTTATTACCTATGTCTTAATCTAGTTTCAATGTTGCCCGATGGAGAGTCCAAACCATCTGGTCTCACTGATAATTGTTATAAAACCAGACTGTCTATGCATATATGAGTCGTTTCCAGTTGAATCGGTTGGTTACTAGTTAGATCGATAAACTTAGAGAAGCGACTGGACGGTCAGATGGGATCGTAATTTACTTTTGATTTTTTCCCTATAATCTAAATTTTATAGATTTTAGGTTCTCATAATTTTAAAAAAATACAAATTCACATAAGAACATGTATTTTTTTCTTACATTTTTGTAACAAGCTTTGATATTTATATATGATTTTTAATCATTCCAATATTTTCGGTGTTATCTGATTCTCAAAATCTATGCTCGGTTTACTTTTCGGTCTGGTTCGAAAACATTAACATCCATTTACACAAGGCGGGAAAAGAAATTCTTCAAGCATTCATCAAAAGTTCAAAACCCTAAACAAACTTCAACCAATTTCCCTCAAATCCGATCGACAATGGAGAGAATCAACGTCGCCGTGAGAGCAAGACCTCTATCGCCGGAAGACGTCAAAACAAGCCCCTGGAGAATCTCCGGCAACTCAATATTGTTCGCTAATCCTCCCACAAAGTTCGAATTCGGTACGATTTCACCTCTTCTTCTCCATCGTCTCCATAACAACGTGAAACCGCTCGCATCTGATAACATTTGTTAGGAAGTTTAAATTCGTTGTAATTTCAACAACAAAATGAGAAATTTTGAACTTAATAACTTGTGCTGTAGTGCGTATACTTCCTGAACAACTGTGATAGCTATGGCTATGGTCAATGGATTACAAAATTTGAGCTATATACTTTTAGTGAGTTCAAATTCGAGTAGAGATAGGAGCTTATATGGACTTTGACTAGAATTGTTGTGGACTTCTTCGAGCCCTAGATACTTGTAGGTGTTCAGTAGTGGGTTGGTTCATCTAAATTGGTTTTGGACTCATAGTTAAATTTTGATGTATACTGTTGGATTGAGCCGGAATCTAGCTTGCTTATGATGTGTATTTTCGAGCCTCATCTAGAAGACCAGTCAAACTATTGAATCAAGTTTAAAATTAGTCTACAAGAGTCCGGTTGCGCTTTGCTTGTTGCCGTATGCAAACTGAGAACATATAGTTTTATTCAAGTTATTTGTTAAAAAGTGCTGATTTTAATGAAATAATAACAAGTTCTCTAAGTTAAGTGATATGTGCAATAAATTTGAGCCAAAGTTGCAGTCGGTTTTTTAGTTGCAAGGTTATGGTTTGGCATAAAAAATCAACATGTGGCACTTCAGTTTTAGAAAGGACTGACTAGCGAGTACCTAATTTGATTTCTAACATTTTGCTTTTTTCTTATTATATTGGTGAACTCTAGACCGAATTTTCAGGGAGGATTGTAGAACTGTGGATGTTTATGAGTCAAGAACAAAAGATATCGTTTCAGCAGCTATCGGTGGTTTTAATGGTATGCTTTAAACAATCAGTAATCCAATGATATGGTTCTTTATTTTGTATTTTCTTTTAGTTTCACCACAATCAATTATGATAAGCACCTACCTTTTCATATTCAACAACATTCTTTGGATTTGGAATAAAGTTGCAATCTGAGACTAATATTTCACTATTTTAGGTTAACCTATTGCTCCCTCTTAATAAGGAACTATAATTCAATGCTTGATATAAAGCTTAATACCTTTCACATACAAATTAGTGGCTTTGAATTTAACACCAACATTATTTGTATGGAAAATAAATTTGTATTGGTTTTTAATTAAAAATTGCATAATTTTTGGTACCCGAAATCAGTGCAGTTTTTCTCGGAGGGAGTAGAAGATAGGCCTCTTAGCTAACTACCAATATGAAGGACCAATGAATCTTTTGTAATGATTGCTCTTGATAAATCCTGGCTGATCCTGAGTTGTATTTTTCAGACAAAACATCTACATGCAATGAAGTTAGGCATTAGTGACCTGATAGTATATGATTGTTTTTTTAAACTACAAACAAATACAACATATTAAAGGATTTTTTTCTATCTATTTTTTCTTCATTTTAAAATCTTTGTTGCAAATATCCTAGAACGCTCCAGATGGAAGGGCTATAATTTTGAACGCAGTATGTTATCACACTTTAGAACAAGATGTGTGAAATGTAACCATGTTTATTGGTTATTCGGGAGAAAATGTGCTGATTTAGTCAATCGGTCCTAGATTACCCAAATCGAATTGTGAGCGTTGGAAGTCCTTGGTAACTTGGTGATAGTATCATGAAATTATAAGTTACATGCATCACTCCATTATCAGCTTGTTCTTTATTGATTATCATGGGACCTAATATGGAAAATTAGCTACCATGATATTCCTATCTTCTTGTACTAAGACAAGCTTAGAAAAAAGCTCTCTTGGTTATCTATTTTGTAATGTTTTTTTATTAATTATTAATGCTTTTGTTTAGGCACTGTTTTTGCATATGGACAAACTAACAGTGGCAAAACACATACTATGCGTGGGTGTAGTGTTGAACCTGGAGTCATCCCTCTAGCTGTGCATGATCTCTTTGACATGATACAAAAGGTAGTTTTACCTCGTTTCAGTTTTCTGTTTAATTAACTATATAAGCTGATATGCTCACCTTTAGTATGTAAAATAAGTTTCTAGTACCTCCACACTGAGAAGTGCAATGATGATATATCCTGTTTATTGGGCTCCTTTTGTTTTGCTTCTTAAGGAAGTAGATCGGGAGTTTCTTTTGAGGATGTCCTACATGGAGATCTACAATGAGGAAATCAATGATTTGTTGGCCCCAGAGCACCGAAAGCTACAAATTCATGAAAGCATCGAGGTACAAGAATAAAAATTCCCGTTTAATTACTTTACAAGTTCCTAGTTTCTCTAATTATGTTTCCATACGTAGCGTGGTATATTTGTTGCTGGCTTAAAAGAAGAAATTGTTAGTAGCCCAAAGCAAGTGCTTGAATTTATGGAGTTCGGAGAAGGTAAATTTTAAAAGTTCACATTTATATGTGACCTTATTCATTATCTCATTTCTATTAAGCAATCATATTACTAATATCAACTGCATAAAAATTTGGGTCTGTGGGATTTGGGAGGGTGTTTGCAATGTTCCGTAACATCGGTTTCAGTATTTTAGCTGAAAGTGTTTATTCATCTCCTATGATTAAATGTTTTTTTTTTTTTTTTTTTTTTTTTTTTTTGTTTTCAAAGATCTCACATTCTGCTTGGTTAATTTTTCTTGTAATTTGTAGCCCATCGTCATATTGGTGAAACAAATATGAATTTACACAGCAGTAGGTCTCATACTATTTTCCGAATGGTATGGTTACTATTCATTCTAACTTTTTTTATTTGAATTTGTGCTAGCTCATGATATAAAATTTTGGTTTGTATAGATTATTGAGAGCAGGGATAAAGTTGAAGATGAATATGCTGAGAGTTCCTGTGATGCTGTTCGTGTATCTGTTTTGGTATGTATTATGCAACATTCATGTTAACTCACATAAAATGCAGTATACTCTTTTGCTGATATATTGTTAATTTTATATGTCATCTAAGAACTTGGTAGACCTTGCTGGTTCAGAACGAGCTGCAAAAACTGGGGCAGAAGGTGTTCGGTTAAAAGAGGGTTCTCACATCAACAAAAGCTTAATGACACTTGGAACTGTAATTAAAAAGCTAAGTGAAGGTGCTGAGAGCCAAGGGTAGGTTCGATGTTTCCATTTATACTTTTGCAATTCCTGAACCATTTTTATAAAATATTTTTTTGTTAAATACAGGGGTCATGTTCCTTATCGAGATAGCAAGCTTACACGTATCTTGCAGCCTGCATTGGGTGGGAATGCAAACACTGCCATCATTTGTAACATTACCCTGGCACAGGTGAACTTAGATTTTGGAATGAAGTATTAAAAAACGTTATGTAATTTTCATTTTTCTGTACTTACTGTTAGGTGTCTTAACATTAGATGATTTATATTGTTTATATAATTTTCTCAAGCTAAATATATATTACGTTATCTATAGAGCAACCTAATGTATTTATTTGTTTAATGGCAGATTCATGCTGATGAGACTAAAAGCAGCCTTCAGTTTGCAAGCCGAGCTTTACGTGTCACTAACTGTGTTCATGTGAATGAGGTTTGTTTATAACACAAATATTCTCTGTCTTTGTTCTGTAGTTCACTCTTCTCTAAACTTCAAACTATATATATTGTTAATTTGTCTTTTGGCAGATTTTAACTGATGCTGCTTTATTAAAACGTCAAAAGAAAGAAATTGAGGAGCTTCGAGCAAAGTTACAGGTTGGCTGTTCATGCCTGAAGAAATGTCAGTTTAGCACTTGATTGCTATCTGTTGTTATAATATATTCTTTCTTTTTCTGCTTTCTGTACTGTGCTTTAGGGTTCTCATTCAGATCACTTAGGAGAGGAGATACTCAACTTGAGGAATACATTGTTACAGGTGAATAAATCTTAGCTAAATGATTGCCATATGATGAACATTTTGTATACATTGTTAAATACAATATTGCCATGTAGAGTGAATTAGAGAGGGAGAGAATAGCTCTGGAGCTAGAAGAGGAAAAGAAAGCTCAAGCTGAAAGAGACAAGATGTTGCTTGAGCAAGCAAAAAAGATTCAGAACTTGAGTTCTATGGTTTTATGCTCTAACAGAGACGAAGTTGCTGAGCATCGCAAGAAGGTTTGGTTAAAGAAACATATTTTTTCTGTCACACATCTTCTAATGTTTTTGATTAATTATGTTCGTATAGAGTTCCCTTTTTCTTAATATTCTGCTCACAAAACGTGACGGCGACACGGCGTATTATTTCGTTTACGCAGCTTTACTATAGAATTTGGGAGTATAAAAAATGGTAGTTATGGGAGCCGAGCGCGTGTTTGTTTTACTTATTGCTAACAAATTATAACCATGCAGGTTATAGTATTTTCATGTAAAAATTGGTTTGATATCATGTAGGAATAAAAATGGGTGGAAGATTTTTTAGAAGTTAAGCTTCTCTTTGAAACTGCTTTTTAAAAAAGTTATATAATTAGCATATTAACCCTCTTTGTTTTGTTGGCTTTGCATTGCTTTATTCTGTGCATATGCCAAAATTGCTTCTTTTGTTGTGAACACATTCCACATATTTTTCGTTGTTCTAATCTTACACACAAACTAATTTATGTCCAAAAAGGAAAAGCGACGTGACACCTGGTGTCCCGGTAAACTTCCCGAAAAGATGGCGACCAAGGTAATAATATATTCTATCACATGTTTCATTTTGTTGTCATATGATGCAATATGTTAGTATTTTCCTACTCTTACCTGGTGTAAAATTCATCCATGGTCTCCAGTTACCTTCCAGTATCCCAGGACAAGCTTCTGCAGTAAAACCTGTTAAAAATGACCGTGAAAGAGGACCACTTTTACCTTTTGAGGAACTAGTAAATGATAACACCTCAAACACAATCAAGCATGATAGAGATTGTAATAATGTGCGACCCAGTGACCCTGGTCTTCCAAATCCACGTTCATTGATGCATGTTACAAGCAGAAAAAAAGCATCAGCCAGAAAACGGAGCTTACCTACGGTTGGTTTTACTTTTCATATGTAGGATCACATATACCCTTTTAAACTTGTGTTGGAATGCATGTAATTATTTTGTGTGCAGGAAAGTGCTGAATTGACAGAAATGCGAGAAGAATATGAGAACTTGCTTTTACAATTTGAAACTCAGGTCATTGTAATTTCTGCTGCTTCTTTTTTATAAAAAAATAGTATATTTCATCTCATTATGTTGATAATTTGTTGTTAAAGAGAACAAGGAGTGAAATAGAAATTGACTACTTAACAAGAAGACTTGCAGAGGCTAACCACACATCTGATACTTATAAAAAAGCTATTGAGTTAAGCACTTCTGAAAAAACAAATGACATGGAGGCAAGTATTGTTATCAAGCAACTTCAAGAAAAGGTTTGTTTTTAATTTTGTTTTAATACTTCTCTTTTGGGATGTGTGATGAGTTTCTATTTGTCTAGTGAATTTTTCTTCATGTTGTAATGTAGATTTCAATGTTGGAGATGGAACGGTCTTCAAGCTTGCAGAATTTGGAGTCTGCTATTGAATTAGAAACAGAGAAAAATATGTGTGCCAACAATAAGCAAGAAGAGGTTTGACTTTATGATTCTTTGGTTTTCTTTTCTCTGATTCCCAAAGCTATGTTCTAAAACACATCTCTAAGATCACAATTCATCAATAATTACTTAAGCATACAATTACGGAGGTAAAATATATATCTACCAAGTATGAATCCAACATAAGGTTAAGGGTCATGGTGTTTAGTTAACCTAAATGTTCTTAGAAACCTCACGCAGAAATAATTACCAAAACGAAGACAACTAGTGGGGCTTCAAGATTTTAATGTAAGACGAAAGAATCAAATTTCAAACCTTAAAGAAAGGTCTAGGTTATCTAATTTAGATTTTACGAATCTATTTTTGTGATACGCAGAATTTCAATTATTTAATTCAGTTTTGGTTAAAATATATTATTCTTATACTTTTAAAAGGATGTAGGCAAGTGTAAAAACGCAAGAGAAACCTTTTTTTGGTATATTAGTCAATGCTTGAAGTCGTCAATATATAGTTGTAGGACTTATGTATTCTCTTCTATGATCTTGTGTTAATGAATATCTTCTGTAATTACCAACAATATGTCATGTATGATAAATTTCTCCTGTGGCCGTGGAGATGTTTTTCTTTTTCTCTTCTTCTATATGTTGCTGTTCTTGCTTTAGTCAGTTCATTGGATATCTTGTAGCTATACATGGAGCTCCTGGCTGCACAGAAAGAAGCCAGTTTGACCCGTCAACAAATTACTTTAATGGTATCTACTATTACACTTGATGTATGCATACTCCTATTCTATTGATGGTGGTTGGTATGTTATAATCTACCCCCCTACCTAGGCAGGGACATATTGATATTTTGTTGTCATTAAAAAAGGTATTTACTATTTATCAGGAAAACCAATAAGGGAAAGAATGGAATTAAACTTGACTAAAATGAAACTGAACCTCAACACCATTTTATCTATAAAAAGGAGAAGGGTAGAAACATCAGCTAATATTTCATTTTACTGTTACTCTTACCACATATAACTCACATGTAGGAGGAGAAGTTATCAGCAGTCATCCAAGAAATAACATTGGATATTCAACATTTGACAACCCTTGTTGACTCGGTGATGGATGACCATTTTCAAAGCTGTACTGCGTTGTCAGAAGTTATTGCTGTGAGTCTTTTCGAATTCATGATTTTTTAATTATAAAGCTGGTATGTGATGTTAATATTATGATTTGTTACAATTTGTTAACTTTTTTCAGGATGTTAGGTCTTTCTCTTCCATTGACTTTATTCAGATAAAAATACTACTCGGTGACTATGAAAAGGTTCATTCTTGCATGAAATCCAAAGTAGATGACCTTGAATGTGAAAAGGTTAGATTCATTTTGCTTATGAATGAGTTGATTCAGGTTACTTTATGTCTTTAACAGGTCAATCAACTAAAAAATAGCTTATAAAGAATATTTCATAAAACCTTCCAAATCTTCGTTTTTAAGAAACTGATTAACTTTCTATAAGTTTACTTAGCAAAAAAGATATTAATAATTAAGATGTTTGGATTTTTGATAAAACATGTTTTTGGTACTCAACCTTTTCCACCCAACATCCAACTGGTCCAAACTGACCATTTTGCCACCTCAGCACCTCTACATATAATCCATGCTCTTTCATCTTCACAGTTCTGATGTGTTGTGTTTGTTGTAGCTTCATTTATACCATCAATCTGAGGACCTGCAGAAAAGGATAGACGAAGCATTATTAAGTGGTGAAAATTCAGCAAGGGCTTTAACAGTATGTCAACCAGTAACTCTATGCTCTCCCTTCCACTTTAACACCCTTTCTGAATTTATTTATGAATGTCTTCCAGGAACTTTCTGAATGTTTTGAGTCAGAAAAACTGAATATCTATCTGAAATTGTAACACTCCAAGATGAGATATCACAACTGTCATCTTCTGCCTTGGCTAAAGAGAAAGAAAGTATGAGAAAAGACCTTGAGAAAACAAAAGCAAAACTCAAAGAAACAGAGTCTAAGTTAAGAAATACCATTCAAGAGAAAACAAAGTTAGAGGTGAATTTCTCGTTACCTGAGATTTAATACAATGATTAACCAAAAGTTCTGTCTAATGGCATATTTAAATATCTTATATATAGGGTGAAAAAGCATCTGCAGAGAGAGAAATAAAACGCTTACACAGTCAGAAGGCTATTCTTGAACGTGATATGACCAAACGTGAGACCATTGCTGGGAGAAGGCGTGATTCAGTTATGGATAGAAACTCAAATATTTTTGACTCAAGAAAAGTCAAAGGTTTAGCTGTTACTGTTGATCAGGTGATTCATAGTTTGTTTTAAATGTATAAAAAAATGTAAAGAAACATGAAATGTGGTTGTTGTTAAGTGGACATAAGATATGATTGATGCCACTTTTATACCATCCAGATGTCCATAAGGGCTGGTCACCACATAATTTCAGCAGGTGAAGTTTGATTATAAAAGAAAGGGAAAATTGGCAAGAAATGGTAACCAAAAAGATTCAAATTTGACAATGTGCGGAACAAAAAATTTTCTCTCATCAAAAGGATCGAGTTCAGTTTTCCCAAAATTGGGAATGAAAGTTGAACTGTCATCATTTAGCACTGATAATGGCAAGATAGGTAACAAAAGATCCCAAACTTGGTCGACTACATCTGTCAAAACTTCATTTCCTCTCTTAAGTTTATTGAAAGTTGAACTTCCACTTAAATTTATCAAAAACTGAACTCCCCCTCCTGAATTAGTCAAACGTTGAACTTTCGCTCCTTTTAGTGAGAAATTTTCATGTTCAACACATTGTCAAATTTGGGATCTTTGGTTACCTTTCTTTCCCATTTCCTGAAATGAAATAGTAATGACAGAACAAAATATTGAAAAGAAAAATGGAATAAACCAGTAATATAAGATCTCTTTTTAACATCAAAAGGCTTGCTAAGCGTGTAAGCTATCTGGATTTTATACCTAGTTATCAGCTGAGTAAGATAATTGATTTATATTGGTATTCCAGGAAGAGTACAAAAAATTAGAAGTGCTTGCATTTGAGATGGAGACGACTATTGGTTCTCTAGAAGAACAATTAGCAATTGCTAATGACGAAAAGCAACAAGCGGTGTTAAGATCTGAAACACTAATTTTTGAAGTAGAAGAGTTATCTGAAAAACTGAACTTTTCCAACGCAGAATTGCAAAGATTAGAGGAACTGGTCTCAAGTCTTGTAAGTTCTCCTGACTTGCATTTGCGTCTTGAATATATTTTCTTAAATTTCTAGTGTAGTTTCTTTCTGTCAAATATTTTTTTTTTGAAATTATTTTATTATTGTTTCAGAGGGCCAATTTGGAAGAGGCAGCACTACATAATGAGAATGCAGATAGCTCTGTTAGTAGGTTATTGGAGGAAAAGGAAGAAATGGCTATGGTAATGAATTGATAAATTTGTTCATTTTATTATCGATAGACTTTAAAACTGAAATTCTTTATAACACATTGAGTAACATGCAGCAACTTACTGACGCTCTTCTAGCAATTGAGGAGGAAAGAGCAATATGGTCCACCACAGAAAAAGCTTCAATTGAAGCCATCGAAAACAAATCAAAATCATATACTACTGAGACAGCTCTGTTAACTGATGCAATGTCAAAAGTACTGTTCAAGTTTTTTTGTTTATGTATACGTTACATTTTATTCCTTGGAACAGTTTATTCTCCTAATTTCCAATAATTTACAATTCCTGCCTTTCTTTAAGATCAAGAACGAATTGGAGGCATGCAGAGAAGAATGCCATGTCATCAGTTGCAAGCTGGCTTGTGCAGAGGAGAAAGTGGAAGTGGAGAAGGCGTGCACTGTGGAAAAATCACTTGAAATTGAGCGATTAAAGAACGATATCAGATTGCTTGATGATCATAAAAGAATAACTGAAGATGTAAGTTCCATACTTTTCCAAACTATATTCTACTTTTACACCAGTTTGTCACAAAACACTTAATTCAGGGCATTTGTTCTTCAAAATCAATAATGAGCACCGTATAATACACATGTACATAGTGCCTAAAAGATAATCAGAACTAGTGGGAGAGAGAAACAGAGGCGGTCACATAATTGTGGTGTATCACATTCAAATTTTAAAGCATTTATAAATTCATTTACTGATAATCCTTCAGGCTTTGAAGTCAAAACTAGAAACTCTTTCTTTGGATCATCAAAATGCATGTGAAAAAGTCAATAAACTTGAGATGGATTTATGCGCACTTGCTAAGGAAAGAGATGACTTGGCGATACAAGTGAAGGACTTTGGTCGAACTTCAGTGCCTATAGATGATATCAAGGTTTCAGTTTAGTTTCTTATTATTATTATTATTGTTATCCTGTTGACCCTCAACCAAAAGTATTGCGGTTAACACTAATCCTATAATCTTATATTCATAGAAATTGCAAAATCAGCTTCTTGAAACTACAAAAGAAAGAGATGACTTGCTGACTCAGATTGAAGTACTGCAGAATCATAAAGCCGAGCAGCAATTGCTCCTGGAAAAATGTAATGCAGAGGTAAAAGACTTGAGCTTTGACTTCATTATCTGGGTTTTCATTTAATGATTTCTTAATATTTTGGTCATATTTCAACAGCTATTAAATGCAAAACCTGAAGTAGAGGATCTAACAATGAAACTATCCACTCTAGAAGCCAATACTCATAATGTATGCTCTTTATTCTTGATCATATGCATTTGTTTATATGTCAAATAACTCAGATTCGACTGTTTTTTTTTTTTAATTATTTTTTTGGTATTTTAAACAGGGGTTGAAAGACAGCATACAGACAGCAAAACTGAGAATGAGGCTGCATGGGGCACAAACAAAGCTGGATAGCATTCGGGTGAGATGCAAAGAACAAGCACAGGAGAAAGATTACATGCATAAACAATTTGAAGAAGCTACAATTAAGTTAAAGAGAGAGTTGGTGTCACGCGGAAGTGAAATCCTCAACCTCAAGAAACAGCTTGCTCTTTCTTCCTAAATATTGTTCGTGTACATAATTGTAGTAAATTAAAAAAACATCTGATATTTTTTTTTGCGTTTATTTGATCATCTTTTTAGGTAGATTTTGGCAGGAAGATTAGGGTCTAAAACTTAATTCTGTTATATAATTTTAACTCGATAGAGCTAGATGATCAACGCTTGTAAACCAAAAAGGAAAATTAACCTGTTGGCCTTTTTTGTATAGGTCCTGGTTTGAGAAAATAAACATGTTTATTCAGTTCGGCTAATGAAACCACTGTTTTGAAAACTTTATTTCTATTTTTGTTAATGTCTAATTATATAAAAGTTTTGCCATAGATGTGGAAAACCACTTTACCACTAATTCTAGATATACGGTTATTTGGTTATAACTTTTAATTCTGAATGCTCATATTTCTATGACAACATACATGAATTCTAAAAGAAAACTACAAGAAATGTATAAAAACATACTTATTGCTTTATATGGTAAATATAAGATAATCACATAATGGCATCTGTCATGCAACATACAAAAGTGTTTATACAGTTTCTAACATATAAACGGGTCTCGCATTGAACTAAACAAAAATTTAAAAATTTTGTAAGAGAAAACATCAAATCTAAACAGAAATTGTTTCTTGGCGAACGAATGAATGAAAATCCTTAACAAAACTAGAATCTTTTAGATTCACACTCAAAGATCAGAAGTAACCAGGGCGTTCATGTTTTCGAGAGGCAATAGCTACAGAAAAAAAGTTCGATGTCAAAATGACCGAATATGGCATCCTTTTCAGATGGATCACAAATAAAGACATGAAAGTTATCTAAAAATGTCATATATTAGTCTAATATCAAGATTACAAATACACATAGGAACATGTTCATGGATACTCAATGGATACCCAGAAACTGCAAAAAAAGTACACAATTTAGATTAAGAGAACTAAGAATTATATATTTATGTGTTAAGCAGTTCTTGGTTTTAAAAGAGCGTGAGCCATTTATATTTTGAAAACTAAGGCGTGAGGTGAGAGTTTCAAGTACGAGATACAACACTCTATGTGTTAGGTATTTTTACATTGCGGAAACACACACAATTACACGCACGCACATGAAAGCAATAAGAACAAGAGAATTTATAGTGGTTCGGTCAAGATGACCTACGTCCACTCTTTGCAACTAGGTATTTTATTAATCTTAACTGACAAGATTACAATACAATGACATGCTCAATATATAGAGATAATTAGGGTTTTAAGAAGCTTCAATGGGCCAGACCCATAACTCCATTCGAAAGCCCAAAGGCCTTCACACCTCAACAATGTCCCACTTGAAGTCCTTACGAATACTCCAGCTAGCCATCTAAGGACAAAGCAACCATGTCATCCGGTATTATCAGTAATCTTCAAATAACAGGAATCCTCAAAGCCTCCAATTCCAAAAAACAAGCTAAGATTTCAATCCAAATCCTCTAGTTACAGTGGCCTCTTCTCATCAATTACTTGAAAGGGCCCGTTGAAGCTCCCCCGAGCTCCAACTCAGTCATGGCAAATTCCACCAACGACCCATCCTCTGTCTCAACTGATTTACACAATCCACCAGATTCAAAGATACATCGAGAACCACTAACACTCTCTAAATTCAGCAAACAATCACCAGGAGAGAATTTTCTAGTCTTAGTCTTCAAAACCCAATAATTCTTCTTGACTGTACCCAGAACATGTCCCATGCTCCCACTGTCACAAAATCATCTGACTGGTTTAGACTTATGACCCCATTCAGCTACAATCTCTACTCCAGACTTCATGTTTAAAAAATGAACTCTCTTAGTAGCAGATTTAGCGAACCCGACTTTGACTTGCTTAACCGGGATGATCAGTCCCACAACAGGTATCTCCATCATGTACAATGAACCATGCTTATCACCACGAGCAATCACCCGGTTCCCATTGATTACCCTCCATTTACCACCATCAAACTTGACTTCCAGTCCTTGTTCATCCAGTTTACTAACATAAATTAATTTCTTCTTCAAACCCAGAATCACCTTGACATTCTTCAGGTTCCATGTAGTTCCCAATGGAGTCACCAAATCAATATCACCCATGCCCATTACATCAAGCATTCTGCCATCAGTGAGACGAACCTTCCCAAAATCGCCCGTTTTCATATTCACCATCATTTCACCGCTGTGTACGGTGTGAAAAGAATAACCAGAATCCATGATCCAAGAGTCCACATTGTTTTCAGCCTCAAGAATTAACACGTCACCATCATTAACATCCTAAGCATCAGTGTTTTGACTTTTCTTTGGACATTGACTCTTAACATGTCCATCCTCATTACAGATCTAGCACCTCACATTTTTCCGAGTCCGAGTTGAACTCTTTCCTCGACTCCCACTGCTTCGGCTATTTTCCCTTCCCTTACCAACATGTAACATCTCAGACGATGATCCAACATTTGCATTTTTCAGACATGTGTCTTCACCTATCATAATGTCTCAGTTCTTTTCAAATGTCATCTCGTTAGCCCTTATAGAATTTGTAACAACAGTCACTGTCCCGGATCAACTATCAGGCAGTAAAGATAGCAACACCACGGTTCGAGTCTCATTAGCGAATTTTATCCCCACAGATTCTAATCTGGTCAAAATAGAATTCAGATCATTAATGTGGGAGGTGACTAAGCTTCCCTCTTTCATTCTCGTCATGAACAGTTCCCTCATCAAGAATACCTTGTTAGTTGTAGACGGCTTTTCATGCATATTTGACAGAGCCAACATCATACCACTTGTAGTGGTTTCTTTCATGATGTTAAAAGCAACGCTCTTCGTCAAAGACAAGGTTTAAAAGAACGGAATCGAGCCTCGAGACGTTTTCTCTTCGCCTCACGAGGCGTAAGCCTCGGGGCGAAACGAGGCGTAAGTCTGAGGCGGAAATAAAAAATAAATATAAAAATTATATATTTTATAAAAAATAAATTACTAAAGAAGAAGAAGACAAATAAAACAATCAGGATCAGACTGATTAATTAAATAATTTCAACAATAAACAAATTAACATACATGCATTAAACCAAGCTACATATAGCATATGCATCACTGTCTCACCAGCTCACCGCAATAAAGAAGAAGACAAAAACATTGAGCCCGCAATAAAGAAGAAGACAAAAACATTGAGGATCAGACTGATTAATCAGGGGGAAGTTTAGTTCTTAACTTCGTATTAATCAAGCAGGAAGACAAAATCAGGTTACGGTCTAATTAAACATGTAACGAAGACAAAATCAGGGGAATTTCAAACCTAAATGGAAGAAGATGATAGCGATCTGATCCTACTTCTTAATCGAAGACACTTGCTGCCTCTGAAATCTAAAATCAAATCTCAATCGAAAATTGGGTTTTCACATGTAATAGAAACTGCCGAACTGATGCTCTGCTTCCGATAATCACCGCCTCTGAGTCGAAAATCGGGTTTTCAGATGTAATAGAAACTTAAAATTGCTTCCAAAAATTGCCAACTTATGCTCTGCTATTCCTGCTTTTTGGTCTAATTGAGGAGAAAATGGGCAAAATTGGCGGCTATCTGCAATCGGTGTTTCCCGCCAAAAAATCACCGCCTCAGCAAAACGCCCCGCCTCTGCGATTTCCCGACTGCCTCAGCCATAAGAGGCGTACGTACGAGGTTGACACTATGAGACGCCGCCTCAGAATCGTTTTTTAGCCGCCTCGCCTCGAGGCGTACGCCTCTAACATTTTTTTAAACCATGGTCAAAGATAACATAATAGTCGCTCTAGCTTCTTGTCCTTGGAATTCCAAACTGCTTCTTCAGCTTTCTCCATACTCTCCGGTTTCTTTTCCAGTATTATATCCAAATCCTTTGACACAGTAATGCCTCTATTTGCATTTTCCACCAACCAAAATCAGTGCCACTGAACTTGTTGATCACAGTCTTCCCGTCTTCATCCCTAATAGCAAAACAGAGACAAAAAACAAAAGAAACAGGCACGCTGAACAGTTGATAACCAGTCAATAAAAGGATAGGCAAACCAGATCCAGTACTTCTAACCAAAACCCTAGGTGGGCGCAAAACCCTAGGCAATGGCGACAGCGGGGGCGGTGTAGAAACCCTAGGTAGCGGCGGCGCAGAAACCCTAGGCGTGTTTCGTACGAAACCCTAAGCGGAGGTGGTGCAGAAACCCCCAAACCCCGGAAACAGGGGGAGATTTTAGCAGTAATCAAGAGCCTGGTGCTCTGATACCAATTGTTAGGTATCTTTATGTAGCAGAAACATACACAATTACACGCACGCACATGAAAGCAATAAGAACAAGGGAATTTATAGTGGTTCAGTCAAGGTGAACTACGTCCACTCTCTGCAACTTGGTATTTTATTAAACTCAAGGGACAAGATTACAATACAATGATATGCTCTATATATAGAGATAATTAGGGTTTTAAAAAGCTTCAATGGGCCAGGCCTATAACTCCATCCAAAAGCCTAAAGGCCTTCACATCTTAACACTATGTACAACTAAATAAGCTTCATGTACAACCAAAACCTACATCTGTTTTACATGTCAGCCTTCTAATCAAGAAATCCATTCATTATTCATCATCCTTTTGGTCATTATACATATCAACAAACTTATTTGAAATAGAATCCTCTATGTAGTCGCTTTCAATTTTGCCATGGGCCATTGCACCAACCTGAGCATAGATATGTTAAGATAATGTTTTCTAACTATGGATTGATCTTTTGAGCCATTGACCAAACTCAGCTTTTTGTTGCAAGTATAACAATATAACATTAGCTTTTACAAAATGCCAAAAAAAAAAAAAAAAAAAAAAAACATAACCACACACGCTTGGCAAAACGAGGAAGTCTCATTTAGACCGTATATGTACAATGTTTTTTTTCATATATTAATATAATATCATTTACAATTGTATAAAATCACTTGTTATTACAAAAAAGAGGGTTCTTTACGCATTCTAAAGATAATTTCTTTGCAACAAAAAATTGAATAAAATATCAATCAATGAATTTCAGATAAATCAATCCGACACTACTTGTGTATTTATATACTACAAACACAAGGGTTGCGTCTTTGTCCACGGTAGCCACATAATCATGCATATCAACCAACTTTTCAGAACTATATGAAACCCTGCACAAACAATATTAGATTTGCATGCCTTAAATCCCATGAAAATCATATACACATTCAGACGTATCATCTAAATTACACACCTGTCTTGCGAGAATTGACTAGGAGATACCGAGTCACAGGATTCTTAATCACACGCAAAAGCTTTTCCTGTTTCCCAACAGCAGATATACTAAGTTTTTGAAGTAACTACACTGTTATTATCAAGAAAGTCAAATAGTCAATTTTAAGAAAGCTAAACAAGTCATGAAGATTTCCCTTAAGCTACAATCGTTGAACTTACATATGATTCCAGCGAATCGTTTAAACGTCCTTGGAGTACGAACATGAGGTTTGATTTCAACAAGTACACCTTTTTCGATTCTCACGTTCAAAGCTCTTAGTTTACCAGCTTTATTCAGTGGGCTATCTAAGATATTTAATATTGCCTGCACCAAAACAAATAATGTAAGCAAAAAACAAACAGTTAATAAAAAATCTACTTGTTACAACCAACTTTCTAGCAATAACTCTACATAATATGTATGAAAAACCAAGAAAAACATCATGCATTGATAGATTTCAACCATACTAAAGTTTTGACTATAAAGCTTTAAAGAATTTCAAAATAGTAAATTTAAGATTGCTAACCTGATGAGAAATGTCCGGCCTGTAATCAGAAGGGTTTCGGTTATTTTTCCTCAAAAATGGGCATGATCCTCTGAATTCAACAACTGATAACTCTGAACAAACATATATACAAATAAAATACATCAATGATGACTAGAAATCAAGACCAACTACAAAACAATCTTAAAGAAGTAAAATCATATAAATACACCATTACAATTGAATCCGTTGTCCAATTTTCAGTTCACCAGATAAGGAAACAGGTTCTACAATCTACACATCAATAAGGAACATATACACACACATACATAGAGGACCGTCCAATACATAACCAATGTTAAGTAGATAACTTCAAGAACCACGCAAACAACTATACATGTTACTTTAACTATAAGACGAAAGACAATTATGTAACTGCATAACCATATTTCTTTCTCTCTTCCACTAAACGTGACATGCACAAGATGCAAGTGTTATGTGATTCACGCATATTAGTTATGTATTGAACGTGATGCGCTACTATATGTATGCATGTATGTATGTCCATTGCCAGTATCCCATGAAGAATAACATTGTTTACTACACCATAATTTTATAACAATGTTAAAACTATTGGTTAAATCTACTAACTGCCCTCCAATAAAGACCAACTAAAGAAATGATTAATCAAACACATATATAATCTTGCAATTCCCATTCAACATTTCTACAACTCCTATCAAATAAGATCAATCACATCATAAACAAGCACCAAACCTCAAACAAATTTCATAATCTAACCTTCCCAACTTTAGCAACTTCCAAATAAGCTTTCTCAAGAATAAAAATAACACCTTGATTGTTCTTATCATCACTGTTCTTATCATCACCCTGCTGCTCATTTAACCCCACAGGAATCCCCACAAGTTCTTGTGCAGCTTTCTTTGCTTTTTCCTCACCATGATTCTGTAACTCCACTTTTCAATTTCTTCTGCATACCCTCTTCTTCTTCTTCTTCAAGAAAGCCTACATTTCTTCTTTGTCTTCGTCTTTATCGTATCTTTCAGTCTTGTTCTTATTCCTCTTACGCCATTTGATTGCATATGGTCTCACCATCTTCTATGATTCAATTAAGAACCATTATCCCTCCTTTCTCTAATGGGCATTCAAATTAGCACGAAATTTAACAGGGGATTTTGCCAAGGGTTACAAAGATTGACGGACGGTGGAAGTTTTATTTACCCACTAAGATCACTGAAGGCCACAGGCCCAACACAGAACTTTTTTCTATTTTTTCTTTTTTTATCACTGGCAGAATTTGAACTTAAGATATTTTTCTGTTTTAATAAAATATTAAGATAGCTCACCTCAATCATTTTGTTCGATAACATTAATTAGAGGTTAGACACGTTTACCGAAATAAAAATCCTACACCTTCGATTGAAGTAAGAATCTAATGAGCGAAAGAGATCTTAGCATGTTAACAACCCTGATAGATCATCTTACTGAATAAGCCTGCCGTCGTAAATATAAGAAAAATGATTGCTAAAAGATATATGCATTTTTTCTTTTTATTTAATTTTATGTGTTAGTTCTTTATTTTTATCAATGATTATTAATATAATGGTTATGTTCTATTAAAAAGGAGAACAGATAATATTATTTTTACTTATTAATATTAATTTTTTAAATGAAAAAATAATTAAAAAAAGAAACGAGGGAAAGATAGGAAGGTGAAACTAAACCACCATAGTGAATGAAAGAATATTTTGTTATGAAGATAAATCAATTTCTAGATAGATACGAATTTGCAATGACATTATAAAACTTTCCTTTCATATAGTTATATCACTTATACTAACAAACGATTGGACAATTACTCCACGTGACATGTGTTCTTTGCTCTGTTTAACATTATGTAAATTTGCGCTCTTCGTATGTTGATAATGAATCAGTAATCACTCGAATCTTCTTCTAGTAAAAGAGTAACTAACAAGGAAACGTGACAACATCACATTCATCCCTACTAAAATTTTCCTACTTCTCTCTCTTATTAAATAATATTGCGATGAAGAGGGTAATTACTAATAATATTATTTTAACTCTTTTGAGACTAAAAATAGTTTTGTTATAAATTAAGAAAAAAAAATCTTTTTATTAATGTTATTTCTAAAGAAATAATTTTTTATTAAATAAAAAGTTTTTTTTAAAATATCATACTTTTTTATAAGTGAAAAGTTCAAATAAAAAGAGCTTTAAAACTAAAAAGTATAAGAGGTAATCTCAACCATCCATTTCTTTGATCATTGGTTATTTTTAACAATACGAGTTTTGATCATTACATTAGTGAAAGTATATTATTGTGTACTTTTATTTTTGTAAAACACAATGATAGATAATATGTCTATGTAATCTATCAAACAATGACAATAATAATACAAAATGATCTAAAACGTAAAAATACAAAGATGAATACATATAACAAATGATGTATAATATATGACATAATGAACGTATATAACATAATGAGCTGATTTATTTGATACAATAATCAAAATATTGTCATCTAAAAACAATAGAAGGACACGTGTCAAGCCCATAATTTTATTTAGATTTTTTAGATTAAATACCCATTTACTATAACTCTACTCTTTTTATAAATATGAAATATTTTAAAATTGGCATTTTTGAAAAGTCAATTTTTATAAACCAAAATTATTAAAATTGGGAGTTATAATAAGAATATTTTTTATAATAATATTTTTTTAAAAGGGTTTGTTGTGAAACAAAATGTTTAATTTTTTTTTTGGAAAAAACAAAATGAGTTTAAAAAATTGATATCAAAATATTATTAGTTATGGTCTTTACTTATACGTAATTTCAATAATACATTATCTTATTATATCATTTTATAATTAACAAATTTTATTAATTATTTATTCAACCTATCAATACACAAGTTTACTAAATTTAATAAGTGTTATAACCCTTGTCCATTCCGATACAATTCAATCATGCCCTCAAATCTTGAAACCTGTGCCGAACCAAGTTATGGACCTCTTCCATCCATACAACTCTTAAGATGTTAACCCTTCTTACCCCAAACGCGAGAACAACAAATAAAACTAAAAAGGTGTCACAATTTGTCAATCTCATAAACAAGAAACAATTACAATTTACACATGAGCATTGCATCACACATAGACAAGAGGGCCAAAATTCACCCATTGACCAATTCAAATCGCTCTCATGGATCAATTAACTCCAAAATCAAAAATCAAAATCCCCAATTGAGACTCTAGGGTTTTTCTCTCTCCCCAAAAATTCTCTCACACTCCATAATTTTCAACCCCATCATTGTTTTCAGACAAAACAATCGAAGAAAGATTCAAATCCTACGCAACTTTTCTCATACTTCAAAGTCAACGTCAATTCGCCCCAAATTCCCTTATGCAACCACCATAAAACTGCTTGTAAGCTCATAAGATCTCTGGGTCACAAAGAAATCGCCATCGGACGGAGTATTTTGCTTCTGATCGCACTATCAAAACCTCTGTTTCGATTGAAGTCGTTTGATTCACAGGTGTGTTCGTTTTTCGATTGATTACTGTTCTAGGGTTTGATTCGTTGGTTTCTGTATTCGATTCAGTTTATTGGTATATTGGTGTGATTACTGTTTGATAAAGGTGAAAACTTGGGGGTGTTATGTTTGGAATTGAAGTGGATTGAGATTTTTAGGGTTTAGGGTTTGTGAATTTGGATAAAGGTTAGATTTTCAGCTTAAAGATGGATAATTCGGATTATTCGAGGAACAGGAATAATGATTATTTGGGTGTGAATAAGATTGGGAAAAGTATTAGGAAGAGTCCTTTGCACCAACCGAATTTCACGAATCCTGCAAGACAACAACCTCAACCTCAAGTGTATAATATTAACAAGAATGATTTTCAGAGTATTGTTCAACAGCTTACGGGTTCGCCTTCACGACATTCTCAGGAGCCGCTTCCTAGACCTCCACTAAACTCACCTAAACCAGCTAGTATGCGGTTGCAAAGGATCCGTCCATCGCCTTTGACACCATTGAATGTAGCCAGACCACGAATGGTTGTTAACCATGTGCCACCACAGCAACCACAGGAACAAATGCCCCCTCATATCCCGCCAAATGGTGCAGTTTCTTTTAATGGTAGTGGGAATCTTGTTAGGCCGCCCTATCATGGTCAACAACGACCACCGCCTACTATGGCTGCTGCACCACCGGCCTCTGGTGATCATACGGGGTGGTCAAACACTGCGGAGTCTCCTATCTCTGCTTATATGCGGTACCTTCAGCATTCGATCATTGATTCAGCCCAAGGACCATCTAATCCACAAGTAGCTCATCCTCAGTATCATCAAAACAATCAAGGTCAAAGCCAAAGTCAAATGCAAGGTCAACAGCATCAACAATCATCTGGATTGCTACCTTACTCACTTGTGCCGCCACTTCCATCTCCTCGGATGAACGGTCCTCCACCTCTTCCCTCACATCAGATGAATGGCGGCGCGCCTCTTCCACCACTTCCATCACCAAGAATGAACGGCCCACCACCGCCTTTACCATCACCAAGAATGAATGGCCCACCGCCGCCTTTACCATCACCAAGAATGAACGGCCCACCGCCTCCTTTACCATCACCAACTTCTCAGTATCTTCTTCCATCACCATCTGGTTACTTAAACTTATTATCCCCTCAATCACCATACCCGTTACTTTCTCCTGGATATCAGCATCCTCCACCATTGACACCAAATTTTTCATTTTCACCGATGACTCAACCGGGAGTGTTTGGTTCTGGACCTCCACCTCCACCTTCTCCTGGCATGGGGTTCCCGTCTCCAGGGTTTTTCTCTTTTTCAAGTCCAAAATGGAGGGATTAGATGGATAACAGCAGAAAAATGCTAACTTTGTATGGATTTATCGCTGCAGCACCTTAACACAAGGTAATTCGGCTGTAAAATAGTCTCTTGGATGTTGTCTTGTTTTTCTGTTTATAGACTTTGAATGCTTGTTTAGACTATAGTTGGTAACAATGATCATCTGTTTATTTCTTGAACAAGTTTTACATTAGGTGGCTGACCAGAAAATGTGGTCGAGTCAACATTGAATTTGTTATGTAGGTTGTTGGCATTGAGATTCATCTCCGTTTAGTCAAATTCATAGAGTTTATTACTTTTTTCTTCAGTCTGTAGACTTGTTGCAAGTTATGTTTATTGTTATTGGAATATGTTCCCTTATGTGATGCTTAACGATTCATGTATATTGGGTTATATTTAACTCGACAGAATGTGTTCTTGGTTTTTGATATTTTGTCAAGATCATGAATTGACTTTGTCTAAATGAACAATAAGAAATTGAAATCAGCTGTCATATGTGTATGTATGTGAATTGAAGTGTTTAAAGTTCCTTACAAGTTATGGGATAGGATTAGCTACTCCCATTTGTATAAACCTCCAACCCCCTTGGTTTACAGGATCTTTTAGAAGCAACAGTGAACCCAAATATTAAGGGTTCTTATAAATAATCATCAATCTGGATCACACTCTTGAGTCTTGACAACATCAGTAAGGTAAACAGAATCCCAGAATGCACCTCGGCTGAACCTCGGGCTTTGATCAATGAACCATGATCTAGACCTGATGTGTCGGTCTCGCCAGAAAATACTGTTTCAGTAGACACCAAACATGGCTGCATTCCTTGAGACTTCACGGGCCATTATGGGAATCAGTTCTGTAAACAGACCGCTCACATCTCCTTCTGACCTTAAGACTTGCTTAGCTACATCCATAGGACCACCGTACTTCACTGCAGCAGTTACTGCTTTGCACCTGGACCGGCTATTGCACCCGCTAGTGCACTTTGGGTCTGCAATCTACAGTTTGGAACATCTGAAGGTGATTATGTTATTTTGAATAATCAGAATCAGATAATCAAATTGAACTCAAACTAGCTTTTGGAGATGGTGTTTGAATGTGAAATTTTTTCAAGAACACTAAATATCAACTGCGCAGTCGCTCCTATTGTTCTGGTAGCTGCAAGTTTATAGAAAAATTAAAAAAAAAATTTCAACAACATACACAATATCATTGTTAGACTCTACTTATGAAACAACAATAGATAAAAAGGCATTAACAATATTTGTGACTCTTCCAATAGTTGAACTGTTTGCTATTGTGACGACCGCTCAAACATTTAAACCGCCGTAGGCCTTTTGAAGGGTCTAGTGACACTTTCTAATAGATGTCGTAACCAGCATAGGGGGTGTATCAATAGGCACTATCTTGTTTGTAAATATAGCAACCAGATCTGTTTTTTTATTGTAACCAAAGACTCATTTCTTTCACATTTTGTTACATAAACACCTTCATTAGTAACCTGAAGCATCTAACAATAGTTTGATACACATTGCTTCATTGTATCTTGCGTAGCGAGTTGCCAATTAGTCAAAGCTGTTCATGTGGACATCGGAGGTGAAATTACTTCAAGAATAAAGAGCACTTCTCCTTAAAGTAATAAATAGCTAGTAGATTGAAAATGGTTTGAAAATAACTCGCTTGAAACATATTCAATAGTGAACAACAACAAAGTGGATAATCATGATGGCCAAAATTGTTACACATCCGTCATATGACATTTGTGTGGATATAACATGTCCTAAGTAGTTTCACAGCTTATCATTTTTGCGACATATTTGCCATCCGTTTCTCCTCTAAAACAATTATTGTGACAGTTGCTCTTGTGATGGAATGTTTTGCGACAGTATCATAAAAACTGTACCTATATATATGTGCATGTGTGTGTGGGGGGCTCATCTTCGCACACATTGTGAATTCAAGTCTTGTATTCGGTATTCACCCAACAACAAAAAGACCATTAATGGCCAATGCCGTCATACATCCTTTGTAAAAGACATTTTGCGATGGATATAATCAGCCTCTGTTGCTTAATATTGCGATAGACATTAGCAAGCATATGACAAGTCGCATCAATCTACCACGATTTTTTTTAACATTTTTGCAATAACTGGAGGGAGGCCTTGGAGCAACTAGTCATGTCATTGTTGTTTTGTGACCTTAAGGTCATGAACTGAAGCCGTGAGAAAAACCTCCTACACAAAATGTAGAGTAAGACTATATACATCGGATTGCAAAATGATCTAGCCCCTCACTGGCCCTACTCAAAGTAGGAAATTAATCAAGCACCGGGTAGACCTCTTTTTTTGCAAAACCTATGGACAACTTGTGTTTAGCTTGCCTTGGCTGCAGTAATATATTAAGATACCAACAAATGGCTATTGAAGACTCCTTTCTCCCCTATAAAACCAACATTTGATCATTCCCCTCAACATATGTTATATTATCATATCTCTCTCCCAAGTCATTCATACTGAATGATACATGAAACCTGCATTTTATATCTTACCAAGCTTAGTTAAACACGTAACTTGCATCGTTTTCCTTTGTGATTGTTGTTAGTGAGTTGATTCAAACTATCGACATCCCCACAATTGTCCTCTGGATCAATTCACATTTCATAATGGCCTCAATCGCGAGCAATATCTCCAATCTTCAATTCTCACCCTTTTTTACTCTAAATGAAAGGCATATGTCACATACGCGTGTTCTTGTTAGGAGTGCATGTAGTGAGAATTCAATATCATTTAGGATCGATGGAGCTTCTTCCATTATTTTGAAGAGTCATGTTGTAGCTTCTTATGATGATAATGGGAAAAAGGATGTGCAAAATGTTCCTGGAGAATTGAAGCCTTTGTGGGATGATGGTTACGGGAATCGAACCATGAAGGATTATGCTGAAACCGCAATGAATTTGATCATGAAGAGTGATGGAGGGCCACCTAGGTGGTTTTGCCCCATTACATGTGGTGCACCCATACAAGATTCACCTGTTCTTTTGTATTTACCTGGTAATCGGTACTTCTTTGCTTTCAACCAGTGTTGTAGACTTCACTAGACGTTAGACGGACAGATGAGTACCTATTAGCGAGTAATTAGGATTAGCAGATTGAATTTTATATATAATTTTTAGTTATATATACACACACATACACACATTTATATGTAGTTTTTTAAAAATCTTCAGTTATACGCACGCACACGTATTTTGCCGAAATTCCAACATTTGGTTGGAATTTCCAGGGTTCGCCGGAATCTCACCGGAATTGCCAATTTTTGGCCGATTAGGAAAATTTTATGTAAAAGAGGTCATATCGTGGTAAAATTAGAGTTAAAAAAGCAAAATCACGGAAAAGTGGGTGTCCAAAACATAAAAAAGTGGTCATAAGACAAAAGCACTTACAGTTAGGGCTGCAAACGAACTGAACGTTCAGCGAACAGTTCGTGAACCGTTCGGCGGGAAGTTCGTTTATGTTCGTTCGTTTAGTAAATGAACGAACACGAACAAGAAAATTGCGTTCGTTTAGTAAACGAACGAACATGAACACAAGCCGCGTTCGTTCATTTATGTTCGTGAACGTTCGATAATGTGTTCGTTTATGTTCGTTAATGTCCGTTCGTGAACGTTCGATAATATGTTCGTTTATGTTCGTTAATGTGTTCATTTATATTCTTAATTTTTCTGTTATTTATTTCATGATTATTTTATCAAATATTTTTTTATATTTATGTTAAATACTTATTTATTTTTGATTGATTTTGTGTAATGTTTGTAATAAAAATGTAAATTTTATTCTAAAATAAATTTATAATCAATTGTATCCGTTTGTGTTTATGAGCTCTTTTATGTTCGTCATGTTCATGAACAGTTGTTTGTGTTCGTTTGTTTTTGTTTGTGTTCATTTGCGTTCGGTAAGTGTTCGTGAACAGTTCATGAACATGTTCATTTTCTTAATGAACGAATATGAACAAAGAATCTCGTTCGGTAAGTGTTCGTGAACAGTTCATGAACAAGTTTATTTCTTAACGAACGAACACGAACAAGGCCTTGTTCGTGTTCGTTCGGTTCGTTTGCAGCCCTACTTACAGTAAGTGGTGAAAAGGTAAAATCACATAAAACAAACTAGAATCACGTAGATTTGTTGGCTTTTGCGATGCATGTCAATAGTTTTTGGTTAGATTGTTTTTCAATCGTGTGATTATGCTAACTAAAATCGCTTAAATCATAATTATACACGTTAAAATTACTAAAAGAAGGTTGAAAATATTACTGTTAATTGGGTGTAATAATATTTCATGTAGGAATGGATGGAACGGGAGCTGGACTTGTTGTGCATGAGAAAGCTCTTGGAAAGTGAGTAGCTTTAAAAATAAAAAAATTCTTCTTGTGCATGAGAAAGCTCTTGGAAAATGAGTAACTTTAAAAAAGAAATAACTTTCATATGTCAATGAATGAATCTTTGATTTGGCTAATTTATGTGTTTACGAAGTCAACAATCAATTGTATCAAACCCTCTTTTATTGCGTATATTTCAATTTAGCATGTAGTGCTAACTTTTGGATAATTGAATTGATTGTTGTCTTCGTAAACACGTAAATTACCCAAATCATAGATTCACATGTTTTCTGAAATAACTCAAAATTGCTAAAAGAAATTGTAACGCCGAAATCAGAGCTCCAAACGATGGAATTCGGGGCCAACAATCAGCGCTGTAACTCTAAACAAGATGAAGTTAAGCTCATTTTAATATCAGTGATTGTTAGTTAGCAGATTCGTACTCTAAACAAGATTCATACTTGGAGCAACCGGACAAGAGCCAACAGATTCATACTTGTCCGGTTGCTCCAAGTATGAATCTGCTAGCTCCATATTACAATTGACCTCTTGATCATGATAAAATTGATGCTAGAAAAAAATATTAATATAAAAAATGTAGAATTTCTATGCATGCATGGCTTCTAAGGAGTTCCTCAACCAGCTTAGGTTCTTACAAATGACTAGAATAATATTCTTGAAGAGATTGGTCACTGTAAATATATTACATACAAGTTTCTTCAATGACAGGGTCTTTCATGTTCAATGCTTGCACATTCCTGCATCAGATCGAACGTCATTGGAAGGTTATCATTCGTCTCTTGTTTTTATATACTGTAACATTTCATAAAATTTAGCTAATCTACTAACTCTAAAGTAGTTTGATCATAAACAACCAAATTTTCTCAAAGGTCTGATTGAAATTGTGGAAGAAATTGTGAAGATTGAGCACACTACAACGCCATATAAACCGATTTATCTGCTTGGTGATTCTTTTGGAGGAAACTTAGCGCTTGCAGTCGCTGCTCGTAATCCTACAGTTGACTTAATACTCATACTAGCAAACCCAGGTCGACCTATTTCTTTTTTTTTTAAATACAAGGTTTCGGGTTTAAGGTTTAGGGTTTATCGATAAGCATGTCAGATAGTGATTGCTGTTGTATCCATTTCAGCAACTTCCTACGAGAGGCAACCAACACAATCTTTAATGTCGCTCTTGATGAATCTGCCTATGAGCCCACTTCTAAGTAGGTTACTACTAATCAAAGATCAATACTTGAATCTACTATGATATCTTCATTTGTTTTCTAGTGATTCAAATTTGGGTCATAAGTTAGTCGGTTTTCTAATTTTGATGAAACATTTATAACATGATTCTCTGCATCATATCCTGATTCTTTTATGTATTCCAACATTATGTACTTAGGTCAGTTTGTGAATACGGCAATGGTTGAAATCAGTGATGCAAATTATTGGTCAACTCTTTGGCAATTGTTTGGCAATCTTGGAGTAGATCTGTCAATTCTTTCTGTAAGATCCACTTGTTTCTAAGTTAACTATCTAATATCAATATTATATTGTCATTTTGTATTTGTTCGGACAGATGGCGCCCAAAATATTACCCAAAGACACTCTTGCATGGCGGTTGAAGCTAGTCGAATCAGCTGCTGCTTACGCTAATTCTCGTCTCCATGCTATTACAGCTCAAGTACTTGTGCTTGCTAGGTTTCTTTCTTCTTTTAGTCATGCAAATCATAGTTTATGAAGAAAATCTAGACTAATCTAATCTAGCTAAACTAATCAAATCTAGCTAAACTAATTTAATCTAGAGAGAGAATGCGAAAATGTGTTTGTATTTCTCAATGTGCTACAATACAGATGACCACTTATTTAGTTATATGCTTATATATACCAAGTAGAAGATTAGCAATTATTAACAAACCCAACTATTGTCTATGTTAGAGACGGGGGTCTATCTGTGTAAGCAGTCTTTCTATCCTCAGGGTCAGTGTTAAGGTTTGCTTACATATCACACTCTTCAGACTCTACCAATAGCATTTCCGGGGCGAGATTTTATTGGATATGATGGTTGTTGTAACAAACCAAACTATTAACCAACTAACTAACTGAATATCACTAACTTAATATTCACAGTTTAATTCTCATGTATTAAATATTCATGTGGCACATTAGTTGACATATAGTATGTCTGAATTCATATGCCTTTATGGAATCTAAAATATCTAATACATATGGATTTCAGTGGGATGGATAACTTCATGCCAAGTAAAAATGAAGCCCAGAGGCTTTCAAGATCATTGAAGCATTGCAATGTACGCGTGTTTGAGGGAAATGGGCACACGATCCTACTGGTATTAGTTGGTCGATCTCTTCGCTTCTAACAACCAAATAAATATTAAAGAGGCTATATTATAACGTAGCTGCAATAAAGCGCGCTTCGTATACGTGCAGGAGATTGGTGTTAATTTGTTGTCTACTATCAAGAGTACTCAGATTTACCGTCATTCTGCTAAGTATGATATATTCAAGGACTTCTTGCCTGCAAGTATTACAGAGTTTAAGAGTACAGTATGGGAAAGTTGGTAATTTAATAAATTAACCTTTGTCTTTTCTTGTAAACAAAATAGATTATAGGGCTGATCGAAACGAGTTGAAGCGAGTCAGGGAGGGGCTTGTTTTCAAACTCACACAAAGCCGGTTTGTTTATCTTAACGAGCTGAAGGTAGAGCTTGAGCCCAACTCGTAAAAACCGAGTCAAGCTGCCTCATCAAGCCATTTTGTTTATTTTAGAATTTGTTATTTTTTACATATATTGATACATGAAAACAAAAAATAGTGTTTTTTTAAATGTTTATCTTAACTTGCAGAACTAATGATATTCTACATATGAAAAACAGACTTCATAGGCTATGGTTATCTTCTATAGTTTTATATTTGCTATTTTCTTTGGAAAATACAAAATAACCGGTGCTCATAGTTAAATCTAGTATCTTATAGTTATGGGTTATAATTTATTTAAATTATAATCTAGCTAAGATTTAATTTAAATAAGCCAAAGGAGCGAGTCAACGAGAGCTGAGCGTATCTTGGCTCGGGTTTGGCTCGTTTACAAACCATGACAAGCTGGCTTGGCGCGTTTGTAAACAAGCCTATTTCGAGCAACCCACAAGCTTTTTTAACATTCGTAATAGATTGACATATAATATATGTTAAGATGTGATCCAATGCGCGCAGGTGGTACCGAATTTATACTGGTGTTGTGATGTTTTCAACACTAGAGGATGGAAAGATTGTGAGAGGGCTTGCAGGGATTCCTGATAAAGGCCCTGTATTAATAGTTTCTAATCACATGTTATGGGGATTTGATGCTTTCTCTCTTGTCTTAGGGTTTTTGAGAGAAAAGAAGATCACACTTCATGGTTTAGCCCATCCAGAAGTTTATCAGATTCGTGTTGAACATGAATTCATTATGATTCCGTATACGGATACATTAAAGATATTTGGTGCAGTTCCGCTTTCGGCTAGAAATCTTTTCCGATTGTTATCTAAAGATTCATATTCGTTACTTTACCCGGGTGGAGCGCGTGAGTCTCTCCATCGTAAGGTGTGTTGTTTCTTCTCTCATGTTCGTGTGTTGATAATTCAAACTTAACACGAACCCAAAGATTTGACGTGAACCTTAACGTAATACTCATGTTTGACATGTATATAACTAAACAACCACTAATAAATTATAAAGTTCTTCTCAATTTCTCTTTTAGTATTTAAATTTTGCTATAAAATTCCCAACTATTATTCGACGTACATAGAAACACTTTTTATATAAAAAAACATTTAAAGAAAAGCAAGTCAACCTACAAACCCACTATGTCAACCCAAACCCAATCCGTTTAGTTGAATGTTTTTATGGGTTCGATCGAAAACTAACCTAATCTTGTTTTGAGTTAACCCAAACTCACAAAATTTCATGTTAGGTTCATGTCTTGTCATAAATGCACCCCCTATTTTTCCATAACTTTCTTTCGTTGTTAGCACAGGGTGAAGTTTGTAAGTTATTTTGGCCCGATAAACATGAATTTGTAAGAATGGCAGTGAAGCTTGGGGCCACCATTATACCACTTGGAGGTGTTGGGGACGATGATATATCAGAAGTAACAACACAATCACCCTCTTTACAAACTACTTAACACAACTTTATCTTCTCAAACAAACTAGTTTTTGCTTTCATAATTTATTTGTTACATATATCATGTTAGATGCTCACTAGTTAATCTATATTATTTCTAGTTGCTCATTGATTATAATGACATGAAGAAAATTCCCTTCCTTGATCATATGGTTCAAGAATATAATAAAGGGCGAAGAAACTTGAGGTGAATTCACTCAATACCAAGGCTTTGAAGAAGTATGATAAGGATAGTTACAAAGGATACCTAATCTAATCATAACTACTAATATGATAAAGATAATTACAATAAATCTTATCTGCGTAGAAATTTTAGCTGATATATATATATATAAGGACTAGTGATTAGATGGATAATCTTCTTTGTTGACAGGGAGGGGATGAGAGGAGAGATTGCTAAGCAACAACTTCATATACCTATCTTTCTGCCCAAGCTACCAGGTCGAATCTACTTTTTGTTCGGGAAGCCCATACAAACTAAAGGAAAGGAACATATGTTAGACGACAAAGATTATTTGGAAGGGATATACACACAAATAAAATGCGATGTTGAAAAGAATATGGCTTACTTGTTAACAAAACGAGAGGATGATCCTTATAGAGGTGTTGTTGAGAGACTGGCCTGGCTGATGAATTATGGTTCTTTAGATCATATTCCATCTTTTGATCCATAAGCCTAGTTATTCATAAATTGTCTATTGCCATAAATAAGTTTGATTTACTTTGTCATGCTTTGGCGTGATTCTGCCACCTTTTTTTTGTTAGTTCATGGACTTTAGTTACCATCTTTGACATCAAAAAGAAATCCTAGACAAGTAGTAAATTATACATTTTAAGTAAGAACTTGACATAGTTGATATTGTACAACCAAAAACAAAAGAAAAATAAACAGGGCTGCTCGGCAATTTCAAGAACAATTTTCTTTTTGTTCCAAGAGTACCCACCAACAACAACTAACAGGACCCGCTAATACTATGTTAACAACAGGATCAAACGAATCTCAGCTTGCATATAAAGTTAATCTCAGTTTGCATAGGTGATCTTCAAGAGGTTATGACAAGAACAATGATTTGACATTAATAAGGAATCCAAACAAAATCTCTGAGTGATTTCTAGAGTTAGCTTAGAGACGAAAACAAAAAGTGAAATTGTTGGTCTTGTAACCTTAACATCAATGGCAAAGTCTTAGTATTTAAGATCATTACATAAGTGTAACACTTAGTTACACATGTGTAATAATAACATGCATATATGTAAACTTTTTATGTATATAAGTACGGGTTGTTATAGATTAAGCACATAGGTAAAGTGATAGTTAAAGACCCGCCGCTTCATGGTGTAAGTTGGTGGAATAACCTCCACAACCGGAGGGTATGAATACCATATGTATGTTAACATTTAAGATGTTATGAAAGAATGTGTAGTTTTACGTTCTTATCTGCATAAGAGTAGAAATCTCCTACGTGTGTTTTATTGTCCATACAATCATTGTGTGAATTTAATGTATGTATTTTGTTTGAGAATAACAATAGAAATATTGTCATACCACATGCCCAATATGTGTATTTAGTTATAGTTTTTTATACTCTACTTTTAGTCACTCTAGTTTTTTTAGTTGTACCATTTCTTTGTAAAGTTGTAATAATAAATAGGATATATCACTAGCTCTACTGGTTCATTTCTTTCCCATCGTTTTCTTTTCTATTTCCTTCTTCTAAAGTGTAAATATAAATTAATATATAAGGTTCTCTTCATTTTTTATCTTTGCATGATCTTTTTCTTTGTTTCTCAATTCATGCTTTACTTCTTATCAAATTTCATGCTAGATCTTGTATATAACCTCTTATGAAGCAAATATGATCATGATAACAATCTTATTAAGTTAGGATTAGGGACATAAACTTGTATTATCCCTTGCATGCACATGTATCATTATATGTTGTGAACATGCATATCATTGATATATTAACTCTCATGAAATTTGAATCAACTTCAACGGTGTGAATCGACATACATCAACATGCAATAAGATTCAAGCTAGTGTTTGATGCCATTCTTTGTCTCTTTTGTCTTCCTTAGCATTATTACATTGTTTTCACTAATTATCGCTTTAAACTAGAAAGATAAAAAATAAAATAAAAGTAATAATACATTCCAAGATAATAACAGATGATTGAGATGCAATAAGATGGATGCAAAAGTATCCATAAAACCTCTGCAACTTACCTCTTTCTTTATTGAGAAGAATGAAAATAATATTATTATAAAATTATTATGTCCATAACCATATAAGATTTGAAACAAATGATCAGTTGGAATTTTGTCCATGTTAGTTTAATGCTCAGATTTAACTTTTCATTCCTCTAATTAACATGGGAAAGGGGGTTAGCATGGTATTTTTCAATTTAATGGCCATTTTTATAAGTCTTTACTTATTTATAGAATATATCTTATGAAGAACTTGTATGCTAAAGAACGATTACGAACGAGTTTAAAGTGAAAAGAAAAACCAACAAGCAAAACATGAAGATTTATAGTGGTTATGGTGGGTGTTAATACTTCCGAGTTCTTGATGCTTGGTCTTCACCAAGAGTTTATTTTACACATATGAAATGCTTGGTCCTCATCTCTTGTTAATATCTTATATCTCTTAACATTTCAAATTCTTTTTAACCAACACATCCACTCTAGAGGGAGGAGCCATCTCATAATATTGATATTGTTGAAATCAGTTATGGGATCATTTTATTTATATATTTAGAATTATTTGTATTTCTTGCATTTGAACTAAAGTAAAATGGAGAAGAACCCAAAATTTCTTTTAATCTTGTAAATTAGAGTACATTCATACACTTATAAACATAATTACGTTATTAGTTACTTCTTTAACTTAAATCATTTGATGAAGAATGAATATTTGGGCTTCAAGAATAATCCTTAAAATTTTCTATTCAAAATGGTAAACTAAATTGTTTTATTTAATTGTTTGTTTTTGTATTTTATAAATGCAATTTGTTTTTGTGTCAAGTAATTAATAATTCCGTACAAAATATTTTTATAGATCAACTGAATAATGTAAGCCTAAAGTTTCTAGATCAAATTTATTACTTTGGATTAAACCTTTTGCCCAAAAATACTAAGCCCAAATGGCAAAACTGAAAAAACCAAAATCGAAGTAAAAAATAAAAAACCATGAACCAAGAACCGGGAAAGCCAAAATCGAATGGTTTGAAAAACCCAAAACCCGAAGAATTTTTAGTTTCAGATTCCTCGAGTTCCTCTAGTTCTATGAGTTTTTATAGAATACTATTTTCTTCAATATCATTTAAAATAGTTTTGATTGCCTAGTATTCTATCACTTAGTAACCCACGATTCTAAACTTTTCATTTAAATAAAAGAGAACTCCATCCGGGCAAAGAATACTATAGACATAATATATAAAGAGGTGTGAATGCTTTCTTTTTTGTCATTTATTCATATGTGAATTGTTAATGAACTCATCTCATTCTTCATCTCTATGAAATCTAATATTTCTCTCACGCATCATATCTATTACAAACTATTGAACCTATGAATATCTTCACTAATATTTCAATTGAACAAATCATAAAAAAAATCTAGTTTCCTAATAGTTAAATTCGAAGCTATATATCCTTTTGATGAATGCCCGAAAGCCACTTTAGTTATTGAATATAGATATTATTTAGATTTTGAGACGAAAAAACTCATTTTCTATGTTTATATAAAAATAGCTAATACTTTAAAATTTTAACTGAGTATGAGTAGCTAAGGATAGAATAATTGAGGGAATTTTCTGAAGAATATTATAAAAATTGAGTGAAAAAAAGATATACAAACTGACTCATATACATCTCTACTGTGAGTAAACTTTTAGTTTTGAGTTGTTATAAGTAATTGTTTTCCCACCTACCTATGTGATGCATCTCTTTGTCATTCATATGGAATGATGCATGAGACCTACATTTCATTTTGTTTCCAAGCTGAGTTGAATACGCAACTTTGATGTTGTTATAGGGGGTTTTGTATTTAGCATGACACCATATTGTTATCCCTAAATTCTTACAATCATAATGACCTTAACTCTAAGACATTCTAGTGTTCCATTATCACCTCTTTTCAATCTAAATGAAAACCATAGGTTGCGTTCACGAGTTCTTGTTAGACGCGTAGGTAATGGTGAATCATGGGAATCAATTAGGATAAGTGGTGTTTCTTCTGTTAACAAGAAGGATACTTGCGCAGCTGCTTATGATGTTGGAGGTAAAAAGAGTGGGCAAGATGTTCCTGATGCGTTGAAAGCATTATGGGATGATGGTTACGGGACTCAAACCATTGATGATTGCATGGAAATAACCATGAATTTGATTAAGAGTGATGGAGGGCCTCCTAGGTGGTTTTGCCCCATTGCATGTGGAAAACCTTTAAAAAATTCTCCGATTCTTTTGTATTTACCTGGTAATTAGTGTTAATATGATTGGTTGCTACAAAATTTCATGTCAAAGAGTTATGACCTAGCAGTACTAAAGTGTCTAGGAAATTTTCCTCACTATGGTTGAGTGTTAGGACTTGTGGACAAAAGATGAGGACTTAGAAGTAGGATTACATGGTGTGTGAGTTCGCCGTTTATAAAAAAACAAAGTTTGACAAATTTTAAAGTTTGTAGCATCTTTGTCTTTGCTCACTTAACAAAAATATGTCGTATCTACTTGGTGCTCCTAAAACACCATTTAATTAGTATGTACTTATCGGGTGTGATACTTTGTTTAGGGATAGATGGAACAGGAGCCGGCCTTACTGTACTTGAGAAAGCTCTTGGAAAGTGAGTAATTCTTGATTTAAATTTTTTTTTATTATGCTTATATTAGGAGAACTTTATATATCCCCTTCTAAACTTGTTAAGATTTCCTCAAATCATATCATAAGTTGTTTTGTTACCAAGTTACTACAATATATCATCTTTTAAGCATGTAAATACATTTTTTTTACCAAGAATTTAAGAAAACTGTATCTTGGTAGACTTTACAAACTTGGATGTGTGGAAATTTCACGCATGTTCTTTAAACGCTATGCTTTTACAATGATCTTTCTCAACTTGAATTACAGGATTTTTTCCATTCAATGCTTGCATATTCCAGTATGGGATCGAACGTCATTAGAAGGTTATCATCATCTCTTGCATATATGCCAAACTATTTCTATTATTGCTTCATATTTCTATACTAATTAGTTGACCTCTTAGCTCTATAAGACTGGTTACCTAAGGCTTCTCAGCTACCTGCAAACTTTTACTATAATTTTATTTTCTTGGAGAATATTATATGCATGATTTCAATACTTATGAATACACCATTGTATTTGGTGTAAATTTGAAAACTTACAAGTTATATCATTTATACATCACTATAGCAAGTTGTGATGTTATGTATTATCATAAACACCTTGTTTTCATGAAGGTTTATTTAAAATTGTGGAAGAAACTGTGATGATAGAGCAGACTTTGTCCCCAAATAAGCCGATTTATTTACTTGGAGAATCGTTTGGAGGAGCCTTAGCACTTGGGGTCGCTGCTCGCAATCCTACAGTTGACTTAATACTTATACTAGCAAATCCAGGTCAGCCTTTTAACATGAAACAAACAAATAAACGTATTCAGTAATAATATCCACTCACAACCATTATACATGCTTTTCTTAATATATTTTGTTTTTAGCGTAATGTCAGGTTCAAGTATGTATTTTTATTCCATACCACTTTGTATGTATGTGATATGGTAATTGCTATTGTATATTTCAGCAACTTCTTATGAGAAGTCACCATTGCACTTTTTACCATCCCTTGTGGAGAATATGTCTGAGGAACATTATGAAGTGTTTCCTTATGCCATGGGCCCCATTTTTGGTAGGTTTTCTTTATATTAACTCACAACTATAAACACTTTTAACTACTTAACAAGTAACAACCGTTTATTGTCCCTATTTTTTGTAAAATTGCATTTGAGCTAAGCTTCAAATTTTTTTGGTATCTACAATGTAGGATAAACTGACGTGTAATGTTGTGTTGTTTTCTACTATATATGTATCTTGTTTTTAATTATTCTAAAAATTTTCCTCTCAGGTGATTACATAAATATAGCAATGACTAGATGCTATGGTAGAAATCATTTGGAATTTCTTTGGCAATTGCTTACTAATATTAGTAAAGATCTACCATGCCTTTCTGTAAGAACCATCTTTAATTTGTGCTTATTTTTTATATCCTTGTGCTTGTTTATTGTTGTACTTGTTTATTAGTTGTATTAAATATAGACGGTTAAAAACTACTCAATTCATCATTAGAGTAAGGTATTACTTAATTAACACATAGAAATAGGAAAGTAGTTACTTTCCATTTACCTGTTTCCTAATACGAATGAGTTTATTAATTAAGTTACGAAAAGTTAAGTTTTTTTAACGGCTCCTAATCTACATGAACATCTAAATCCACCTAACCTACCTATTGCACAATTGGAACCCTCAACCTTCAAGGATGGGAACACCTATTACACACTAGAATATCGTTGGGTTAAATACCTTTTAGTTATTGAAAGTTGGTACATGCCAGAAATCTTTTACCCATAATCAAGTTGACTCTATATAAAGTGCTTCCATATAATGAGTTAACTCAGTAACGAGTTACTAAGTGATTCAACTACTTTGAGGAAACATAGCCTCCTTACCTCTTTAAATCCGTGTCATATTTGACTCTAGATTAAGTTAAACCCCTTTTGAACTCTTGATTTAACCTCCTTGAACCACTTTTGTTTTGTTTTCCTAATATAGATCCCTTCACTTTTCAAAGTTCTATATTTCTAAAAAAGGAAACAATATTTCTAACCCCCAACACAAATATCATTATCAAACAATTCTTTACTTAATCCTCACGTGTGGTTGCTATAATTTTATGACAAAACCTTCATATTTCAACTATGATATATAGTCATACATTTGGGGCCGACCAATTAGCGTTAGGTCTTCTCCATTACCACAACAACCCACATGTCAGGACTTCTAATGGCATGTGGAACTAGAGTTTCTTCTTTATCTCATTTTGGATACACATTAAGTTTGATATTTTTAATACTAATGTGATATAGTCCGTTATTGTTAGTGAAGAATCGTTTACATGAGTTATCTTACATATCACATCCGGTTATCTAGTCCCTACCATCCACTACGAATCAAATGATCCTACTTTCACTAATACTGTTATCTTCACCAACGGTACATCCTCATGGTTCACTTCTCGATGCGACTAAACCCTAGCACACATGTGGAGACTCTTCTCTTTCTTTTGTACAAAACTAGTGTCAAGGTCTCTTTCTCCTTTTCATGATATGAATAAGGTGGCTTTAGAAGCAAAAAATAAAACGATATCACCTATGAGCGCGCATGTACCTAAATTGTAACATATCTCCTCATACCAATCAATATTGCTCACTTTACCATGTGAAGCTAGTAAATTTGTTATGTTTCACAAGTTTAAACTTTCAAGTAGTTCAACCATCCTAGAAGTACTCATACCCAAGCACACTTAACTTTAAAGTTCGCTTCTCAACCATAATGAATACGGCTAAAACATGTTGGTGGTAATAGAGGTCACACATTCCTTACAAACATGACAAGTCTCTTATCCATATATGATCGTGAGATTTACTGGAAGTGTCGCAAATACCCCCTCCCTCTTAGACTCGTAGTCGGTAAGGTTTGCCCTACTATCATGTAAGACTTATAGATTTGGGATCAGCCTAAATTTGCCTAAGGTGTTGCATGTTTATAACACCTTATGTAACACCATAGGCAAATCCACATTAGACGTCGATAGAAAGATGTTGGTTTTATAAGGATGTCCAACCTCAAATAACACTAACGTGTTTTGTGTGAATTGGTTATGTATGAGTGGACAATCCAGATTAAGCATGCTTGGGTGGGAAGTTTCCACTTGGGTATCTTAACAACCATGAGCTCGTGAAGCAATATTAATTTGTATGAGAGGCCAAATATTAAAATTTGTTGTGGTTACTTTTGTTTGATCATAGTAATTGTCATTGCTACTTCTATACCACCTAAAGCCTAGTGTGGATGCCTTGTTTACGCTTGTTAGAACCATATGGCATTGCCATTGTTTTTATTCAATGACTCATAGGAGTGTAAAATTTAGTCTAGTCTCATGTTTGGCCCTAAGTTAGTTACGGAAGGGTAGTTTTGCTACCGCCATTAACTATCTATACAAAAGAGTTTGGGAATGTGATAGTTATGCTTATTTTCACCATGAATAACAATTTATTGAGGGAGCATCGTCGAGTTGATCTACCTCTTGAAAGTACATATCTTATAGGGTTAGATCATTTAATATTGTCGGTTCGTTTATTTAGTATATCTATGTTAACTTCAATTTTTTGAATTACTAGATGCTGACCAAAGTACTACCTAAAGACACTCTCACATGGAGGTTGAAGCTTGCTAGATCTGCCGCTGCCTACGCCAATTCTCGTCTCCATGCTATTACATCTCAAGTACTTGTGCTTGCTAGGTTTCTTTCTTCTATGGATAATAATAGTTTAACCTTTTTATTATACATTCATGTGTCCCGTTAATTGAGAATTTATAGTGGTCAAAACCCTTGTTTAATGTTGGGGTTCTCTAAGTATATCCGAATTGGTATGCACTTATCGAATCTAATATTTCTATGATGTTTGCATTTCAGCGGCAAGGACAACGTCCTGCCAAGTATAAATGAGGCTCAAAGGCTTTTTAGATTATTGAAGCATTGTGAAGTACGCGTATTCATGGAAAATGGACACACGATCCTAATGGTATTAAGACGTATTCTTGCACCTTCTTGTCATCAATAAAAGTAGAAAAAAAAACTCTGCTCTAGTGGTGTGTAAATGCATCAGGTGTTGGGTTTAATCTTGATGGGTCAAGATTAAAGGGTTAGACAAAATTGGAAGGTTTCCGACGACCCCAAAACAAAGTGTGTAAATGCAAGAGTTAGACGCTTTGTTTAGTTTGTGTTTTGTATGTGTTTAAAGGGGCTGAACCAACATCATGCGTGATTATGTGTGTTTCTCATCAGGTAGTGAATAACCTTTGGTTGCATAAATACTAGGTTATGGAAAAAAATCCCTGATAAACCTAAACATGAAAACTAAATCAAATCGACCTATTAGATTATTCTAACATATCTAAGACCAGAAACCAGTCCACATATCTAACACCATTCCTATGAGTGAGATTTATTTTGTAACTGTGTTTGTTTATCTAATACTAGTGATCCTCAATCTAGAGCAAAGTTGTTGATTATGCCTAACTTGTAGTTAGATCTAGAAAATTGTTGTATTTATGTGTTTCTCATGAGGTAATGACCTCTTCTTATATAAGAACAAAAACTAAGAAAATCAAGTGTTATATCATTCTCTAACGGTGTCTAACAAATACTAAAGAGGTTATGACAAAAGAAGCCACAACAAAACAACAATGTGATGCCAATTCGTTTATGTTTATCGCGCAGGAGAGTGGTGTTAATGTGCTTTCCGCCATTAAAACTACTTACATGTACCGTCGTTCTTCAAAGCATGATATCTTGAAGGACTACTTGCCTATTAGCAATACAGAGTTTAAAACCTTCCCTGTAGAGACTTGGTAATCTAACATACAACTTTACTAGTGCAAGATTCATTTTTAGTGAATTAAAATGCTAAGCATATGCGCGCAGGTGGTACCGCCTTTATATAGATGCAGTAATGTTCTCAACTATGGAGGATGGAAAGATAGTGAGAGGTCTTGCGGGGATTCCCGACGAAGGGCCTGTGTTAATCGTTGGTAATCACATGCTAATGGCGTTTGATGCTTATTCTATTGTCATGGAGTTTTTGAGAGAGAAACGAATCACGCTTCATGGTTTAACTCACCCAGACTTTTGTCATATTGATGTTGAACATGAATACTATATGGTTCCCTTTACTGATCTACTGAAGATAGGAGGTTCAATTCCGGTTTCTGGAAGGAACTTTTTTAAGCTGTTAGCAAATAAGTCACACATATTACTTTACCCCGGTGGTATACGTGAGGCTCTCCATCGGAAGGTGAATTACTTCTGCTCATATTTCATTTGAAACTTGTCTTGTTGGTAATTTGTCGGTGATACTCCGTCGAAAAACTGATTGAGGGTAAAGTGATTTCGGACGGACTATTTAGCGACGCATTGCCAACAATTATGATAATTGTTACAATGATAGTTTCACTGTTGGATTAGCGACGACATGTTCACCGGCTGTTTACCGACAGACAGTACAAACAGATTACCGACGGTGTTTTATCTTAACATCACCGACGGATCACAGATGATCTATAAAAACTTTCCCACAAACAACGACCAAATGCTGAAATGCATAGTGCTGGTTATTATCGGTAATAAGTTAGTAATCATTTAATGTTCACGGAAAATATAATCGTCCATTTCTTAATTTATTCTTTGAATTTTGGTGGTTCCGTCGCTGATGGATCTCTTACGGTGTTTTTCCTTCAATGATACTCATTATTCTAGCAATGTATATATCAGATACATTGGTTGCTTATGCAATTTTATTACTTATTGGTCACTTTAAACAAATGTCAATATATCATTTTCTTTTATTGTTAACAGGGTGAAACTGGTAAGTTGTTCTGGCCTGAAAAACAAGAATTTGTAAGAATGGCAGTGAAGTTTGGGGCTACCATTATACCATGTGGAGGAGTTGGTGAAGATGACATATTAGAAGTAAGAACACACTCATTCTCTTTACAAACTTAACCCTATTTACATGTTTATGCTCACCTGTTGATGTTGATAATCTACTTAATTTGTCACCAGCTAATCGTTGATTATGACGACATGAAGAGAAACCCTCTTCTCAATCACATAGTGAATGAATTTAATCAAGGGAGAACAAACTTGAGGTGAACTTCACATTCTTTATGATGTTAGGGCACTATATTTCTGTCGCAAAATTCGTCAGCTAATTTTTTTTCTTTTTTGCTATCACACCCCGGCTAAAGTGAGAACACCGAGACGTGATGAAATTGAACCGAGACGTGATGAAATTGAACCATAACACAAGGATAAAGAGTACTATATAAAATTAATTATTAAAACTGAATAGTTGGTTACATTCACTCCTAATAACAAATAAATCAAATAAAGTAAATAAGTCTTTATATTATTCAAAGTCTAACTAGGTCCAACTAAAGCTTATCCTTGAAACCTAGCGTGAGCAAAGCTACGAACTTAGTTTCCATTACCTGAAAACATGCTAAAATATGTCAACTAAAAAGTTGATGAGCACATAGGTTTAGAAGTATACATATAATAGATAACAATATACAAACCAATAAATGATTTTCCAAATACAAGTAAGTAAAATATCATATATGAGTCCACAACCAACCCTAGTGATCGAATGCCCTCCCGTCTAACCCCATAACACAAGAGGTCCGACTAATAGTATGCTTGTCTAGTATGTTGTTTCTGAACATTCAGCTCCTTTCAAGTCAAAAAGAATACGTTGACTCAAAGGACGCTCGGTATTGATTGGCAAGCATCAACCCGAGTACCGAATGAGCTTGTCAGACCAATAGATCTATCTACGTGCTCCTGTGGCTTCCTCGAAGTTAATGGTTGTGTAGATTTTAGAAAATAGAGGGACTTTATAGTAAAAAGTTTCATAGAATATAACAACATGCATAAGCAGTTTAGTTTTACTAGTATAAGAAAGTTGTCATTAAGTTTGCAAAAAACTAGTTTGACTTTAAAATTTGAATTTCTAGTTTGATATACAAAGCATGTTTCCATCCCAAAATATAAAATAAAAGGGGGCTATGAACTCACCTTGTAAAATAGATGGGTTGATCTTGCAACTTCTAGTAACTTGGACTGAGGATTGCCCTAAGTAAGTTTATTGTATTTGTCGATAGTTGAGGGTTGTTATTGTAAAAATTCAAGAATGGTTGTCGTATACTAGATATGTGCCATCCCATAGTAGCACATCCAACAAAGGATTCTCAGGAAAGAGTTAGTGGAATTTTATCACTTAAATACCTCGTCTTTCCTTAGCCAGAACATTTTGCTTGCCATATAACTACATACTGGGTTAAACGATTTTAGATGTATACTAGACCAAGTCAAAGGTGTGTTTGGTATTTTTATAAAATATAAGAAACAAGTTTAAATTTAAGTTTAGCAAGGTTGGGAATAGACAAGTTGTATAGTATAAGGTTACAATTGAAAATATAAAGAACTTTACTAGAAACATGATTCGATGGATAATCATAAGAATCATTAAATATTGGATTTTATTGTTTAAAACATGTTTAAATTACTTATTTTATAATAAAAATAGTTTCTTTACATTATATTTATGAAAATATTGAAAAGTTATAAAATTTAGGGTTTTGACAGTTTTGGACAGATTCACGCACTAAACTTGCACGAGCTGTTTGATGAATCAAATCAATGAGTTAGAAGACGTTATTTATATGGTTAGAAAGATAAGACTTTGAATTTAATTATAAAAATAGAATCATTGAAAAAGGATTTTTGATAAGGGAGATATGGATGTCCGAAGTTTGCCCTGTAAATCTGTCAAAATCCAAAAATTTAAGTTTGATTTGTTTAAGAAAAGTTTTGATGATTTTATGTTTATTTGATGTTTGTATCCCACTCAGATCTATGATTACTTCACAAAAATGTTATGTAATCATAGATCCAAGCTAGTTATGATTGAATTTTGATAAAACAAAATTGTAAAGGTATGAATACGAAGAACATTAAAACTTACTCGATAGGGAAAACTTCTTGAATCTTCAAGAGATGTGCTATGAGTTGATATTTGATTCTATAGAAGCTCTAAATTTAGATTTTGGTGTGAAAGATAATTAAATAAGACCCCCTATTTATAGTTGAAAAATTAGGGTTCTAGGTTTTAATTAGGATAGACTTTTTTAATATTTTATTAATGAAATTCATATTTTTTTGTAGAGATAGGGGTTGAAGAAATTTTATAGATAGATATGATTTAATATTTGTTTAATGTGTTAGTTTTTAGATTTAGGATAATTGCTAGTTAAATATTTATTCATATATCATATATATCCTTTAAATGATTAAAATAATAAAATGAAATATATATATATATATAACTTTGTAATTGTCCATGCATATATATATATGCGTGCGTGCGTGCGTGCGTGCGTGCGTGCGTGCGTGCGTGCGTGCGTGCGTGCGTGCGTGTGTATCATTGTGTTTAGATAATTATAAGACTTACTTTAATAATTAAATCTTTATCCTTTGAATAGTAGTAGCATATGTAACCCTAAGTTACACATATATAAATTTGTGCCCTTATAGTTATATATGTTTCACTTATGTTGAAATTTTAGCATTGTTTTAGAATTTAGTTAATATTAAAGCACTTCCAAGTTACTGTTATAACAAGACCTAGTATTTACACACGTGTTATTATAGATTCATACTAACATTTAATAGTTTCATCATGAATCATAATGCATTGAACATGAGATAGTTTTCATAAATAGGTTCTTAATTTAGTCAATGGTTACATTGAAATACTAGAATCATCAAAGAGTTAAGCATGAAAAATCAAGGATATTACATTTGCCAATATCATCGCTAATATTTGTCACAAATTTTGTCGCTTAACATTTGTCGCAAAAATAGCAACAGAATCTGCGACAGATGTTTTTTGTGACAGGTATTTTTTGATATTTTTTTCAAGAAAAATGAACCAATCACTAGGTAACCTGTCCAAAGCGTCGCACTCCTTTGCTAAAAAATTTTGTTGCAAAAATCCATCTATTATGTTGTGATGCGTTTTCTGTCATAAATATAACTAACTGCCCTTTTGGTAAACCAAAGGGTCATACGTATGCAACGGTTTTGGCTATCACAATGGTTGAATATGTAGTAGTGAATGACATGTTGGTACTTACAGAATTTGTTAACAGTCACCCTTAAGAGTCTAAGTTTAGATGTAAAATCCACATTGTTTACAGATGTTATATGATGACAGGGAAGGGGTGGGAGGGGAGATCGCTAAGCAGCAATTTCATATACCTCTTTTTTTGCCCAAGCTACCAGGCCGGCTCTACTTTATGTTCGGGAAGCCAATACGAACAGAAGGAAAGGAATATATGGTAGACAACGAAGATTATTTACAAGACTTATATTTGCAGATAAAACGTGATGTTGAAAAGAATATGGCTTATTTGTTAAAGAAGCGAGAGGAGGATCCTTATAGAGGCACTGTTGAAAGGTTTTTGTGGCGAATGAAACATGGGTCGGTAGATCAAACTCCGTCTTTCGAGCCATAAACGTCAAGTCATTCATATACATCATATTTTGTTCATGTGTTTAACTCGTCACATGTGTTATACATTGATATAGCGGTAATAGTTTGACATCCACATTAATTTTTTTTTTTTTTTGTGAATCAGATAAGTGTGTTGAAAGTTGAAACCGGACATGCCAACAAAACGGCCAATAATTTCAGTTTAGAAAAATAACATAACGCGGATACAAATCAAAATAAAAACCAACATTAATCCTAGATTAATAACCGCTACAACAAGCACATCCAAATTGATTCCTAAATTACAACTACATTTGAAATAGCATACCCATACATAGTTCAAGATCCTATGTTACAAGGATACCAACGCGACAACTTCCATTCCAATTAGCCATTTCAATTGCGGAGCATGTTCATGGTGGAGTTCGGCCAGCCCATGTTGGAATACATGGGCATCTGTGGTTGCGGTGGTGGTGGCTGTTGTTGTTGTTGGCTAGTGTTGTTGTAGGAACCCTGGTGGCGATGAAGAGGACTGCTACCGCTATCGTCAGATGACTCGCTTGATGGTCCATCAGACGCTGGACTGGCACCAGGGACTGACCCACCACCACCACCAAAAGTTAACATGTTTGCAGGTGGTGCTACCGCTGGGCTGCTGCTTGATTTAGGCTTTTTAGCGTCTGCAATGAAGCTGCCAACAACCACCTGATACCAAGAGAATACGATCAACACGATTTTACATAATATCATTGATGTGTGAGTATGCATGCGTGCGCGCGTGTTTGAGAGAGAGAGACCTGTACAGGTGTTGCTGCAACAAGCGAACCAGCAACTCCACCACCCAAAACCCGACCATCTGAACCTGCAAGGGAAACACTCAATCCACTTGACCTGCTGCCTTGGTTACCATCACCTTCTGTTTGCAGGAAGGAACCCGATAAGGAAATAATCTCGAACCGGCCCTAAAAGATGACATTATTCCGATAAGATTTCCATTAAACAAAAAAACATATGCGGCGCATTGGGTGAGCTGAGTGACAGGTCAATGTTTGAGTTATACGTTGACACACTTTTTGCATAATTCCTAGATAATTTTGATTACAAATTCTATAATATCAACCTAAGTTATTGAATAAAACCATTTAGAAGGTTGCATGAATAAAAAAACAAGTGTCAAGTGTCAACCCATTTGAGCCATTTCATTCGTAGCCCATTTGAACTACTAAAGATTAAACATAACCCAAATGCTAAAAAGTTGCCGAATATAGGGCAACTCAGACATGTACAAGACATAAAAAAAAACAAAGCTACACCACAAACAATATGCCGTACAACTTCAGCAACATATATAAAAGAGCGATTAGAGTACTAGTATTTATTATTCTATGTGTGTGTGGTGTAGGAGGTGGCCGTGATTCATGGACTGGAAGAAACATAATTGTCTCGAATCCCATATATCCACTAATATGACCCACTATGTTCCTAACAATTTAATGGTTCTTAATCGAACCTCCCTATATGTTTGTCTAGTCTGTTATTTGTTTTAGAGCCGAGGGTCGCTCACTCGCTCTGAAAGCGGCCTCTCTATTCCCACGGGGTAGAGATAAGGTTTGCCTACATCTCACCCCCCAAACCCTACCAATAGTCTACTATTGATGAGATCTTACTAGGTACGGTGGTGGTGGTGGTGGTGGTTATTTGAACCTCCCCATATCTACATACATACATATATGAATAAAAGTAGAATGAAGATGATATAAACCTCATATGTTACAGTGCCGCCCGACATTGCTGGTTGACGAAGAGTTACATTGCTGATGGCACCATTTGCTGAGAGGATACAGACAGTACGAGGACCTTCTTGTGAGAATGCAGTCATCTTTGAGGCTATATCCTGTAACCCCACCGAAGCAACCAGTTAGGTACATTTTATAGATACAAAACTTTACAAGATATATTAAGTTAAAAAAATATGTAAAACATAAATTCAGGGTGACAATTATCTTAAGAAATATAAAATTTAACCTTCAAAGGTCACTGAAAAAGCATGTGATTTTTTTTTAATCAAATTGAAAGCCTTTAAAAAAGCCAAAGACTATTTTGAATAGCTTGAAGCACAACTAATAACCAAGCCATTCTTTAAAAGCCACGAGCGGCTTTATTTTGAGCCAAATTAAATAAAGTCTTGCTTAATTCAAAAAAACTATTGCATTTGTTATATTTATGCAATTATATAGAGTTTTCAAGCTTATATATATTTCTGAGTAGAGCTCTTGATTTGTCAAACAAATACGTAGAACTCGATTAGCCCTTGACAACATTTTGATATTATAATAGTACCAAACATACACGAACACATCCCAAGTCCTTACAACGGTTCATTATTTTATTATGACACATGTACAGAGATACACTTCTCCAAGATCTTATGGTTATTCTTTGACGCATTCCAGATTTCCAGCAAAGGTATAAACATAAATTGAGCATAGAAACCATCGATATAGGTTCCTCACTCTGTAGTTAATATAAAATACATAGGGTAACACGCACTCAAGGTGCAAAGGGTTCACATAAGACGCAAAAAAAACCCACACGTGCACACAAGACGTAAAGAAAGGCACGATAATAAAGATTATATATATATATAAAACATAATTTATTATGTTATTTTAATTGTTAAAAGGGTATTTAAGTATTTGTTACATATATGTTGAACATAAATACGAGAATGAAGAGTGTTACGTATACGTAACACTATGTTAAATGAAAAATGGTTACGTATACATAACCTATATGTGACGTATATGTAAAACCATGCTATGGTTTTTCATTTGACCCATACCCTTATTTATTTATACACATACATAAATATAACGGATAGTGATAAAAAATTTATAAGTTATGTGACCGATTTCATTGGTTTTCTCTAGTTTTCACATAACATTGTGGTTTTCTTAGGATCCCTCCTCTCTCTCTCTCTCTCTCTCTCTCTCTCTCTATATATATATATATATATATATATATATATATATATATATATATTTATATATAACATAAAAAATTAATGCCGCTCACCAATTTTTTTAATCATCTGGTCAAAGAAAAGAGAAGCAGAAATTGCCGACTTTAAATACCTCGCCTGGACCGAGGAGCTTGCTGTGCTTAATAAAGACAGCAGCCTTGCATTTGCTCAAGGCACTTAAGCCTCACGACGACTACTCACCTCTGACTACATAGAAACATACCATAAATCTACAAAAATATAATAGCTAATATAGCCCGAGACAATAATAAAGACACCATTCTTAAATTCTAGAAATATATATTTACACAAACTCATAAATACACATATACATAGTCAATGCAGATACAAGTAAATGAGTTGAATGTAAATAACCTTTTGCCTCTATAGTACACGTATATGGATCTAGAAGGTAGTTATGGCACCACCATTTAGAATTTAGAATATATATACACACGCAAGCCCACGTGTGCACGCACATAAATATATGCATATGCATAGACATACACAATAAAAAGTTTATCAGTCATGTTTCGTACATATGGCATTCAAATTAGAAATGTCCCATAACTTTGGGATAATGAAAACACATGACGCACATAAACAACACGGTAGACAATAAAGGCTTTTAAAAGTACCAACCACAAAAAGGAAAAGGAAAATTTTAATTTTCATTAACAAAGAGATTACATTGTGCATTAAGTTCCTTGGTTGTTTCAAAATATTTCCCTTAATTCCTAATGTTACAATAGATGAGTTTCCATTTCTCCGTCTTTTAAATGGAAAAAACCAATATTTCTTTTTTTTTTTGTATTTCCCTATCTTTATATCTAACAATGTGAGGGTATGACAAAACACACCACATGCGTAATCCGTCAATCCTGATATGGGATATGCATCATATCATCATAAACAGGGACATAAGTGTTAACTTATTCATGATCTTTGAGCTAAACTAAGTATTGCAAATAGAGCTTTGTTTAAGGGCAAGAACAAGCGTAGCCAGAGGATAGAGTTAAGAGTGACTCGTCAAAGACAAAAGAAGAAGCGGTCAATGGTTGGTAATCAGTTAGCAAGCAGTACTCAAGGAACAAGCATAGTCAAAGATTCAAAGAGTTGGGTAAGCAATCCTCCTTAACAGAGTCATGAAAGGGATAGATAAACGGAATAAGGGTCGTAGCGCTTATACAACATATAGCATCATGATATAAGAATGGAGTCATGGACCATAAACATATCATCTTACAGAATGAAAAAGAAATGGTTGTGTCAATATGTTGGGACATCTCAAATTAAAGATCTTTATTTTTTGTAACTTTACAAGACAAAGGGTACGTAACGTAAAATCTATCTAAAGGAAAAAGAACAAGAAAAAATGGAAAAGAATAAATCTTTTGGTCTTGGCACCCACCTTGGAGGTCGTTACCAATTTGTCGATAATTTTATACTATATTCTCCACTAATTTTGGAACCCAATATGTCAAAGGAATTTCTTGTATGAGTTTTATTTCTACTAAAAGGTAAAATTAAAGACACTCATTCCAAATTCCCATTTATGCAATTTGGGCATCAGTAGCAATGTAATCACTTATTCTTACTTTAGTTTTAAGAACTTAAATCTTAAAAGATGAAAAAGAAATGGTTGTAACAATATGCGGGACATCTCAAATTTAAAGACTTTTTTTTATTTTTGTAACTTTCACAAGAAGACATAATGTAAAAACAATCTAAAGGAAGAACAAGAAAAAGTGGAAAAGAATACATCTTTACAATCTTGGCACCCACCTTGGAGGTGGTTACTTGTACCAATTTGTCGATAATTATACTTTAACCATATATTCTCCACTAATTTTGGTACCAATTTATCAATGGAATCTCTTAGTTCTATTAAAAGGTAAAATTAAAGACACTCATTCCAAATTCCCATTTATGGAATTTGGACATCAGTAGCAATGTATTCTTATGCTTACTTAAGTTTTAAGAACTTGAATAGGATACTAATAGGAGATCCATTGAACTAATTCAGAAAGATATTAATACTTATCAATAATACATGTAAACTGACTAGTCAAATCACCAATTATCCAATATAAAAGCATTAACTTAAAGCTCCCTGTTTAAAGAAAATTATATCCAATTCATTAATAAAAAATGAACTAAATCAAGATTCAAATGTATGTCAATTTCCAGATCATATGAGAAAGTTAAGCAGCATTACCTCTCCTGCTTTAACCGTGATGACATGAGGCGTAAAACCAACACCAGGTGCACCTGTCAAAAAACAGCAAAGTTAAGAACTTTGACAAAGATCAATAGTTTAAACCCGAACTAACAACTATTCAGCATATTCAATAAAAAATATATTATCACCAAGACCAGTTAATTTAATAGTTTAAACATCTAAGGTCAAGATCATACCCCCTTCAACTGTTCAAAATTATTAATAATACTACTACCATTAAGAGTGAATCAGTTAGTCAAATGTAATCACAAAACTAATTAATTTCCTAATATAATAACATAATCAAGATTCTGCACATTAATACTACTTTAATCACCTTATATACAAAAAAACTCTGAATGATACTACTACCATTAAGAGTGAAACAGTTAGTCAAATGCAACCACAAAACTAATTAATTTCCTAATATAATAACATAATCAAGATTCTGCACATAAACACTACTTTAATCACTTGATCTACACAAAAACTCATAACAACAGAATTCAAGATTTCACCTAAAGCATCCAACTGCTTCTTCCCCGAGCCCGGTGGCCTCCCTCTGTGCTTCTTCACACCCGAATCCGCATTCGGGGTACCACCACCGCCCCCGCCACCACCCGCCGCGGTACCGCCATCATTCGAGCTCTCCAAATGCCCACCGCCAGCGGCAACCGGAGCCGGAGCCAACCCGAGCGCAATGCCACCGTCCCCGGACGGCGAATACTTCCTGGGCCGACCCCTTTTCTTCCTCACGGGCTCAATGTTGAACCCACCGGCCCGAAACCCACCCGGAGACGACGATCCATCACCGTACTGATCCGACCCGTCAAAAGCAAACCTCTGCTGCAGCGATTCATGGGTTATGATGCTGTTGTTGTTCGCCGGAGGGGTGGTGGAGTTGTTCGGCAGGTGGTGGTGGTGGGTGGGGTAGGAGCTCGGTGGCATCATCATCCCCGGCGGCAGCTGCTGGTGGTGGTGGTGGCGCTGCAGCGGCGGCGGTGGCGGTGCTAACGACTCTCGTGAGTCCATTTAGGGTAAAGATTTGTGCTTTTTGTTGATCTTGAAATGTGGGTGGATCTTTGGGACTAATTGGAAACACCCAGATCGAAAGATTGCATATTTGGGGGTGAAGATTGAAGATTGAAGATTGAAGAAAGAGGGGTGAAATGGGAATTAGGGTTTTAAAGAGTGAAGATTTTTTGATCGTCGTATATGCACGAATCGGTGATTACATCCACCAAGTTGGGTATAGTTGTAAAGGTGTAGATAGCTTTTGACACCTGGTGTGGTGATCATGGTCAAATCTGCTTACAAATTTCGTCGGCAATTTTGAATCTTGGTGTAATATTATATTATCTTTTTTTGACTTTGTTACAAGATTAAGATAAATCTTGATCTTTATGTTTGTGATTAGATCTAAGGTTATGTTTATGATTATGAGTTAGATTTTGACAATTAATCTCTATCCTAAGACTTATATGTTATTATTGTTAATAAATTTAGAAATTGTAAAATATTATATTTGTATACGATGTTTTGATATTTTATACGATTGTAGGTTAGATGTTGTCAAGCTCAAATGATATTTGAATTTTGAATGGAACATCGTTTCGAATTTAAAAGTATACATTTATTATCAAGCTCTTGAAAGTTTAGTTGGTTAAACGAGTAAAATTTTAAATGGAATTTTAACGCAAGAGATAAAGCTCTTTTAAATGTACAGATAGTCGATAGCTAGCTTCCCTTTGATTTTCAACCATTGAAGTTTGCTTTTGTTTACTCTTGCTCTTGAAAGATTTTGTTAAGTGAATGGTTGTTTTCATAAGTTCTGATTAATGTAATCAATTTTATGGTACATTAACAAGTAAACCATTGACCTTCTTAAATGGGAATTTATTTGAATATTTTGATTAGGCTATAATGTTATGTTATAATATAAAAAAACAAATCCAATACTTATATCATTTGTGACTCACTTTGCGCAATTTGATCAGTATAAACAATTTGATTTTTAATTTCCAGTCCTGCTTCGGTATCAAGAACGGTTGATGAAATAAAATGTAAGCCATTATCTTGGTTAAAACATAGAGCTAATTTAGAAAATCTCGCATGACATGTTCAGCGTAATTTTTTATTTTTAAAATTTTCCGTGTAATTTGTCTTGGTAGGCCCTAGCATCATGTGGTCTACTGGTCTCTTATGAGAGACTCGAGATTTCAAGATTTACAATTGTCTTAGACGCACATCAACTTTGAGAAGATTCTGCAAACAATATATATTTATGAAAGAGGTTAAAATAAAAAGTGTATTTTTGTTACAAAGTATGAAAATACACAATGAGTCAAAAAAAGTCACAAAAAGAATTATATCTCACAATCTAAATCGAATTTTAAAAAAATAATTCCGAGCATTTGTTCCCCTAGCCGTCCTCACTAAGGAAAAAAATAAACGAAAAATAAAAAAATAAAAAAATTAACGTTTTTTTATTGTGTCAATACGAAAGACACAATGGCGTCATTGTGTCATTATGAAAAACACAATGACGTCATTGTGTCATTATGAAAGACATAATAACGTCATTATGTCATTTTATTATGTCATAAAAGACACAATGGAATTTTATTTTATTTTTTCTGAAAGAGGAAGACGAGAGGAACAGAGACTCCGAAGTACTTTTTTGAAATTCGATTTAGATTGTGAGATATAATTTTTTTGTGACTTTTTAGCCTCATTGTGTCTTCTCACACTTTGTAACAAAAATACACTTTATAGAATATTCTACTTCACCCTATATTTATTATAATTTTATACAGACTTCATAATTTTTTAAAACTTAGTTTGAAGTTATTTTGGGTAAGTTAGACACATAAACAATCAAAGTCATGAATCTATAATGGTTGTTCTATCACAAAATGATGATCCATGTATTTAGACAATAAATTATGTCTAAATACCTTGATGCAACCGAGGAATTGAATAATGTATGACACCAGGATAATAGGTCAGTTAGGAGGCCAAAATATGCTTTAAAGAGGTTGTTTGTAGAATGACATATAAAAGAGGTTGCTAATCTCAATGAACGTTGAAAAATAATATGGTTGTAACGTTGAAGAAACAATACTTTGGACGTAACGAAGAAATAAAGGGTGTTAATGACCAGGTAGGTGTTAATGATCAAGTAAAGGGTGATAAGGATCAAGTAGAGAGTGATAATGATCAATTCGGCTTAATGATAAAGTAGAGGGTGTTAAATATTTTAGTATAATTGGATTGACTAGTTGATCAATATGATCATAATATTAGTTAGATAAGTCCGGAGGTGTTAGTGAACAATAGGGGTTCCAAGGGGGCAACACTCCTTTGGCAGAGATCCGGGGGCATAGCCTCTGGTAGCGGGGTTCAAGGGGCAACAATCACTGACGGGGTCCAAGAGGTAGAGCTCTAGCTTGAAAATCTTATATTTTGAATAAAATTCCTTTATTAAAAATGTATCAGCAATTGAATTTTTAGGAATTTACATGTGAAAATTCGGAATAATTTTGGCTCCAATTAATTCAATTTTGAATTAGAATTGATAACTGCCCGAAGACAGTTTTTGAGGATTTTGAGACCCTGGCCTGAAGCATACATTTATAATTTGAATTGATTAATTCTCTCTGGATAATGAAATCTCATTCGAATATCCATACTTGTTTTTGATTCACTCTGAGTTTTATCCGATTGAAAGTTTGTATCGAACCTCCAAATTGTTTCAATATGAAAGTGCTTCGTGACTCTCAGATCATTCAAGTTTTTGATCAAACGAATCCTCTACAGAGGGTTAACATGGATGGTAATCAAGATGAAATTTTGAATTAGTAGGATTTTGATTATGATTTTGATGTAGTTGACTTTTCTAAATAAGTTCCATCGTCTAATGGTGGAGATAGTGAGAAAAATGACATATTTGACAAGGACAATGAGTTGGATAAAGCATATGTTGACATAAGATATTATCATGACTTTGTGGAGGACGAAGAAGAATTTATGGGTGAAAGTAGTCATTGTTGAACCTAAATGTTTAAGAAACACCATATGAATGATGTTTAATTTCAACGGATCACACAACGAACAACATATTAATCATTGTTATTAAATTTTATTAAAGAAGTTCACGTGTAGTAGCGATAATTAGTATTGTTTGTATAATTATCTAGAGAAATAACTATTACAATAATCTAAAAGATATTAGTTGTTATTATTTGGAAAAATAATGATAATAGATTATTAAAACATTTAATGATTAAATAAATGTTTACTTGGAATAAATGTTTATGTGTTTGATATTATTGATTAATTGTGTAATTTGGTACTATATGAATAATATATTACTTAGGCCAAAAGTATATATGTATGTGTGTATACTTGAAAATTTATAAATATATAATTAATCAACATTTCAAAATCCTTAAACCTAATTCACAAATAAACATATTAGGCATATTATTTGTATAATTTGATGGTTAAGATCAAATCCTAATAAATTGTATTTGAATAGGATTATGATGGCTCCATCCTCAAGTTTAAGAAAAGGTTTCTAACCAAGGAATTAAAAATACACAAAAATTCAAGTTAAGCATTCTAACCTTGTGTTTTGAAAACCCTAATCACCCCTTCTCTCGCAATCTTGGCCCTCTCATATAATAAAGATAATCAGGGGCTTGATCTAGGTTTGATGGCAGTTTGAACAAGGCTATACCAAATGCGGTTGAATTTAGCGTGTTACGTGTTTGGGCTAACGGCATTCGAGCTTCATTGTGGATTTTGTTAGTCAGATCTTTCATCCATTTTATCAATGTCAAGTATTCATAAGGTATGGATTACTAAACACCCTATAATTGTTTTTAGGTTCTTTGGTTTGCTCATAATTAAACCCTATAGTTGTTTTAGATCTATGATTTGACCATATATATTATGTGTCTTTGCTTTTACTGCTAAATAAAATCCAAAACGGACACATAAAACCTAACAATATTTTATGTTGTTTAGGTTTCATTTATGGGCTATGTTATCTTTCAAGATGTAGTGACATGATTTCATCTTATTGTGTATTATATGGGTTTAGACAATGATAGGCTTTTGAATGTATGCAAACTTAAATTAGTTACGGTATGTGTTTGCTTATGGCCACTGTGCTTCTCGATGGTGTCAATTGGTATGGTATTCATTGGTATTGTCGATTGCTTTTTGGATTATGATCATGTGGTTTGTCAATCAGGTAGGTACTATTAATTTGTTAGAGAACACGAGTAGTTCGCAATAGTATCTATGCATTTGTTATTTTGATTATGTGGTTTTGTAAATGCTAATACTATATGCTTACCAATATAGGACATGGGCTCCTTAAGTTATGATCTATGTAGAATGTTCAAACAACTGCAAATCTCTCATATTGACATACAATCGTGTTTGGATATTGAAGGAAGAAATGAGGAAGACAAAGAAGGAGGAAACAAATGTCGAATGATATAAAAGAGGGTTACCATAAAAAAATACAGAATCAATATGGCAAAAATGCCCTCACATGAGGGCACGGGGTGACCTGACGACATAAATAAAAAACCATCCATTTTAGGGATAATCCATGTTACACGTAAACAAAATATTAAACTAAATGTGTAATTAATGAAATTGGGACCAAGATCTAATATGGGCATACCAGGATCAAACCTATTTTATTTTATAATTATTTATTACATTTTTAGTTCAAGTGATGTCTTTGATCACTTGTTATTCTTTATTTGTCGGCATTAAGCTTTATTGTTTTATATTTGCAAACTTGTTTTTATTAACGATTAATTTTCTAGCATCCTTGCCCATTCCTTATGACATCCTTCATATGCCTTTTTTAAATATAAATAACATTTGTATTATATTTTTATATTTTATCATAATAAAAATGAGGCATTAACTAAAACTTTTTTATGTATACACTAATATTGTTATCAAATTCAACTTCATGAGAAAACAAGACTAAATTAGTAACTGTTGTTCGACACTATTCCCTTATGGTGTATGTTATTATCAACATTTGACTAAATGTATGACTATTTTACATATACTAAGTGACACGTCAACTTTATTTATTTATTAGATATTGCACTTCAAACAATCACATGAACATTAGGTAAACAAGAATCACATTAAATCAAGAAAAATATGAACTACATAACGGAGTTATTATTGAATATAATAAACCTCTGTCATATAAAAAGACATTTGACGATGACACGTGAAGATAAGTTAATACCCAAGTCCCGAGTTATATCTATTTAACTCTTTTAAGTCAAAATTTTAGGATTACACTATCATACAGTCATACACGAGTAAAAACGAAAATACTAAGAAATATTCAATTAAAATCGCTATACTAAGTTGATAAAAATATTACTTTCTTAATTTTCTTTTAAGACCAAGATCCTAGAGTTTTAAGAATAAGATCATCACATTATGCTTCCGTAATACTATAAGCAACAATCTTTTAGTTAGAGATCGAAAGAGCACGAACAACCTTGTTTTTGTTCGTTTATTGAGAAAATAAATTTAGAGTTAATTGCACTATTGGTTCCTGTGGTATGCCCATATTACAGTATTGATCCCAATTTTTGAGAAATTACAAGTTTGGTTTCAACTGTGTACCAAACCGTAACACGATTGGTGCCTGACATTAACTTCTGTTAAGTTTTTTAGTTAAGTGGATGTGAAAATTTCAAAATACCCCCGACTTAAGCAGAACATTAAAAGAAATATATTAATAAATGTGTGGACCCCACTTCATTTAATAAAAAAACTTTATATATATATTTAACACAAATAAAAATCCACAGACCACCACCTCCATTGTTCACCTCCTGCATACGTACCACCACCGCTGCACCTCCACCTCCACCGCCACTGCCCTTCTTCTTCATTGCTCCATCGCCGGCAACGATTGGGTTGTTGGCTGTAGCTTTATCCACAAAGGAGAAACGATTGTGGCTGTCGCTTGTCGTTTCTAATCGAACGATGATGAACCGCAGCCGATGCCTACTAGAAATTTTGATGGCGGTGGGTATCGAGTGAAAAGGGACCGGAGTTGATGCGATGTAGGAGACATCGATAGAAAGGCTGGGTAAGGATGTAGCAGCAGCGATCAGGCAGTGTTGGCCGCGAAGGGGAGGGGTGGCTGGGTGGTGGTGATGAGACGGTGGTGCTGGTCGGACTGTGGTGGTGATGATAACATGGTGGTGGTGATGACACGGTGGTGGTGGCCGGACTATGGTGGTGGTGACTCGATGGTGGTGGTCGGACTGTGCTGGTGGTGATGACACGGTGGTGGTGGTGCTGACACGGTGGTGGTGGTCGGACTGTGGTGGTGGTGGTGATGACAAGGTGGTGGTGGTCGGACTGTGGTGGTGGTCGGGCTGTGGTGGTGGTGATCACACAGTGGTGTTGGTCGGATTGTGGTGGTGGTGGTCGGACAGTGATGGTGGTCGGACGGTGGTGGTTGATATATACATACACACTAAAATTATATATATTAATGTGTATATATAATTAATTATTTATAAAGTGGGTCCCACATTTATTATAGTATTTTTGTTTTTTTAATTCAGGGGTATTTTAGTCTTCTGAGAAACTTAACTGAAGTCAGGACCAATTGTGTTACAGTTTGGCAAACAATTGGGACCACACTTGTAATTTCTTAAAAGTTGAGACCAATACTGCAATATGAACATACCACAGTACCACAGGGACCAATCGTGTAATTAACTCATAAATTTATTTATAAACTGTCTATAAACACTTACAGAATAAAATTTCTTGTTCGTTTAATAAGGAAATGAACATGTGCATAAACAGTTCATAAATACTTACCGAACGCAAATGAACACACACAAATGTTCGTAAACTAAATGAACACAAACAAAAGTTCAAAGCACAAACAGTCATATATAATTTTAGTAATTTAGAAGTATGGTAGATTTACGATTAAAAAATACACAAATTACCACCTATATATATTTTTTTGAATGGCTAATTGGATCACTAACAAACTACAAACCTACCCTATCATCTCCATTAATTGAAACAAGCTACAAACCTACCCAATCATCTCCATTAATTCAGTACAAAAATCTTGTGCGTCCTCAAAGGAAAGCTCACGCATCAGTTCGTGTTCATCAGTTGCGAACCTGAAACCACCATTAAGAGGATGAAACACACATTAGATGGTAAAATTCTCTGACCCAATCCAGATCTTTTTTTTTTTTATGTCACAGGTACTCAGTACGACTTAAACTCAAAACCTTCTTTTTATAATAAAGTATTGAAGCATCCCACCTCCAGTCGTCGAGATAATTTTTCTTTTTAAACGACTAACTCCATTACTCAAGTACGAAACTTGAGACCATCATCGGAAGAAAACTCACATTAGGTAAAAAAAACCCTAGCCCACCCGAAACCTCCTTTTATTCTTGTACGTTGTAACGGTTGAAACTTAAACCGAAAAACTATATCTATTTTTACGAGATCATGAGATAACTTGCCTTAACCATAACCGTCGACATAAGTAGTAACATTTCGTATTTATCTTGTGACAAATCTACATTACGACCACCAGCGACGCTTCTCCTCCCCCAAAATCTTGATTTCACCCGCAATTCTCCAAACTCGTCATCAACAACCCACATAAAACCCATCGAAACCTCCGATCACATGTTTACAAGCCCTAATCTCCACTTGTAGGATCACTATCCATCAATCATAATGGGGTTGTTCAAGCGGTTTATGGGGTTTCTAGTCGGAAATCACGAAGTCAACAAGGATTCCGAGGACGAAATCGATGCAAATGGGGACAATAATCTGAATTCAACCGAAGAAATGCATCGTTACGTTGATCCTAATCGCCCCCGAAAAGGGTTTAGTGTCTCCGTTCAAGTTCCCGTTGATAAAGCTCATCAAATCGGGCCGATTTTAATGCCCTGCCCCGCTGGTGATGGTGGTGTTCAGGTGATTTCGTTGATCTTTATTCGAATTAGTGTTTTGTGGAGCAATTGCACTTGTTTAGTCATGGTTTGAGCATCTTTTGTTACTCGATTATGATCCGTTTTGGTGTACTCGATGAATTTTAACGATTGATGCTTGTATGGTGTTCGTCATATTCGAAAGGGGCAAAATTCTAAGAATGGATGGATTGTTCATTTGTTCTTGATTCTGTTAAAGGAATTGCTAAAGTGATAGACCCGTAGAACCCTGATTTGGGCTACAGTTAAAGTTGAAACATTTTCTGATTAGGATATTATTTTGAAGTTATTAGTTCATCTTGTATGTAGAATCTGTACTAACTGAAGAACTTGAGTGAACAACGTTAAGAAATTGTTAAATTTGGTTATACCATGATGAAATTGATTGATGCTGATACGTGCTGTTTATCTGCTGATGGCAGGTATATGATAAATTAGGATGTTTTTAGGGATTAGTTTTGGGGTTTAAGGATGTCATTAACGGGTGGATGATCATTGTTTCGTTTAGCTATTGTTGGACTAATGTTTGGTGGTTCTTGGACTGAATCATTTGTGGGTTCGTCTTGTCTACTAAGTTTAACTGACTAGAGATCATAGTAGTCGAAAGATGATCAAAGTGCACGCCTAGGTGCAACCCAGTGTGGTAAAAGCGCTTTACATTCGTCAAGACTCACTAGCAAACATGTTTAAACTAGCCTAAAAGATGCCTAAAACCCTTAAAATCACATGTTATTATACCATACATCTTGCTTCAAAGAGTAATTGTATCTAAGCTCAAGGCTCAACCTTTACGCCTTGAGTAGCTATACCCCTTAGTTTTGGGTAGCTATAGATCATAAATGCATGGATGATGCTGAAATTTGCAGGTTGAACACTAGATGATGATCATAAGATTCTTTTTCTTGAACATTACGTGATTACTCTTCAAAAAGTAATCGCGTCTAAACTCAAGGCTCAACCTTTACGCCTTGAGCAGCTATATGCCTATATTAGACTCAACTTAGGCTCATCCTTTTACAGCTTTAGTAGTTATACCCTTGAATCCTAAGTAGATATAGATCATAGATGCATAGATGATGATGAAACTTGCAGGTTGAACACTAAATGATGATCATTAGATTCTTTACTTGAACATTACATGATTACAAGCTTCTTTTTTTCATTGTCATGATCACAATGCAAGCTCTAATGTTCTTATGGACACAGGGTCTACAATGGTACACACGCAGTCTCAAGATAGACGAAGATGGAGACATTGCAGATGAGTTTCTTGAAGAGGTGTTTCCTGAAACAGTTGATTATACACTTCAGAACACGCGATCTGAGTTTCAAGTCAAACTGATCACTAAACCTCTCAAAGTAAGGAATCCATGTCTGTCTCGAGAAGGAACGGCTCGACTCCATGTCAAACACCACGGGCAGTTGCAGCTGATCGGATGAATTCTTCTTTGTGATGGATTGTTGAACATGTATTTGAATTGGTGAAAGACAGTGAAACTTGTTTTTCAAGATGTTTGAAGTTTATCTTTTACATTTCGTCTTCAAATCCAAAATCTTCTAGAAATTTTACAATTTATACAAACTTTAACAACAAGAACACACGAAACAACATGATAACAATGAAAGGAAACTGGTGATGCTTATGTCCATGAAGATGTCCTCTCAGAGGATAACATGGAGCAGGGGTTTCTGTAACAGGAACCACTGCCCCAAGCGGTTGGTGGTGGTGGGTTTGAGCCTAACTCAGACCCATGTAACAATAGTTATTTTGTGATGTCCAGCGTGAGTTCCGGCCACGGTACAAGTGGTTGTAAAGTGTAAAGGAGGAACCTTTTCTTCAAGATTGGCTTTGTAGGATTCAACATGGGCTTTTGCAGAACTGGCTGCATGCTAATCTTTTCTTTACTGAATGCTTTGTTTCTTGCTCTGTGTCTGTGTATTATGTGTCTTGTGGTTTAAATAAAGGTTCTAAAGACTATGTTTTGTGGCACGATTATCGAAGAGGGTGCGCGGTTGCTCTACGTGTCGACCTTGCGAATAAACAGTTGTATTTTAGATAAATGTCACCTCTTGTGTGTCGTTGGGATATCCCAAAACCAATCCTCAAAGAGGTTAATTGAGAAGTGAAACGTTTACGAGATTAGTTTTAAAATTTCAAAGATTTTAGATAAAGGATCTGTTTATCAACATTAAAATTGAATATGCTAATCTATCTATAACATCTAATAAAACAAGGTTTCTTTTGTCATTTGTCCTTCTTTTAAGTCATTTTTTGTCGCTTGTCATTTATATGCACACGTTAATTTTTCCTTCAAAAGTGTATTATAGTAATTTAAATATTCATATAAATTTTTTTCTTTTATTAATTGTTATGTTTCTCACTCTTATCTAATTTTTTGTAAAATCAAACTATCTTTTCATCTTTTAATTAAAATCTAAATAAAAAAAACTAAAGTTTTATATAATATGAAATTTTTTAAAACACTAAACATTTTTTAAAACAAAATATTTTAAATCGTTTTGTTTTTGAAAAAATATATAAACATGTGAAATATTTAAAGCAGTCTTATTAAAACAACCAGAATAATTACAAACCAGTGTTTTTAAAAAACAAGATTTTTATAAAAAAATATTTTTTTATAAAAAATCTTAAAACGAATGTTTAAAAATGAAACTATTTAGATAAGAGAGTTAAAAAATGGTATAATTGTTTTATTTCTTGAACTATTACGTATATATAATTTTAATTATATTTTACATTAAAATATCATAGTGTAACTATTCATGTTTATTTTACATATATATTTTACATTAAAATTTAATCCATTTATTTAATGGGTTTTTAGCCTATCTATCTATCTATAAAAAAACTAAAATAAACACGAAACAATTGTAAATCTTATTATACTTACTTTTTCATTTCTCTATATTATTAATAATAATATTGAATACTAATAATGTTACTCATACCATATTCAAATTAAAAATACATAATTTAATAAATTAAAAAATTATTTTTTATTAAAGACACAGTTATTAAAACAAAATTTTTATAAAATACAGAATACAAAGAATTTTTTAAAAAAAAATCATTTTTCTTAAAACAATATATTTAAAAATCACAATTTTTTATAAAACAAAAGGTTAAGAAAATGCATTATTGTTTATTTACTTAGCTATTTATACTTAATTATAATCATATTTTATATTCAAACATGATTTTATAATGCATAAATTTTTATTAATAATTATTTAATATTTTATTTATTCAATTCGTGTATTATACTAGGACTAACCTAGTATATTATATAATCTTAACAACAATTTATAATGGCTAGCATGTTAAAGTTACTAAAAACTTGAAATAACTAAAATTAAAGAATCATTAAATGTATAGTTAAATATTTTATATTTTAGTTGGTTTTTAAAGAGTTATGTCAAAGGTATCTTTTAATCACGTAACACAAGAACAAAAACATGTAAACTTGAAACTCGCGAGCCTGATGGATCTTGAGTAACAGGTGTTAGACGAGTATGAGATACAACTTTATAATCAAATAAATAAAACGAGTAAATTACACGAACAGTCCCTGGGATATGCAGATGCGGGCCTGAATTTTACATGTTATGTACACCGGTAGTCCCCAACGCTAACAAAGATTAAATTTCTCTGTTAAGTTAATGTAAAATTATCAAAATATCTTTAAAAAAAATAAAAAATGCCTACAATATTGAATAAAACCAACCCACCCTTACCCAACCCCCCCCTCCCTTCCATCTTCTTCTTCATCATCAGTCTCTCCTCTCCAACACCATCATCCATCTCCATCATCTAAGAAATCAAGCATCACAAACCGTCATTGTCACTACCATCGATCGTTACCACCATAGATCCCAACCGTCACCACCATCGGTCATTACCACCACAGATCCCATCCGTCACCAAAAAACCCTTTTTTACTGCTGGTTTTAGGTGGTTGCGAGACGGGATCTATGATGGAGATGGTGAAGGTGACGTTCGGTTTTCAAATGGCAATGGCGATGAGGATGTAAACGGCGATGTGGCTGTAATGCGATTGAGAAGGTGACGACTATGGGATCTCCAATAGGATGTTCTATGGTTGCAAGTGTTGGTATTTTTGAATATTAATGACAGAGAAATGAAAGGGAACTCAATAACTTATTTTTTGATTAAATGATCGATGAGTAAGTACATGAAGGCAGAATGCACATGGCTTAAATAGGAAAAAGAAATCCAAAAAATTCTCAACAACCTAACGTCTAGCTGACTCACCCTATGAAAAAGGATGACTCATTATTCCACTAACTACTAACTAAAATAGAGGATCACATGCATAAAAATAACAAGACTTATTCAAGATGCTTTCATGCACGTGAGTTACTTGAGTTCCATGCATGCGTGGCAGTTGAGATCATATTTCATCACCCTCTCTTGAGCTCAACTGTCGCATGCCCAGCATCCAGCGAAAATATGCAAACTTTTCCTTAGTCAATGACTTCGTGAGAATATCTGCAACTTGCTCATGAGTACTACAAAACTCCAGCTCAACCAATTTCTTTTCCACCATTTCCCGTATAAAGTGATACCTCAATCTATGTGTTTTGATCGATTATGGTGAACGGGATTTTTGGACAAGTTGATAGCCGACTTACTATCACAAAAGATAACAGTCGAATGATCTTGACTTAGCTTCATATCTTCAAGTATTCGGCGTAGCCATATAGCTTGGCATATGGCACCAGTAGCTGCAATGTATTCTGCCTCTGTACTTGATAATGCAACAGTGGGCTGTTTTTTTGAACTCCAAGCAACTGCTCCACTCCCAACTGAGAATACATAAGCTGATACACTTTTCCGGTCATCAACACAGCTTGCCCAGTCACTATCACTGTAGCCATCAAGGATATCTCTGTTCCCTTCGAGTATCGAATCCCAAAGTCAAGTGTACCAATCACATATTTTAATATCCTACGAACAGCACCCATATGAATTTTCGAAGGGTTCTGCATGAATCTAGAGACCATGCTAACTGCATACGCCAAGTCAGGTCGCGTATGAGTTAGATAAATAAGTCCTCCCACCATACTTTGAAACATTTCACCATCAGCCTTGTCAGCACAATCTTGACTCGACAACTTTTCATTGTAATTCATGGGAGTAGCTTCAGCCTTCTCAGAATTAATACTGAATTTGTTTAATAAACCACGAGCGTAGTTCTGCTGATGAATAAATATACCATCCTCATCTTGAACAACCTCCAAACCTAGAAACAATCTCAGTAACCCCAGATCAGTCATTTCAAAGGTTTGTTTCATACCTTCTTTAAACTCTAATATCAGGTCATTACAGGCAGAAGTACAAATAATATCATCTACATACAAGAAAACATAGATAAGATTACCACCGGTAGTCTGCTTGACATACAAGGTAGGTTCACTCGAACTCTTCTGGTATCCATGGTCACCAAAGTACTTATCAATCTTCGCATACCACGCTCTAGGTGATTGTTTTAACCCATATAGAGCTTTATTCAGTTTGTAGACTTTCTCTGGATGTTGCTGCGAGACAAAACCTTCAGGTTGTTTGACGTATATCTCTTCGGATAGTTCACCATTTAAGAAGGCAGACTTTACATCCAACTGATGCACACTCCACCCCTTCTGCGTAGCAACAGCCAGTAGGACACGAATGGTTTCAAACCTTGCCACAGGGGCAAAAGTTTCATGAAAATCAATGCCTGGTTGTTACGAATAGCCCTTAACTACTAGACGTGACTTGTGTTTAAGGAGCTGACCATCTGGACCAACCTTCGTTTTGAAGAGCCACTTGACACCGATAGCTTGTCGGTCAGAAGGTAGGGAGACGAGGGTCCAAGTATTGTTCTTTTCGATGGCATGAATCTCTCGGTGCATAGCTTCAAGCCAAGCAGCAGAAGAGGCTGCTTGAGAGTAGGTCATGGGATCGATGATGCTTAATGCAAATTGGCACGTGAGAAGCTCATGATCGCTATCTGAAAGTCCTTCACCACTATAATAATCATGTAGCCATAAAGGAGGTTTAGAGGGTCTTTTGGCAGGTTCGGTTGAAGGTTCTTGAAGTGGTGCAATTGAAGTGGGTGGTTCATGTGGAGGTGGTGTGTTTTGATGAGTAGGGGTAGGTTTATGTGTTATGTTTAGAGGTGGAGTGTTTAAAGTGGAGTTGGTGGTGGCATGTAATGGGGTGTCAGTGACATGAGCAGCATTGGTAGTCGAATCACAAAAGTCAAAGGGAAATGGATCACAGTAATGGTAATCTTGTTTGGTGGTTGTACTTGCCATGTGATTGTTCCATACCCACTTGTCATCTTCAAAGAACTCCACATCCCTAGTAGTGCTGAATTTCCTTTTATCTGGGTTATATAATCTATACACTCCATTGGAGAGAGTAGAATACCCAATAAAAATTGCTCGTTCGGACAGGCTGTCAAGTTTTCATTTTAGATAAGCAGGAACGACACCATGCGCAACACATCCAAACGTGCGCATGTGAGTAACCGATGGCTTGGTGCCCGTCAATGCATGTAAGGGGGTTTGGTGTATGAGAGATTTGGTAGGTGACCGGTTTATGGTGTAGACCGCCGTTGCCACTGCTTCAGCCCATAAGTAGTTAGGCAGCTCCTTCCCTTGTAACATGCTTCTCGTGAGATTCATGATGGTCCTGTTCTTCTGTTCCACAACCCCATTATGTTGGGGGGTATATGGAACTGTGATTTCTCGTTTAATGCCAGCTTGTGTACAGAAATCATTAAACTCATGAGAACAGAATTCGCCACCTCTGTCAAATCTAAGAACTTTTATGGAGCTACTACATTCTTTTTCAATCGGGGCTTTAAAGTTCTTAAACTTGTCAAATGCTTCACTTTTGTGAGATAAAAAATACACCCAATACACCCAACACATACGAGTGTAATCATCGATGAAGAGAAGGTAGTATCGACTATTGCCGAGACTAGGAACCTGCATCGGACCATACAGATCCATGTGCACAAGACCAAGTTTGGTCTTGGCATGCCAGGAGGTGGATGTAAACGGTTTCCTAGTCTGTTTACCGGCCACACATGCTTCACAATGAATTGAAGCTTTGAGTTGAGGTAAACCTTCTACCATCTCTTTATCATGAAGCTGTTTGAGGCTATCAAAGTTTAAGTGACCGTACCTGTAGTGCCATCAGAGAGTTTCAGCTTCATGATTAGTTTTCTGGTGAGCATCACAGCTGGTGAGCAGGCATGTATGATCAAACACGAACATGTTGTTTCGAGCGACCATAATTTCCATGAGAACCTGACCAGTGGCTTTGTTGCGGACCCTACACTTGTCATCATCAAATAGTATGGAATATCCCTTCTTCATGAGCTGGCCAACACTTAGTAAATTATACTCCAGTCGCGGAGCATAATAAACGTCTTCAAGTAGTTTATACCCATTATTTCCAGATTGAATTCGAACAGTGCCTTTTCCTGCAATCGCTAACCTCTTTTTGTCTCCCAGTTTCACACCCATTTTGAAGGTATCATCAAGGGTAGCAAAGCTCTCCTTCTGGCCCGTCATATGATTGGAACATCCCGAGTCAACGAACCAGTGGTCGGCAGAGCTTTTAGGTTTGCTGTTATGTGCCATCAAGGCAATCGGATCACAGGGTATATCATGGAAAGCTACTAGTAAGTGTTGTACCTCATCACAGGAGTCATCGACCGGTGCATCGTTTTCGGAAACATTTACTTGTGTTTCTTCGTTGTACCAGCAATCCTTCTTCATGTGACCATATTTCTTGCATATATTACATTGTGGAATTTTGCTTCGATCAACTGCTCCTCGGCCACGAACCGGTGCTTTTCCTCTAGGTGATCCACGATCGCGGCCTCTGCCGTGAGGTACTTTGGCTTGATCATGGAAGATTTGAAGTGCTTGTTCATCTTGGATTTCTGGTTTCTTAGGAATGCTGATGGCGCTTTGAGACCAGCTGTTTATTCGTTCTTCTTGTGATTGCAGTAAGCCCATTAGCTTAACTGGGGAGACATCGGCTAGGTCGAATACGACTTCAATAGATGGAATGACATAGTCATACTTGGGAGACAGACTTCGTAGAATCTTCTCCACCACCTTTTGATCGGTGAGTTCTTCACCGTAAGACCTTTGTCTCCCCACATTGTCCATAACACGGGAAAAATAATTCCCGATGGCCTCATCATCCTTCATGGCAAGGTTCTCGAAGTCTCGTCGTAGTCCTTGAAGTTTTACTGACTGTACCTGTGAGTCTCCCTGGAATTCAATCCGGAGGGTGTCCCAAGTCTCCTTGGCAGTGGCTGCTGCAGCGATTCGAGAAAAGAGGTGATCGTGTACCCCTTGTTGGACAATAGACATGGCTAGTGCATCCTTTCGTCGTGCTTCTTGATGATTCTGCGTGCCATTATTGGTAGCGGTCACTCCAAGATACACCACGTCCCATAGTTCACGTGACTTGAGAATAGTTTTCATTCGGATGCTCCAATGTTCATACCCTTCACCTTTAAACACCGGTATGGACACAGCGGACGCAGGGTTTGAATGTATAGGGTTTTCGGCCATGGAGGGGAAAAATCAAGTGGGTCAGTTATAAGGAACAGAGATGGAGCTTGATGATCCAAACTTGGCTCTGATACCAAATTTGTTGGTATTTTTGAATATTAACGACAGAGAAATGAAAGGGAACTAAATAACTTCTTTTTTGATTAAATGATCGATGAGTAAGTACATGAAGGCAGAATGCACATGGCTTAAATAGGAAAAAGAAATCCAAAAAATTCACAACAACCTAACGTCTAGCTGACTCACCCTATGAAAAAGGATGACTCATTATTCCACTAACTACTAACTAAAATAGAGGATCACATGCATAAAAATAACAAGACTTATTCAAGATGCTTTCATGCACGTGAGTTACTTGAGTTCCATGCATGCGTGGCAGTTGAGATCATATTTCATCAGCAAGGAGTAAGAATGATGCGGTTGGGGTGGACCGTGTGGCGGTGTTGCTGGTGGTTGGGGGAAGAAGATCTTAAGGTGCGATGATGGTGAGGATTGTGCAGATAGATGAAGATGATGAGGATGTGATGGAGATGGAGCGGAGGCTGCCGGGATGGTGGTGATGGTGCTCAACAGCCTCAACTGGTGGTGGTAGTGACATTTGGTAGTGGTGATTATGAGTGGTGGTAGTGGTAGCGACCTGTGGTGGTGGCTACTATGAGTCATGGTGGTTCCGGTAGTGGTGGTGGGTTGAAGGTTGAGATGGTGATGGTGGGTGTTGAATGTGAAGAAAAGATGAAAAAGAAGGGTATTTTGGTCTTTTAAAAAACTAACAGAGAAACTTAACCTTTGTTAGTGTCAGGGACCGTCAGCGTGCACTTTTTGTATAGTTCAGGGCCTCATCTGTAATTTATTGAAAGTAGGGACTAAAGTTGTAATACGTGATAAAACCATAATTATTTATATTCGTCTCATTTTTCATTGCTAAGTACAACAGATAATGATCTGATATTTAAAAATGTCTTAATGTTAATGTCAAGTTTAAACTTCATACACGATATCAAAACTTTAAAACATTATAGGCATCGACTTGATTTCATCTTTACTATTACATGGTGGTATAATTAGAGGCAATTTTTAAATTTTAGTTTTTAATTCATAAAAAATTAACTTAAGTTACCCTTAATATATAACCTCGTTATAAGATTGAAATCACGAATCCTAAACATCTTATTTATAAAATTAATACCTAAACCTGTTATTTTAACTAAACTACAACACCATGAGTGTATTTAACTCCAATAACAACAACAAACATACCCAGTTGATCTCAAGTATAGTCAGACTATATATAAAGACTAAGGGGCCGTTTGGTTCTCATAATATTTGACAAAAGAATTGGAAATAGAATTAGAATTGGAATCTTGTGAAAATTAATAACGTGTTTGGTTGGTCAATTTTAAATGAAACTGAAATGTTAATTTTGAACATTCTATGGGTAAGTAAGTGGAAAGAATGTGAATTTCAATGAATATGGGAAAATTTTTCCAATTCCAATTCCATCCGTTGACCAACCTAACAGGATTCTGAATGAAAAATTTTTCAATTTCAATTTCAATTCTTAAGAATTCCATGAACCAAACAGGGCCTAAGAGAGATAAGATGGAAACAAGTTTTTTCTCATTCCTAAAAAATAGAGATATTGTTTTCAGTGAGACCTGTATAAGAGGCTGTTTGTTTTAGGCTCTTAATGGTTTAGATGTCTAAATGATTCAGCACTTAATGGTTCAGATGTCTGAATGGTTCAGCACTTAATGGTTCAGACTGTTTGTTTCGTGAGCAAATTTTTGAATGGTTCAGACATTCGCTTCTGAATGGTTAAGCATCATACTGAGTCTGAATGGTAAAAACCTCTTATCTGAATTGGTCAAACATTTAGTTTTGAATAGTTAAACGATATACAAACTCTTAATGATTCAGGCCTTTTAATTGTTTAACACTTAATGGTTCAGACCTCTTATTGGTTCAGCACTTATGGACTGTTTGTTTCAGCCACTTAATGGTTCAGATGTCTTAATGGTTCAGCATTTAATGGTTCAGACCGTGTGTTTCGCGAGCAAATGTCTGAGCGAGCAAATGTCTGAATGGTTCAGACATTTGTCTCTGAATGATTAAGCATTATACAAATACGAAATTGTTAAGACTTCTTAGCTAAATTGGCCAGACATTTGCCTTTGAATAGTTAAAACGATATACCAACTCTTAATAATTTAGATTTTTTATTGGTTTATCACTTAATTATTATTAAATTGTCAAACAGCCTAGCCTATTAATCATTTAGAAATTAATAATCAACCCCTAAGTGTTATTAATTTCAAAATATATAAATCTTTTATATTAACAATATAAAAAAAAATATTTTAACCAAAGATATTGCCAAATGAGCAAACGACTGATCAGATAAGAAGAAACAACACCACCACCACAACCACTCACCGGAGCTTCCACCACCACCACCACAAACCTCCGTTCTCCATTCCGATGGATCTGCAACCGCCTTGCAACATCTTCTGCACCACAACCTACCGGAGTCCATCACTTTTCCGGCGACTTTCTCCGTCGAGAAACACTATCACCTACACCACAACTTCAACCAAATGTCGCCGCCGTACGACGTCGTCGGAGCTCCAGGTTTCGGCCGAATCACCTTTTTCTCCTCGCATTTCCGTTGCTTCTTCTGCTCCGAGCCATAAAGTCACCGTTCACGATCGACAACGAGATGTCGTTCACGAATTCTACGTTCCAGAGGTAATAAACTAATAAATAAGTATATAGCAACTGATTATAAACTGAAAGGATTAATCATCGACTTAAACTTCGTTACTGATTCATCGATTTGTGAGAATCAATTGATTCGTGCGGCTGAATATGTATTCAATGATACTAAACATAGGTGTCTAATTTGGGGCGAATCTATAGCGATTTTGATGTTAGAAGTTGCTGAAGCAATTTTTGTTGTTTATGTATGAATTTGGATGGAGAATATTGTTTTTGCTCTGTCAATTGTTTTGGCTATGATTAGGGCTTGTGTTCGTTAATTAGGAAATGAATTTGTTTTAAACTGTTTACGGACATTAAGGAAAGAGATTTATTGTGCGTGTTTGTTCAGTAGGGAAATGAACATGTTCGTGAACCGTTCACAAACACTTATTGAACATAAACAAACATACAGACATTAGTTTTCATTGATCTCAATACGTTGACCATATGTTGATACCAAAATATAGGATTATAGGGTTATTTGATTATTGTACGGAGGTTGACTAAATGTTGATACCAAAATATAGGGTTCTTCGATTATTGTATGGAGGTTGAATTGTTTGCAATTTGTTTGATTTCAGTTTTTAGCTGTGTATTTGTGTTGATGAATTTTGCAGGACCAATATATATTGCACACTGCTGAAGCACAAAATATATCATTGCCATTTGCTTGCAGGCACGGTATTGTTCTATAATTCATATTAGTTTATATGAAGCATTTTCAATCTCAAAAACTAAATTGACAAATTAACTATATAAATAGACGCGTAAATTAATGAATTTTAAGATTCATGAATTGTTTTGTAAGACTAGATGTAGTGGCGCCCCTAGGGGGCTCCAAAGTTGCTGATGTTGACACAATTAGGGCGTTAAAGCCACTACGTCCTAGTTAAAGGGGAGCTTCAAACTCATTTTTAGCCAAACCCTTAACGGGCGTTAAAAGAATTGAATGATTCATTTTTTTCTCACTTTTAACTAAAAAGGGCTTTAAACCCACTACACTTGACTTAAAATGATTTTAATAACTTCATATTTGTCTAAGTGGTGAAACAATGTGAGTTGCTAAAATTGGGGAAAAACTGTTGAATTTGAAACCACAGTTCCTTATGAAGTATTTGGGACCTCAGAGTTGGCCAAACCACCTTGTTAACTTGTCCAAGCGTCCAGCCCGTTGAGGCGTTTTCTTCTATTACTAATGGGCCCGTAACTCCAAATAGAGAAAAAGTTATGCCCATTTAAACTTGACCTTATTTCTAGTCCACTTGCGTTCATCCAGCAGCAGCGTATCAATGTATGTCGATATTGTTGGAGCTCATTTATTCGTGGAAGTTTGTGTGTATACTACATTGTGTTATGATATTATTTGCTATCTTCCCACAACATCATTATATATCTAACGCTATTTGATATTTAAGGTTATTTCATCAACTAATTTACATTAAGACTGTTTTTGTGTCCTTTTGCATTTTGTTACTTCAAGGTTGTTGTACTAGTTGTGCTGTTCGTATAAAATCTGGACAACTTAGACAGCCCGAAGCATTAGGGATATCTGCAGAACTGAAAGCTAAGGTATGTCGTTTCTCTTCTATCATTTATTCACAATGTTACCTGCATGTATCTTCATCTTATTCAATCTATTTACTTTCGGTACACATTCATAAGTTTTTTTGCACGCGTTTATAGGGTTATGCCCTCCTTTGTGTCGGTTTCCCTTCTTCTGATATCGAAGTTGAAACACAAGATGAGGATGAGGTAAATTACACTTTGCTGAACTACAAAATGTACAACTCATCATTTAATATGACATGAAACTATGAAAGTATCTTTTCTTCTTCATTGACATTTGCTGTTTTTTCTTATCATCCATGGCTTCCGCAGGTATACTGGCTTCAATTTGGTCGGTATTTTGCACGAGGGCCTGTTGTAAGTTTTCAAACAGACTATACGGGAATATTCTTCTCGTCCTCTTAAAGAACATAATAAAAATAAGAATGTAAAACATAGTATCTTACATTTCTCATCAATAAATTTGTGCAGGAACGGGATGACTATGCACTTGAACTAGCCATGGGCGACGAGTAAACTCGTAGTTATATTGTAAATTGTAAGTAAACCATCATTTGAATCGATTAGTATTGTTTCTTTTTAAACACAATATTATATTGGTGAGATGTTTAAAGATTAATATATGACATATCTGGCCTCTTGATCATGCACTTTCAGTAGAAGCTTGTTGAATGAATAAGTTATTTGTTGGTGTATTGTTAGCAGGGAAAACAGTGGATAATAACTACAGTAATAGTGGTGTTAAAAATTCTGAGCCCCCCGAGGCGTTTAGATCCAAAAGCCAAGGTGCAAGGCGAGAGCTTCACATACGTGATTAGTTATTCTATGTACAATCAATCAAGCTTTATGTACTATCAAAAGTCACATCTAATTCATCTCTTTTGCATATAAGCCTTTTTATCAGGTAACCTATTCTTTAGTAGGGACGTAGGGTTGTTTTCATATATAAGCCTTCTATACACACTCATTTTGGCCTCGTTGTACATAACACGTAGCCTTAAGTCCCTGAGGTGTTTTCTAAATCGTCTCGTGTGCATCAAGCGCTTTCCTAAAACCAAGATACTAATATTACTAATAATCTCTCACACTAATAATAATAACAATCGCCTCGTGAGCCTCAACCGGTAACTCAATAGATGTGGGGTATGAGAAACTAGTGGTCATCCAAGTACAATTTGTGATGACAATAACTTTACCTTTTATCAGTTAACAGTGACGGATTCATAAACTTTCTAGGGTTAGAAAACAAGTCGGGTAAAAGTAATCACATAAAATCGTAGCAAAAATGGTTTTTTTTCATTGTTGGCCAAAGTTGTATGTTACGACAACACGAGCATTGTATTGCTTGACACACCATGAATGTACACGAATAAAATATGTCCGCCTTCGTATACCAATTCAATACTTACGTAACATATTGATAACTTTGATGAAGATAGCGCATATTATTAAACACGGTTTCAACTATTATACATTCTGCCATGTATTCAATGATAACAGGCAATCTTGATATGTATCTTCATTTTTCAAATCTGTTTATTTTTCACTCAATTGAATATTTTTAGAACAAAAAAATTCAACAATCTAAACCTGCTGGAAACCTCAATCGGACTTGAGAGGTACACCATGCAACACACCTTGGTACCATTGAACCAAATGCTTCTAGTATTGCAAGACATTAGCAGGAGAAGAGTTAATATATATTTTACCATATATTATCAAGTCAAAATCCTTATTATAGAAAAAGTAAAAAGCAACTAGAGCGCGATGCATTTTACAAAACAGAACATTTTTGGACGGATGTGACAACTGGGGTCACATCCTATTAATTTCACCAAATGTTTTTTTTATAAAAACTTACATAAACAAAATAAACAACAATAACCACATTTCTAGCAGCTGTAAAAATTATGAATTACCAAAAAATTTATAGAAACTTATGCACAAGAAATTTCTAACTATATGTGTGTTTACAACATTCGATGCATATGGTACGCAAAACATTCAATATGCCTCATTATATGTGTTTACGGTAAAAAGAATTTGAATAGGGTGCAAACATATACAGTAGTCCAAACCTGCAGATTCACAAGCTTTTCACATCAAAGTGCACTTCTCCTTCAATCTTCTTGCTTCCTTAAATCGTTTTGACGCTGATGATGATGAAGGTGAGTATTTGGGCCATGGTGAATAATCTTGCTGTCAAAATAGATTATAATTATACATCAATGAACACCATACACTACATATATACATAGACATACATACATATTGCTTGATTAACTGATATCATGATATGGTTAACAACCATACAATTTCTTATAAACGGTTAAATGAATTTGGAAAACCATAGACTACCGTGGGACCCACAATAAGTCCTGAAGGGAAATCTCCAAGCTGATCATGCCGTGACTGTTGTTTCTCCAATTCCAATTGTTGCTCAAATTCGAGTCGCTGAAGGGCTTTAGCATATTGTAGATCAGATCTGTCACACAACACAAAATAACTTCCGTTAAATGCAACATTTAATATAAGATATTGATTCGTGTTCAATAAAATGGATATGACAGAACAAAGGTTAGATAATTACTTTAAACTTGCAATCGCATCTGCTGCTGTTTTGTCAGGTTTGGCAAGATATTTCTGAACACAAAAACTGAAGTAAGGTTCATATGAACCAATGAAATACTAAATATGTAATACTTATAATTAGTAACATACAAAAACTGAAGCAAGATTCGCACTCTCGTCATCATCCGAGCCTATCTCCTCTATCTCATTAGTTGTTTTCTTAAAACTCATGAAGGCACTGTTTGCAAACACCGTATCACCTTTGACCTGAAACCACACCATATATTACCTAAATGGTATGTTTAACTTCTATTCATCAAAGAAGAATATGAAGACTTAATACCTCATTCATCTTTTCCCATACCACGCCAGGTGCATTTATGTAACCTTGATCTGTTACTAGAATGTATAGTATACCTCGATACTGCGCATAATTTGAGTTTAGATAACAGTTAACATACAAAAGAGATGGATTTTGAAAATTTTATTGCAAGAACCAACCTTGAACATAGTATTGAAGTGATTATTTCGAAAAAACACACAAAGTATGCCATCTTTTAGATCACGTTGCAGGCGAAATAAGCTGCAACAACAAAAGAAAAATAAGACACTATTGTTTTAATAAACACAAATAAAATACTGGCACTGAATGAGAAAAACTGCAAAACCGCAAAACATACCCATATGGAGTCAACTGACTGGCATTCTCCGTCAGAAAACTCCTAATCAGTTCTCCTGAATGATGATATCAGCCAATTTTAAGCAATTTCCCTACAAGAAGCATTTTAATGTTGCATACTTGAATACAGTTATACCTTCTCTTGCAGTAATTCCATCTGTCATGTCTTTTGATAATTCTTGAACCGCAGTAGGTGCAGATGTGCAACTTTCTTGAGTCTGTGGTTCACCAGTATTCACTTGTCGATCATGGCTAGCATTGTCGGCTTCCAAAGATGAACACACATCTTCCCCAGGGCCAGTTTCAAAAGCTACCCAGTCATCATTGTATTTGATCTCTGGACCGCCATCATCATCATCACTTAAAAATGGATTAACACTTTTTGTTAGTTTCAAGGCATCCATATTTCGACTTTCAAGAGCAACAAGCTCTTCCATCACTGTATTGTAGGACTTTGAGCCAATGGCATCTGAAGTATCAGAATACTGAAATTCAAGACTTTTGTTTAGTTCTAGATATACATATTCTTACGACATATACAGATTTACATGCCTAAAAGAACATACCAGTGGATCAACAAGCCAACCATGATAAAGTGGAATGTCCAGTATATCAAATACTATGCGCTCCCTCATGAACTCAAAATCATCAATTCTGCAACAACTCATATATCTTTATGTTGTCAACTCAATATATAGCAAGGAAATACAACAAACTGATAACATACCTCTTAAATTTAACGTCCACATCAATGCCGGAGGCAAAACGTGGAAGTAAAGCAAGCGCATCAGATATACGCTGTAGTTGACGTTCAACACACCCTGTATCTTTTTTCTGCAAAAACAACCAAAACCAATGATTCAATGAAAACAATAATGCTTTCTTTCCTACAAAAGAGAAGCATGGTTCCATTACCTTACTGTTTGAAGCGATAAGACGCTCAGCCACAAGTGTCATCAATCTGTCCTGTGATACTTCGGCTACCCCCGCGCTCAGACCCAATTTGTTTCTCAACAATAGGATGTTGCCTAACATAGATTGCAAAATTCATTCAATAACATGCACATGAATCAAAACACAACATCATAATCAAATATACAAATTCCGACTCTAAAGTCTAAAATACAATCATGCGATTGATCTGACACAGTTATAAACTACAAAATGCAATCACGTAATCGACCTCTAACATAATACAATCAAGATCATTACCACACACTGCAACTAAATAAGTGCACAAAATTTCACAATCCCCTCTGCAATCACAAGAAATCGAAACTTCAGATTATAGTTAAAACTAAATCACTAATCACGTTTCCGCAATTCTTCAGAAAACGTTACAGTTTCAATTAAATAATCATCGATTGAGTACCATTATCAAAATCAAGTAATTAGCAACGAAATCAGCTGTTAAACTCATAATCGCTTCTCCTAATTCTTAAACCACAAGCTACTTCATAACTTCAACCTAATAACTTCATAAACTCACAATCAATTACATAATCAACGATCAATTCAAATCAAAACATACAAACATTTCATTCAACGACTCAATTTCATCAAATTCAACAAACGCTAAAACAAACGAGTTTCAGAACTTTACAAACGGCGAGAAGAGGACACGGTCCGTTTTCAAATCAAATCACATATTCACATTAACATTTCATTCAACTGTTAAACTCATACTCGGAACTTCAACCTATATACTTCGTAAACTCACAATCAATTACATCATCAACGATCAATTCAAATCAAAACATATAAACAGTTCATTCAACAACTCAATTTCATCAAATTCAACAAAAGCTAAAACATATCGAGTTTCAGAACATTACAAACAGCGAGAAGAGGACACGGTCCGTTTTCATTCTGCAGTATAATCGGAATATTCCTTCCGAAGAACCGGATCACTTTCGTCTTATACATCCTTCCGTTCACCGTCGGCGTCTCTTCCCGGAGCTCCGGCGCCTCCGCCGGCGACGCCATTGCCGACGATCACAGATCAGTTATAGGTAGCTTGTTCTAGAAGCTTCTAACGGAATGTTGTATGTATATGTGCGTGTTTCTTGTGGTGTATTAGTGTGTGTAGTTTCGGAGATCGGACGTTGAGAGTTTGTATAACGACTGGAGGGAGGATGGAGGGAGAATAATATGGAGTTTGATTAATATTATTATTTGGTCCCTGTAGTTTGTAGAATTGACACTTTTTGCGCAAGTTTTTGGCTGTTTGTAAGTTTTAATTTTTTTTTAATTGTTTGTGTTCATTGGTGTGGTTAAATACTTGAAACCTTACTACATTAAACGCAAGAAGCTCTAGAAATTTGAGTTTTAGAGTGCTTATGGTTTCATAATGGGGTTAGAAATTTGTCTGAGTGTTAAAAAATCTATATCTATACTACATAATAAAAAAATATTTAAACATGTTATGTGTCGTTTTTCTAGACCTCTTTATATTATTTTTCGGTTCAAAAAGGTATTATGTTCATTAAAACACTCCCATAACTCTCTCTCTTATTAAAAATACATATAATTAATTACAATCAAAATCATTTTAAAACCATATTTTAAAACAACAAAATAAATAAATAAATAAATATATATATATATATATATATATATATATATATATATATATATATATATATATCTCCCTCTTCTAGATTTTTACAATCAAAATCATTTTAAAACCATATTTTATTAATAAAATTTAAAATCATATATTTTTATTTAAAAACATAAATAATTTAAAAATATAAGGTTTATAAAATATGAAATTTTCTAAGACACTGAACTTTTTAGAAACAAAATACTTTTAGTCAGTCTTTTGAAATTTTTCTTTTATAAAAATAAATTTTCCTAAACAACAATCTTTAAAACAACAAAATTAATTAAAAACCAGAGTTTTAAATAAACCAGCTTCTTTTTTTTAAATATCGTATTATAACTCTTAAATTTACATTTTTATCTATTTAGTATTTTTTTTATTCAACTTGTGTAATACACAGGTTTCTAACCTAACGAGTTAATAAATCAGACTGATAAAAATTTAGAATGAAGTTAGTTTTAAACAAGTTTGAGTTTAAATCGACGTTCATTTAATAAAAAAATACCAATCCAAACTTGATATAAGGAGGTTCACTAGGCTTGTGATAACAAGAGTACTATTGTTATATAAACGGCATAACTTTTAGTCGGATTGAACTATAAATTATTGTGATATGTAAATAATTGTGATTAAAATAGCTTAATTACATACGAATACTAATAAAACAATTAAATAATTAATAAATAATAAACAAGGCTAGCCTAAGCTTTAGACACAAAGTTCAAATAAGCTGAACTCAAGTTATATTAGATTTAAATGTGCAGTTAAATCTTTTAAGTTTTTTTTATAGATTTAGTTAAAAATAATATTTTTACAACTAAAATATTAAATCTTCTGGTTGGTAAATGTCACTTAGAAAACTAGTTTAGCTTTGTTTGTTAATCTTCCTACTTTATCAATAACCAACTTAAGGTGATTGTTGCATTTTGATGGCTGACTCTCCGAGAACCACTGTTAAAACTCTCTGTTTCTTTATTTTCTAAAACACAACTTATTATATTTATAGTTTATACCATCTTATCACGATTCATATTAGAACTAAATTCGGGGTTTCAAGTCTCATAATATACCTAAGGTATAGATTTAGCCTTTAAGAATATGATCACATGTTGTCTCCGAGCAAATAGTTATGGATTCAAATCTTGCAGAATGCATGTTATAATTAGAGTAGGTCTAGAGAAAACATGGTGAGTTCAACAGTTAAAAAATTGATTAGATAATTGTGAGTCGCCTTCTAAAAATGTATATACAACTCTAGTTAAAACTTAAATTGTAAACACTAAACTAGATTGGTTTCACTTGTAGAATTTCTCTGTTATATTCACAACGCAAATTTTGCATGAGACATAAATTTATATGAAAAAAGATACAAATGATGGTCCTAATCATGTTTGTGGGTTAAAATGTTCACGGGTCAAAATTTGATCAAATGGGTCGTTGGTTAGAAAACTAGATCTGTCCAAAATTAATAATTTGAGGGTTTCCGATCAGAAACTCAAGGGTGGTATGGGTGACAGCTTAGATAACGAGGTGGGCCCCTCTTTGAAAGTGGGTACTTGTTCTGTTGGTGGTGTTTGGCCGTGCCCGTTTAGGGGATTCCATTGTTGTCCGGATGGTACGATCGGGTCTAAAGGTTTTCCTCGTTTGGTAGCGCATATTAAGCGATTTCATTTGTCCTCAGATGATCGAAAGGGGGTTTTGCGAGAGGCGGTTTCCACAAATGGTGAGTTGTTTGCGTCCGTTGGCGAGGCCCTAAAGGTTTCAGGCCAATGGCTATGTGGAAATTGTATGTGTCTTCATGCTCTCAGTCGAGGATGCCATCATGCTAATGGTGTGGCTCGGTTTAAGTGGGTTTTGGGTGATGTGGAAGAGTACATTTTGGGGATCGCCAAGCAGCATGTCGGAAGAGATATTGTTCCTGTAGGGTTGGTGGTGGTAGATGAGGTTCTTTTAGATCATGTTTTCTCCCTCCCTATCATGACGGTTAAACACATCCCTCATAGTTGTCGCATGGGCTTCGCTCAAGCCTTAAATGAAACGTTAGATAGGGTGGTAGCTATGCCAGGGTCTGTTGAGGCATGGGTGAGACTTCTTTTGTTACCGCGTTGCGCTTTTCGTGTTTTCAGACCCTCTAACCGGTAGGAAAGTATGTCTGGTAACCGGAAGTCTTTGCAATGTCATTATATTCAACGATCGTTGGCAGCTTGGGGTGATCGAGATGGATTCAATGAGCTTATTCTATCACTTTTTGCTCCGCCCATACGGATGGAATCACGTTGTGATTAGGGCTGTTCACGAGCCAAACCGAGCCTAGCCAGGGCAAGCTCGAACTCGGCTCGAATTTAAACCGAGCCAACTCGGCTCGGTTCGGTTTTAAAACCGAGCTAGAAATCTGGGCTCGAGCTCGGCTCGGTTCGTTTTGGCTCGGTTTTAATTTCAAAAACACAATTAAAAAAAATCAAATGCAAAATAAATTTAAAATACTACATAACTCATTACCGGTTTATAACAACTTTCACAAAATATGAATTAGTTTAAAGAAACTAAGTTCAACTTTAACAAAATACAAATAACTTAATCATTATCTAAATTGAACGAATAAAACCCGTAACATAACTACAACCAGTAGTATATTTTTAGTAAATAAATTAAAAGTATGTTTGAATAATTTATTTTAATATATAAAAATATATAAGCATCACATGAAACATTCCAAAACAAACATTATAGTTTAATATTTTGATAAAGAGATTAGTTAAAAAATTTATTATATTCTTAACAAATAAGTAAATGCAATGATATATGTTATATACATAAAAAACATATATATTACAAGTAAAACAATCCGAGTCATACCGAGCCGAGCTAACAAGCGAGCTAAACCAAACGAACCGAGCCGAGTTCAGCTCGTTTTCATACCGAGTCGGCTCGGTTTGGTTCAGTTTAAAACCGAGCCATTTCGAGCAAGCTTTTTTCGAGCTTTTTCCGAGCGAGCTTCGAGCGAGCTACGAGCCGCGAGCTATTTGGACGGCCCTAATTGTGATGGGCCTACCTTTAAGCCTGATAATTCTATGTTGAGTTCTAATGTTAAAGCATGTTTGAGAAAAGTCGTATATGGTCACTTCACTGCTTCAGTTAAAGTATTATGCTCCTCATGGGTTGCATCTTTTGGTAAAGATACCATGGAGGCGTTAGTGGCTAAACACCCCACCATGCCCCCACCAACTATGCCTGATTCCTTGTTTTCGGATCCCCCACTTGTTACTGATGCTGATAGTGTATTTGGGTGTATTAAATCGTTCCCCAAAGGGATATCTTGTGGGCGAGACGGTTTGAGAGCTCAACACTTAATGGATGCTTTTTGTTGTGAGGGGTCTGCGATTGTTGTTGGACTGCTCAGGGCAGTTATTGCAGTGGTAAATTTATGTTTGGATAGGAGGTGTCCTAAGGTTTTAGCTGAGTTCATTGCATCCGCCCCACTCACGCCGTTGTTAAAACCAGATAACGGGATTAGGCCTATTGCTGTAGGTGCGATTTGAAGGAGGCTAGTCTCTAAGGTGGCTATGAGGGGTGTTGGGAAGAAGATGGCTAAATACCTTGGCGACTTCCAATTTTGGGTGGGGATCCCTAGTGGAGCAGAGGCAGTGCTCCACAGCGCGAACAGTCGTAAATAAGTTTCACTCGAATGGGTTTTTAGCTATGCTTACCGTCGATTTCTCTATTGCCTTTAACTTGATTGATAGGACGACATTATTAAGGGAGGTTCAGATTCGTTGCCTGTCTATTTCTCTTTGGTTGGACTTTTTATATTGCCATTCGGCTAGGTTATATGTGGGGGATGACCATATTTTGTCCATGGCGAGGGTCCAACAGGGGGACCCCTTAGGGCCTCTCCTTTTTGCTCTAGTTCTGCACCCGCTTGTGCATCAGATGAGGGATCGTTGCAAGCTTCTATTTCATGTTTGGTATCTTGATGATGGTACGATTATTGGAGAGGCTAGAGAGGAGGCTAAGGCCTTAGATGTCATCATGGCCGAGGGGACACGTTTGGGTCTTCAACTCAACATCAAGAAAACAGATTTTTTTGGCCGTTACGTAATGAGGTGAAGGTGTAAGATGGTTTGTTTTCTTGCGAGATTGGAAGGCCGGAGCTAGGGGCGAAACTTCTTGGGGGTGCTGTTAGTTGTGATGCGGGTTTCATCAATAATTTGGCTATGAAAAGAGTATCTCGGGCTGTGGAACTAATGGGGTGCCTCCTACGCCTACGAGACCCTCAGTGCAAACTCCTTCTGCTCCGCTCATGTATGGGAGTTGAGAAATTACTATTCGGCCTTAGAATGTGCCAGCCTATGTATGTAGGGGAAGCTGTCTCTGTGTTTGACAAAGGGCTTCGGGAGGCAATAGAGGATATTGTAGTTTCTGGAGGGCCTTTTTTTGAGGATCTTCAGTGGAGACTAGCATTCCTTCCAACTCGTTTTGGGGGGCTTGGTTTATGCTCCACTGAAGATGTATCGACATATGCTTTTGTGGCCTCTAGGGCACAATCGTGGGTTTTGCAGGACCATAATATTCGGGGATGTAGCTTGGAAGGGTTAGATTCTGATTATGGGTGTGCGTTGGACCGCGTACTCAAATCTCTTTCTGATTTTGATATTAGCGGGTTCTCTAAAAAGGATACCGCCCTCCTAAAGCCCAACATGTTTTGGCAAGTGCACTTTTTGGTAGGATAGTTCAAAATTTGGAAGTGAGGTTTGATTTGTCACCCTGTCAAAAAGCGGTGTTTGGGTGCTTACGGGTTCCTCGGGCTCAGGATTTTTTGACCGTCATCCCCACTGAAGGACTAGGACAGCATATGTCATCTTTGGAGTATCGGGCTATCCTTAAGTATCGGTTAATGATTCCTTTGTTTCCAATTGATGAGCCTTGTCCAGTTTGCCGCAAGGTTTGTTTGGATGCTTTTGGTGACCATGCGGTTCATTGCAAGGAGTTTTCTGGTTTTAAATACAGACATGATTTGGTTAAGGATGTCCTTTGCGATGTCCTTAAGCGGGCAGGAATTTCAGCTAAAAAGGAGGCTCCCGTGAACTTTCTTACGGATCCGCGAGAGTGGAGGTCTACTCTACGCTCAGCTGACGTTCTTGTATTTGGGTGGGCAGGGGGGAAACACGCTTGTGTGGTCTTACAGGGGTATCTCCTTTGGTTGGGCTTAGGAATAATGGGTTTGTTGCGAGACAGGCGGCGTTGAAGGCGAAATCATGCAAGGTCACTAAACATGGAAAGCTTGTCTTGAGAATCAACATGTTTTTATTCCATTGACCTTTGATACCTTTGGTTTTCTAGTCCCGGAGGCCGTGAACTTCCTGAATCGGATTCAATAGGTCATCCATAGCAATGTTTCGACCCCTAAGGGTCAAGATTTTGTTTTTAGTAGGCTAGGTTTCGCTATTCAAAAAGGGGTTGCTGCGCAACTTGTTTCCCGTTTACCTGCCTCTTTATTGTAAGTGTTGGATTTAAACATCAATGGATTAATGATTCGCTGGATATTAAGTTGTTGATTTAATAATTAGGCAATCAAATATAATAATGCTTGATTTAAGCTATCAGTTATGATTCTCTTTTATGATTGGTAATTATTTTCTTTCTTATAAATAGATGATAGGAATAAGATGCAAAGGGTACTAAAAAGTATTTCTTTCGTTCTACTTAATCAAATTATATAAGTGTGTTTTTACCAATTGTTATTGTGCCAATTGTCCAACAACAAATCAATTAAAAGGTGAGCTTCTGCAGCATCTGTAATGGCATGATCAAGCTGATCAAACATGGTGAACTCATTGATCCTAAGTGTTGGGGATTTTTTAACAGAGTAATGACCGGATGATTCTGAAGTCGTGTGATTTCACTTTCAGATCAAATAATTGGAGTGTATACCAATGATTTGACCGGATAAAATCAGAATTGATTTAAGAATTCGTATGAATTTTTGGATGTTGTGTGTAATTCGAGTTTCTCCCTTATCAATTTCTTCTGGACTATCAATCCCAACATAAACGAGATTGAAGTTTTCCATGATAACTGCTATGCGGTTTTGAACAAACTACACATTTAGTCCTTCAAGTTTAATTAATACAATTTTGGTCAAAAATCAATTTCTAATGCATTTTTTATGAAGGATCTTTGTTCAAAATAAAAAAATTTCAAGCTGACCTGGCAGCTCGACCCCAGCCAGGGGCTCTGCCTCTTGGACCCCGCCAGGGACTGCCGCCCCTTGGACCCTGTTTTCTCTCGGGGGCGCTGCCCCCGAACCCCTGTTAGTCCCGATGACATTCAAACAAACGTGCACTCTTGTTTGAATAACACACGCAATCTCTAATTACACTAAAATATTTAACACTAAGTTAGGCGGATTGTAATCGCACTTGTTTGAGCTTGTGACTTCCATGGTGACCTGACAGATCTTAAAGGTGAAATGGGTTTAACGTATATATGTGTTCTGCCAAAAGATGATGCACCGATTTTGCTCTCTGTATTCTGTATAACATGGATCATACATGTTTTGGTTACCTTTTAACTTCAAGTTTAAATATTGAGGGTCGTCAGGATAAAACCAAATATAAATAGAGAAGAATGACAATCATATAAACAGTTGTACGTATTGTTTAATCGGAATACAAGAAATGAAGTGAAATTCAAGTTATAACTTATCATTACTTTGTCTACGGTTGGTTTGACGTGTAAAGATTGTTTTATGAGGCATAAAGCTTGTAAATTTAAATAGATTTAGTGCTTACTTATATAGGTATAATAATTTCCTGTTTGTTATAGACTTATATCTTATACCCTGAAGACACATATATACAATGCCTAATGGCCTTTGACTTCCTCTATCAAATTCACTCTAATAAAATTATTATTTTGTCTTTTTAGTATTAGTTTTACATCTACACTCATTCACTTTGATAAAATTATTTTATTTTAAATTTTCTCACTAACCAATTAATTATAGTTTACCCATTACAATTTAACCAACTTATTATTACTTTTATCATTTTATATTTTTATCACTAAACTTTAATAAAGCTATCACATAACGAATCTAGATTTAATATTTTCAAAAATTGACGTTTTTAAAGTTCATGGTTTTGATGTTTAAAATGATAAACTTTTGAACCAAATACCTCCATTGTTCTATCCAACCGCAACACATGCTCCAATCGCAACGCAAGGGGTATAAAACTAGTTTTTTTCTTAAAAATAAGTGATTCGTTTTGATCCAGACTCATTTTAACATGTCAGATATACATGATTTTGATATGAAATCTTATAGTCTGATTAAAAAAATGTTATTGCTTTAACTTTGACTTGTTTTTAAACTAAATTCAAACCCGATACTACTATTTTATCACGTCTAAGCAACCTTTACAATATGCAATATACAATGAAAACCTTTTATAATATACGTTTAAGGATCAAATTCGTAACTTGCACAACACAAAACCACTATGTATTGATCTACCCTTAAACATATTTTGTTTTCTTGCTCCCTTTCTTCTGTGTCAACATTTTGAAATCTAAATATATTTTTAATCTTATTTGCAAACTAAACACTAGTCTAATATTACCTGTCTCCTCTTTTTACTCCGTTATATTTCCTTTTGGTTAAAGAAAATCCAACAACCTCATATTGATCTCTATTTTTTTCTAGTATTGTATCTATATGAGATTTGGGTTTGTATCAATCTAATTTGGATTAGAGTGCACATGATGCTTGTATACTTGATCCACATTTAACTCGTGTAGTGAGTCATTTTCAAGCTAAAGTACTCTTGCATGAACCTGTTTATAACTTCATATCTTATCCTAGCTACAAAGATATCTATCTATTTTAATAAAAAATATTTTAAGTTGCCACTTGTCATAATATTATACCTCCCAAGCCTAATTTTTTCGCTTCTCTCTCGTATTAAATATTTATATTAACTACTAAATATATTATTTAATTTTTTTAGATTAAAATAGTTTTTAATAAATGAAGAAAGAATTCTCTTTATAAATGTAATTTCTACAGAAATAATCTTTTGTATAACATAAGTAATTTTTTTAAAATATCAAACTTATTTAAAAATACAAAATATTTAAAATCAATGCTTTTAGAAATTAAACTTTTTATGAACCATAAAAAATTAAAATTCAAAAGTTATAATAAGAAATTTTTATAAAATGACATTTTTTTAAAACGTTTTGATTTAGAATGAACTTTTTAAAGTTTTTTAGATAAAAAAATTTAAAACAAAAGTTCAAAGAAAATAATATCATTGTTTTATTACTTATAGTCCTTACTCATATGTAATTTCAATAATATCATATTTCAAAATATTATTTTATAATTAATAATTTTTCATTACTAATTATTTAATATTTTATTTATTCAAGCCGTGTAATACACGAGTTACTAACCTAGTTGTACATATATCTATGTATCAAGACCACACATTTTTTTATAAGAAAATGACTCAACCCTTATAAAACTTAGGGTATAAACTGAAGTGGTGATAAAAACATGGATTACATCAATGGAAGTTAACTTTCGCTTGATAAGTAGACCCTAAGTTCCAGTTTGCAGGGGCTACATTATAAGCAGTAATGGTTTGTTTTGTGGTGTATGAAGTTAGCCTGAACGAGAGGGCTTGACCTCGAAGAGTCGCGAAAGCTTGGTAAGAAGCACCCCAATTATGGCTCATGCTGATCCAACCAGTCTTGGTCCCTTTGACCCACATCTTATCAATGTCACCAGCACCAGCAACATTCATCACAAACACCAACAACCAATAACCATTTCCTTGAAAAGAAAATCTAATTCCACCTATCTTAAAGTTGCATGGAACCCTAGAGCACAAAAAAGTTAATTAGAATGTTAACAATAATTAGCCATAATCAAAATGTAACTTGCAACTTGTGGATATATGATGCTTTATACTAAAGAAACAAAAATGCACCTGCGGTATATGATAGGGACTATGCCGGCTTTCCATTTAGCAATTTTCATGAACGCGGGCTTGGACATATCAAAATGGGTCCGGGGAGGGTTGCACCACCCACCATTGTTTGAATCCTTGGACCAATTTGGTGGGCAAAGGTTGGTGGCAGTAACAGTTGTGTAACCGGTGTAGCACCATGGAGACTTGACACACCGTATTTGGTAACACTGTCCACACGCGTATCCCTCGTTAAAGATTGTTGAGCTCAATGCAGTTGTATCGGTTCCATATCCGTTAGTAAACAAGTTTCCGTATCCACAAGCACCACCTGAAACATTATTTCAAACATATAGTTATTTGCGCGATGATAACTACTAACTAGCCTATGTTACATGTATATTACAGTACACACCCATGGTTGCAGATGCAGATTCGTCGCCATAAAACGTGGCGTGTGCTAGTGCCCACGGGCTCGGAATGTAGCCATGGTAGACCGCACCACTAGGCTTTACAAACCATGAGAAAATGAGTGTGACAATGCTAATTAAAAAGCAGCAAAATCTCCATAAATGATAAAAGGATGCCATTTTTTCAGATTCTTATTGAGTTTAACATTAACAGCCATATATATATTTATAGGACATAAAACTAGCCAATGTTTTGTAAGTTGTGGCTTTTGTGACCCGTACAAAGGTTGACTTTTGTAAGTCAACCTTGTTTATTATTTTTTAAGATGTATTTGAAGTACAATTCAAATTTTGACAAAAAGAAAGTTTCTATGATAAGTACGGGATGTTTATGAATGACATCCTGCAAAACGTGCGAGCAAGTTCTATGCTAATTTGTTAGTCTATATATACACGTGTCCTAATTAACACCACCAAAATTTGATTATTATATATGTATGCTTAGATGCATATTATACAATTTATTAATTGTTGTAACTCTCTTCTAATCTTTATTTTTTTTTTCTATTCACGTATAGTAAGGATGAATGTGCGTAAATAACAAAATAGGTGTATTTTTAATAACATCCTAATAAAATAAAATGAAAAAGATATTTTAATTTTAATAAGGGTTCTCCTAAACCTATCTCATCTTTCCCATTTTAGTTGTGATGTCGTCACGTTGCGGCGGCGGAGGCATAAAGTCGCGTCAAGTAACACCAATGTCACACCATCATCAGCGACCACTAACACCGGTAAACTCATATTAAAAAAGAAATAAATATGGAAAAATTAAACAGAACGGAAATTAGGCGTAAAAATATTAAACCACACAGGTGAAACGTAAAATATTAAGAACAATAATTAAGTCGATCTAGAACCTGCATATTGCAACAGGGTCGTTAAACATGACAAATAGGCGTAACAACGTTGAACCACACTCATAACACCTTTAGTCCGAAAATGAAAACAAAGTATCGTAACAAATAAAATGAGGTTGGTGCAGGGGGGGTGTGGGAAATGAACGTGCCGCAAGAAGAAGCGAGTGAGAGGTTGAATGATGGTAAAAGCAATGGTACAACAATTGAAGCCCAATGTACAACTTTAATGCACAAACCAAATTAGTAATTAATAATACACATATAATACATAGTTTTAGTATTTTTTATAATTTATGACATCATCTGGTTGTTAAATCAGGTTCTACCGATCCGACCACTAAACAGTTAAGATGGTCGGTTCGATGCCTTATCTGATTCTGAAAACATTGCATCAAACTATTCATCCCTTCAAGTTATCACATTAAACAAATTACAACTTCTTATACACATGTGTTAATTAAAGTACCCAAAACTTGATAATTATTATATATAAGTTTAAATACATATTATATAAGTATTTAATCGTTGTAACGACATTATCTATTGACTGAATAACCTATGTTGTTTCAATAATATGTGTAGTAATCGCTAATAGTGATTTTTTTTTTGTTTGTCGGGAAAAAAAATATTGATATTGCACGTCTAATAAATTATTCTCCGTCGACTTTGTCGTACTATTGGATTTATAGTAGTTTGATTTATAAAAATTTCAAAAGTGGGTTTAACTTTTAAAAAAATTAGAGAAAAACTGAGCTAAGAGAAAACATACTCTAAACAAAATAGTTTATATATTATCATTGCTAGATATTTTTTTTAATCTAAATGACCTACCATTTTTCTCAATAAGATATCTTGATGGTAAAGTGATACTTATGTTTTTATCATAAGTTGTATCTTTAGATTCTAAAAAATATAAATATAATGATTTTACAAGTAAAACATGTATAAAATAGAGGGGTGTGCGTTTACTAGTAAAAAAGAAAAAAATTACCATTCATCTATTAAGGTTTGAGTTTGAAAAAGGACACATTCACCTAGGTTTTGTCAAACACACATACTCTCCAAAGTCTATACACACTAACAAAGTAACAATAATTAAGCCCCTTTAACTTCTTCGCAACGCCTTAAGTGGACGTACGTGTTCATCTTTTATGTTGCATTCACAAATTTCACACTAGCCTTTTTCTTAACTTATTGTCCTTTGGCTGAAGCACAATAAATCAAATTATTAGTTTTCAACTGAATTTTTTTGTATTGTTAAACATTCTTCGTTCTCAATCTCACTTTGGTGTAATGTTTGTTAATATCAGACGTGGTTATAATATTCATGAATGACTAATGTTAAAATGGATGGTAATGAAATATTTGAGCCTATACCAAAATGATTTCTACCTATGTGCAAAAACCTTACGAGTTAGGAAGCTCATGTTGCACGTCATCATTGGCATATTACAGTTTATCTAAGTTCTAGAAATAATAATTCGTTCACATGTTTTTTTTATAATACATGATAGAAAATAAGATCTGAAACATAGTATAGTACAAAGATATTATACTTTGAATTATGAAATGACTTAGTTTAATGCAAAACAAATCATCATCACATAAAGCGAACTTATCTTTAAATGACTTGCCATTACCTAAAATGACTTAATGTGATAAATAACAAATCTTTAATACATGATTAGCCCTATTAAGACCACTAATGACAAAGTAGCATAAATGTCATCAAACATAAGTCATTAACACATAAATAGTTTATTTAGAGCAAATGGTTTTGAAACAACAAAATTGACTTGGTCAAATTTACTTGGCTAAAATTGTAAATCTACTTGGTCAAATGGTTGTATTAGTAATTTCCAATTAAAAATCATCGTTTTGAAACAACAAAATTTTTATAAAGAAAAATGTCATTTTTTCATGAACAGTTTATTTAGAACAAAATGCTTTAAGAAACATTTTTAAACGAAAGTTTTGAACAATAATAAAAATATTTTATTAACTATAATACTTACTCATACATTAATTTTAATTATTTTTTATAGTTTCTAACTCTTCAATAAATATTTAATATTTTCTTATTCAATTCGTGTATCACACGTGGTTATAGTCTAGTATTTTATATATCATTAAATATTTTAATTGAAATAAAATTTATTTTATATATAATATTTTTTATTTTATTTATGATACTTTTTTTTTATTTGAAACACGTTATTTCCATTTACATTAAAGAAGCATTATTTATGTATTTATTTACTATATTACAAAAACTTATCACCGTCTACCACCATCGATGATTTATCGATGAAAAGGTCGTTGTTGATTCATTGATAATATGTGTTAGGTGATATGTCGCCAAAGATCTACAAGTGATAATGTTGTGTTGATCCACCAGCAATATACCTCGGTGATACGTTAGCGAACTGACAATCGATGATATGTTGATATAATTAATCGGTCATTGATGATATGTTAGTGATATCTTTACTAATCTTGTTTTCACACGGAGCTCCATCAACAAAATGCCTATAGTTTCTATATTCACCTAGGGATTATTGACATATATATTTGTTTATCGGTTAAATTTCTTGATTTGTATTTTATTAATGTTTGAATAACATACGAGCTTATTTCATGGTCGTACGTACATTTGCCGTTCATATATATATATATATATATATATATATATATATATATATATATATATATATATATATATGAGCTTATTGCATTATAATAAAGTTGTGAAACTATCCTAAATGTTTTGATAAGGCTTACATGAGAGACTTACGAGCTTATAAATTAAAGTTTTATATCAATAGCATGGACCTAAAATTTCCTTTTAGATACACATATATATCAATTTAAAAATAGAGTTTTATTATTGATCATACCCATTTATAACTTTGATTCTAATGGGACTGTTGGAGAGTACAACATGCTAGTTACACCATTGAAGGTGAACTACAGTGAAAATATACATATCTTTGTAACAAGACCACATAGAATTTGTAAGAAAATGACTCAAACAACCCTTCTATAAATATAGGGTACGTATAAACCAAATGGATAGATCGGAAAAAGCTTCAACGTACTATACGAGTAGCAAATTTCTAGACTTAAAAATTTGCAAAACATGAATGGATCAATGGAAGTTGACATTGGCTTGGTACGTCAACCCCAGGTTCCAGTTAGCTGGGGCTACATTGTAAGCAGTGATGGTCTGTTTTGTGGTGTGTGAAGTTAGCCTAAACGAGAGGGCTTGACCCTGAAGAGTCGCGAAAGCTTGGTAAGAAGCACCCCAGTTATGGCTCATGCTGATCCATTCAGTGTTGGTGCCTTTGACCCACATCTTATCAATGTCACCAGCACCAGCAACATTCATCACAAACACCAACAACCAGTAACCATTTCCTTGAAAAGAAAATCTAATCCCATTTTTCTTAAAGTTGCATGGAACCCTAAAGCACCCAAAAAAGTTAATCAGGAATGTTAGCAATATATTACCCATATTCAAAAGGTAATTACAACTTGTGGAATAATTGATGTTTAATACAAGAGAATCAGAAATGCACCTGCGGTACATGACAGGGACGATACCAGCTTTCCATTGAGCGATTTTCATGAACGCGGGCTTAGACATGTCAAAATGGGTTCGGGGAGGGTTGCACCACCCACCATTGTTTGAATCTTGAGACCAGTTGGGTGGGCAAAGGTTGGTGGCAGTGACGGTTGTGTAACCTTTGTAGCACCATGGGGACTGAACACATCGTATTTGGTAACACTGTCCACACGCATATCCATCGTTAAAGATCGTTGAGCTTAGTGCAGCTGTATCGGTTCCATATCCGTTAGTGATCAAGTTTCCATATCCACAAGCACCCCCTGTAACATTATTTCAAGAATATTATTATTTACACACCGTACTAAATACACGATTGTATGTATAAAATATGATCGCTAGATGCATGACATGTAGACTATGTCACATGTATATTACATACCCATGGTTTCGGATGCAGACTCGTCCCCATAAAATGTGGCGTGGGCTAGGGACCATGGGCTCGGAACATAGCCATGGTAGAGCGCTCCACTAGGTTTTACGAGCCAGGAGAACATGAGTGTGACAATGCTAAAGAAGCAGCAAAAGCTCCATGAATGATTATACAAGGAAGCAGCCATTGTGTTTAATTTTTTGATCTTTGATTATGTTAGTGAAATTTGTAACACTAAAGCTTATTGAGTTCAACTTAAAGAATCACCCATATATAGGACTAAAAACTAGTCAAATTTATTTGAAGTGTTGGTTTGTGACCCTCACGAAGGTTGACATTAGTAAGTCAACCTTCCTAATTATAATTCTTTAAGATGTATAATAATGTATTTGAAGTATGAGAAGAGTTTGATTTTTTCTTTTAAAAAAATTGAGTTTCTAAGATAAGTAATGGATTAGTAAATTAGTATATAAGTTTTAATACGTATTATATATAGGTTACTAATTGATAACATTATCCATTGACTTAAGAATATATGTCGTTTTAATACTATGTTATCGCTCATAATGATAATTTTTTTGGGGCTTGTCGGATATATGGTTTAATTAATATGCACCAATGCACGTCTAATTATTCTTGGCCGACATTGTCGTACTATTGGAATTTATAACATTAATTATTAAGGTGATTTACACCTAACTAAGATTGAGTTTAATTTATAAATAAAGAAGGTTTAAGTAAGAACTACCAGAAAGAAAACACACACTCACTAAATAATGTAGCTTCAAGAACACAGAGACGGTTCGATTATTTTAAAGACTAAAACGAAGTAAAAAGTTAAGGCCTTTGTAAAAAACTAAGGCTTTGTTAAGAGAGAATATTTTAAAAAGTAAGTTTTATATAAACAATAAGTAACAAGAGAAGTTACATTTATTACATTTGTGTTGGTTCTCAAGTTAAAGACCACTCTTCTGTCTACCCACTCGTTGTGATGGCGTTCCACATCATATTCTTCTTCCAACCCATTGTGATAGCCGATAGTGTTCCATATCATATTTATCATCTGTGTATTCAGATTATCATAATCAACCACACGATGTGACATGATCTAACAAATATATAAAGAATTGCAGCCAAAAAAGTTAAAAATAAAAAATAGCGATCAACGCACGCTATATCACCTAGGCTAGGCACCTAGGCCAGACGAACCATTATTTGTACATGATCTTGATTCTTGAATGAAAAACAGATTTCAACAACCTTAGGTTTTACTTTACATACAACTCTAAAGGTCAAAGTCATTGTGAAGCATAAACACGTACTATATAACTCTACTTCAAATGATATCATACAAGTTAGACAAATTGATCTTCATGGTTGATGGACATGTAAATTTGTCATTTCTTTGAAGCTTCAAGTCCATGTATGCATCATACTATCATAGCATTGTGTAACGAGATCAAGAGAGAAAAAAAAACTAAGGTGGTTAAAACCTCACTTTTCTAGTCGAAATCTTTGAAATATCAAATCGGATTACCCTTAGAAAACTTAGCTATGATTAAAACGAATCTGATTCAAATTACACGCATTCAATCAAGTGATCAACAAATTACTGTGGAAGGATTACCTTCAGAGGAACAAGGGCGGTAAATTCCCAAAATTATATATATATTAAGGTGCAGTTTTTTTCTTCAGAGGTAAAATATATACAGTCTGCGGACCATGTAGCAGACATCTGCAGAAGAAGAATTGAACCAAACCTCTGCAGTTTGCAAAAAAATACTCTTTGGTTTTTAACTTCTGCAGTGGGTTCGCGATGACTAGGAGGGTGAAGGGGTGCAAGATGGGGTGTGCGACGTTGTTGGTTCGCGAGGGTTAGGATTCGTGACGGCTATGGTTTCGCGAGGGTTAGGGTTCGCAACGGTTGTGGGTTCGCAAGGGTTGGGGTTCGCGACGATAAGGGTTCGCGGTGGCTATGGTTTTGCGAGGGTTAGGGTTTGCGACGGTTGTGGGTTCGCGAGGGCAAGGGGCGCGATTGGCTGTGGGTTCACAAGGGCAAGGGGCGTGACTGGTTGTGGGTTCACGAGGGCAAGGGGCGCGACTGGACGGTCCGCGACGAAATAGATAGACGGCTGGCAGCGAACGGACGAGAGTCCCCGAGGCGCTGGAAGCAATGGTGGAAGGGTTTCATAAAAGGGTTGAGAAGATTATGAGTTTGAGAAAAGGTTTGTAGTAATATTTTTATGTCTGCACCAAGAAGACCACACACAGACGTTTTTTAATGAAATCTTTTAAAAAAATAAACAGTTGCAGACACTCATATCTGCCTGCGCGATGCAAACAGAATAAGCTTCGCAGATCTTTTTGCAGAAAACAAACACCACCTAATTGTGTATGTTGGTTTGTAAAGTGTTTGTGTGGTTTATATTCTTGGCACTAAAGTCTACACTTTGCAAAAGTCCTTCAAACCGCTCCAAATGTTCTAAATACATTATTTTTTTATTTTTTAAAAAAGTTTCTACAAAACCACTCCAAAAGGTCAAAAAGATACCCCTTAAACTTTTAAAAACCACTCCAAAAGTTTAAAAAAATAAAAAAATAAAAAATAATAATAATAATAATAATAAAGACACAAAACTTTGTTAAACTTTATACAATTTAATTGTCTCAAAGGTCTTCAAAGTAGTGTTTAGAGAATGTGGTTAGCGCAAAGTGGTGTGACGGAACCCACCTGGGTTTCATTCTCACTCTCCTTATTTCAGAAATTTGTTTGTTTTATTAAATTTGATTCAGTATGTGTTTATAATTATTAATTGTCAGCAGGTTTATCAAATGTGAGCTTGAAAGAGTAGGTTTACACTCGTTTGGTTAAGGAAACCCAACTACATTCTATTCACACTCCCTTATTTTTAGCGATACCATTGTGTTTTTTTTCAAATGTTTACAATTTCGTAAAAAAATCAAATTCAATAAAGACTACAGCAACATTAGTTTTTTTAAAGTTGATTAGATATATATTTCTAAAGCGGTTGGAACCTGAAAATATTTAAACTTTTATTTATTTAAAAATGATCAAGTATATGATTTTCTAATACTATAAATGATAACTAAATTCAAACAGATTCATGATCAAACATATTCATAATAAGCATATGCAACGCATAATTCAACATGACCTGCTAAAACTTAAGTGCACTAACAGAGCTTGAAGTTTATAGGAGGGGGGAGGGGTGTGAAACTAAATTATTTAGAAGGAGTGCGCGAACTCAATATATATATATATAAAATTTAAACTACTGTACCAAAAATTATTGACGAAAAAAAAGGAAGGTACTTGCTAACTTAAAGGTTAAGAGTTATAATCTTGCCTGGTGTAAGACTTGGTGTCTTTATCCTAGAAGTTTTAGGTGTTGTTCAAAATAAATTTTTGATTTTTATGCAAAATAACGGGTATCCTCTGATAACATATCATTTCTCTCTCTTCACGTTGATAACCTCACGTATGCATCCTCTCTCTCTCCTTTCCTCTCCCACATCTCTCACATGCATCATTCATGACCATGGATAAATGGTTGTCTCGCTTTTCCCTTCCTATTAACTTCCGACTCGCCACCTAAGCGATACGAACACCAACGGTCCCCCATTTGGATGCTCTAAGAATCTCCATTGCTAGCTTTTGTAAAGTGCAAAGATATGTTCATTCTTCAATACTACATTTAGGTTAACTTAATAAGCCACTTTAGATTTGGTAATCAAATGTAAAGCTACAATTGCTAGTTGGTACACATACAATAGAAATGCTAATCATATTCTTTTGTTCATTTAATTGTTTCACTAGGAGGAAGCAAAGAAGAAACAACAAGTTGGCATGTTTGATTTGCTTATTAGATACAGTGAACTTTGGTGGTTAGATTATTATTCTTGATCACACATTCCTCTAGGACTTTAAATATATAATAATGTTACCAAATTATAGGTAACAAAGTTACATTGTTAATGAATTATTAGAAGTAATAGTATTATTTTGTGAAAAAATAAAAGTAAAATACTTTGTTATAATATATTTTTGATATATATAAAACTAGTATAGTTTTTTGTTTGTAGAAAATTAAATATAACTTTGTGTTTGTAGAAAATTTTAAAATATAATTAAAAAAGAAAAGTTCAAATAAAAAGTCTCTTAAAATTAAAAAGTGTAATAAGTAATCTCAACCATCAATCTTCTTAATCAATGATTGGGATCAAATCATAAGATAAAATTTGTTAGAAAAATATTTTAAAAATAACCATTTTGGTTGACTTTTTGCAAGTTCCTTTCATTTTTTTAAACATGCATAACTTTTATGTATGACGTTATTTTTTATAAAAATTACACCACAAAACGAGCATTTTTTTCTCTTTAAAACAAGTATAGTATTGTTATATAAAAAGAAAATAATTTTTTTATGTTTTTAAGCTCGTATCACGTCATTGTGTCTTTAGTGCAGTTCATTGTGTCTCTTTTTTAGTTATTGTGTTTTCCTGAATACTATTGTATTTTTGTAAAATGATAATTTAAGTAACATATAATAATAAAATAACATTGTTGTGTATCTTTAATATGTATAACACAATAATAAATTAACAACTAATTAATCTAATACATTAAGAACAATGACGAAAAAACATAATGTTTCATTGTGTATTTTGATCATCATTGTGTTATCTTAAACACTATGAGTTTTAAAAAATATATTGGTGAAATAACATCATTGTGTACTTCTAATTATAAAACACAATGCCAGACAACAACAAGTTTATATAAACTATAACAAAACAACGATAAAAATAACACATTGTGTTATCTTTAACACTATCGGTATCGAAAAATACATTGGTAAAATTATATCATTGTGTATTCCAATTGTAAAACACAATGATAGATAACAAGTTTATATAATCTTAGAATTAATGACAAAAATAACACAAAATAATCTAAAACGTAAAACATAATGATTAATATGTGTAACAAATGATGTAAAATATATGACACAATAAGCCGATATTTGACACAATAAACATATAAAACACAATGAGCTGATATATTTGATACAATGACCAAAATAGCTTCCTCTTTAAAACAATCGAATGACACTTGTCAAGCCTATAATCCTTCTTACACTTTTTAGATTAAATCTCATTTTTAGTATAACCATACCCTAATTAAAATACTTTGTTGTGAATCTATCGCAAATTCATGTTTGGTCACTACTAGTTTTGCTTGTAAAATGCATCGCAACTAGCGATCGTTTTTTAGCAATAAGCTCTTTTCCGTCCAAACAATGGCCGAAAAACAAATTGGTGACACTTTTTTTTCAATCAAATATTCCGATTATAAATCCATCGTAAAATGTGTATTTTGAGTGTTATAGGCTCAAACGCTTAACAAGGTTCAATTGAATTATTATATTTGATATATATTAACCACAATTTTTTTAATGGCTAGTCTTTAATTAAAAAAGAGTTTCCGGTAGGATACGAAAAACTAAAAACATCAATTACATCAAAAGGAGAGGGTTCGTAGCCACTCATCCCAATCACAAGAATTTTTACTATTCTTTTTCGAATACCATAAACAGAAAAAATATACTATAGAATCAAAAAATTTCACTATTCTTTTTCGAATACCATAAACAGAAAAAATTAGATTTGTAATATATGAGTGCTTTTTCTTTTGTCTCACTTGTACTTTATTCTCTCGGTAGTTTGTCACTACAGATTTCGTCTGCACTATGAGTGTTTAAGGTTTATGCTCATGTTAAATCCAATTCAATAATTAGTAAGTTGTTATTAAGATTGGAAGCAAAATAATTACGTTTATTACACAAAGGTCGTAATTACAAGATTCGCTTTAGGCACCGGAATAGGTTGAGCTGACTGAGGTTTTGTAACCGGTATACATATTTGATGACTCTAGAGATCGTTAAGCTCAATGAAGCTATATTAGTTATGCATTTATTAGTAATCAAGTTTTAATATCTACAAGCACCTCATGAAACATTACATTATTAATCAATGGATAACTAATGTTATGATAACGATTAACTTTATATAATATGTATCGAATATTTTGTAGTAATCATATATAGAACCTGCTCGCACGTTTTAAACTTCATGAGATTTCATTCGAATACATCTTAAACTATTATTAACAAAGTTGACTTACAAATGTCAACCTTCGTTAGGATCACAAAAGCCACCCACTTTCAAAAATATTGACCACTTTTAGTCCTATAAATAGATGGCTCTCAATGTTGAACTCAACAAGCATTAGTGATACAAATTTCACAACATATTCAAAGATCAAGAAATCAAGATAACAAAATGGCTTCTTTTTATCATTCATGGAGCTTTTGCTGCTTTTTTAACATCGTCACACTCACCTTCTCGTGGCTCGTAAAGCCTAATGGAGCGATCTACCATGGCTTTGTTCCGAGCCCGTGGACCCTAGCCCACGCCACGTTTTATGGTGACGAGTCTGCATCCGAAACCATGGGTATGTGACATACATGTGACATAGTCTACATGTCATCTGGCGATCATATTATATATATATATATAATCGTGTCTTTAGTATGGTGTGTAAATAACAATATTCTTGAAATAATGTTACAGGGGGTGCTTGTGGATATGGAAACTTGATTACTAATGGATACGGAACCGACACAGCTGCATTGAGCTCAACAATCTTTAACGATGGGTACGCGTGTGGACAGTGTTACCAAATACGGTGTGTTCAGTCTCCATGGTGCTACAAAGGTTACACAACTGTTACTGCTACCAACCTTTGCCCACCCAACTGGTCTCAAGATTCAAACAACGGTGGGTGGTGCAACCCTCCGCGAACCCATTTTGACATGTCTAAACCCGCGTTCATGAAAATCGCTCAATGGAAAGCTGGCATTGTTCCAGTCATGTACCGCAGGTGCATTTCTGTTTCTTTAGTAAAAAGCATCAATTTTTCCACAAGTTGTTACATTTTGATCTTGGATAACTACTAACATTCCAATTAATTTTTGGATGCATTATATAGAGTTCCATGCAACGCGATCAGGAAAGGTGGGATCAGATTTTCTTTTCAAGGAAATGGCTATTGGCTGTTGGTGTATGTGATGAATGTTGCTGGTGCTGGTGACATCAAACAAATGTGGGTCAAAGGGACCAAGACCGATTGGATCAGCATGAGCCATAACTGGGGTGCTTCTTACCAAGCTTTCGCGACTCTTAAGGGTGAAGCCCTCTCCTTCAGGCTGACTTCATACACCACAAAACAGACCATTACCGCATACAATGTAGCCCCTGCTAACTGGAACTTAGGGTTGACTTACCAAGCCAATGTCAACTTCCATTGATCCATCCATGTTGTGCGAATTTTACGTCTAGAAGTTTGCTATTCGTATAGTTGATGGCTTTATCTATCATCACTTCAGTTTATACCCTGTGTTTTAAAAGGGTTGAGTCATTTTCTTACAGTATTAATCTGTGTGATCTTGCTACATAGATTGAAAGACTACACAGATCCATATGTTTATGTTCATTGTCATTCTACCTCCAATGGAGTAGTTATCATGTTGTATTCTCCATCCGTCCCATTAGAATTAAAAATTTAATGGGTAAGTGATGCATAATAAATGTTTGCTTTCAAATGATCTATATTGCACTTTAAGTTCATGCCTTATATATGTTAATCTTTTTGACCCTCATGCAGGTTGACTTTTGTAAATCAAGCTTGCTTACATTTCTTTACTATTCATTTTGTATACAATGAAGTACAAGTTTACTGTTACATTCAGACAAAGCATAATAAGTGATGTATAATAACTAGAACGAATTACATTAAAGATGACATGTTAAAGTAAACATCTGTTTTATAGCTAAAAATATTTCGATGTTCTTGAATGAAATCCAATGAAGTTTACAACGTGGGAGCATGTCATGTGCTGGTTGTTAAGCTAGACAATAAATATTATTCTTTTGGTTGAATAATATTAAGTTGGAGGAACAAAAGAATATTGAAAGATTATATTCCACATTGGGGTTATCCATAGGCCATAGCCAGAAGTATGAAAAGTTATTCATATTGTTATGGTACGTGAGTTGTTGTAACGACGATGATGAATTAGTACTAATGATTAGAGTTGGTGAATTTTGATACTGGTGTGTCAATCGGGTTACTACTAATAGGGAGGCACGGGTGAAAAGAGAATAAGCTTCAGTAGAAATGTAAAACGTAGTCAATATTGACGATAGTTAATACTAACATAACAATTAAGGATTCTCTTTGCTGCTTTGTTAAAACCATGTGAGATTGTTAGAGCATGTGTATATTATAAAGCGTTGATGAGAGAATTGTTAATAGCATGGTTTTAAAAAACGGTTGAAGCGTGCGCCTCGAGGCGAGGCGCCCAGAAAACGAGTCTGAGGCGCCGCCTCAGTGGATTGTTTTGTACGTGCGCCTCATGCACCTGAGGCGTGAGCCTCAGGTGCGCCTCAAGGCGCCTCAGAGGTTTTTTCACTTTGTTTTTTATGTTTTAGACTTTTTGTGTCAGTTTCAAATATTTTATGTCTTTTTAATATGTATTTTTTGATGTTTTTGATGAATCCTATCATGAAATTAATTTGTATTTTATTTTTTATAAGATATATAATTTTTATATTTATTTTTTAATTCCGCCTCGGGCTTACGTCTCAGTTCGCCTCGAGGCTTACGCCTCATGAGGCGAAGGGAAAACACCTCGAGGCTCGATTCCGTACTTTTAAACTTTGGTTAGTAGAGAGAAGAGAGATAATCGTAAGTCATTTTCATACATGTTTAGTCATTTGAGTTCAATTTCAGTAAAAGTCGTTAATCATTGGTGCTCAATTTCTGTTCAGATCAAGTTTTGATTATTTCATCTATTGTTATTGTTAGTTATTCAACATGATAACATAATATTTCAAGGTTCACTATTACAAACATGATTCTTGAAGCCAAAACATAAGTATAATGTGGGATGTTATTGCTTAAGGACTGCTATGTATGAACATAGCATGCACCCAATGTAAAGTATACATATGAACATACATAATCCATGGTCTCATGTTATACACATGAATATACATAGACTATGATCGAAATGTGAATGCACGCTTATGCAATGCCTAAACAAATGCATAACTATTTTCGGAAAAACCTAGGTACATTTACAGTAGCATCATTCATAACTCCACTCATGGTCCGTAATGTGACAACTCACCCTTCCTGCATTTGTTTCAGTCGGGTTGTAATTGATATAAATAGAAAGGTTGAAGTTTAATGGATATGGTTGAGCTTTAAAATTTACAAAAAGAAAAAAAAAAAAAAAAAAACATTGTTTTTGCAAACATAAATAGAATTTTCTGAACAGTTTTTGTAAGAAAACAATTTTCTCTTTAGTAAAAGGGAAATTCTCAAAATATCCTTTTTCTTACAAAAATTTCCTTTATAAAAACAATCCTTAAAATGTTCATATCAGACGAGGCGCCAGCGCCTATTTGATGACAGTCGACTATGCCTCTAATGTTTTTTTTTTACATGGTCAAACGTCTCTATAGTCAGATCGCCTATATAAAAGAGTCATGCGCCTCTATAATAGGGTCGGACGCCTCTGTAGTAAGGGTGTCTCTATAGTACGATCGGACACCTCTATAGCACGGTTAGACGCCTCTATAGCACGGTCGGGGGCCTCTATAATACGGTCAAATGGGTCTTACCAAATGCTTGGGTGCCTCTATGGTAGGTTCGGGGCGCCTTTTCATGTAGGGACATTTTAAAGGATGGTTTTTTGAAAAGGACATTTGAGAGTATTTGATTAAAAAAAGGACATTTTGAGAATTTTCCATTGATAAAAATGCTGCAAAAACAGAGTTCATACCGTCCAACTCAAGCTTCACTTCCCTCTGGCAATGTCATCAAGCGAGTGTCTTTATCAAACACTAATGTTGTTTGACAGCTGAAAGTAGAGGATCAATGTAACATCAATGTTTATGTGAAAGTAAATTGCACCAAGAAAATAGGCATCCCAGTTTAAAGTTCCATTTTACATCAGAGGTCGAAAGACAAGTGGGTCAGACAGCTTTGGTAACGGGTCAAAATGGGTCATCTCTTAATGCGGGAAAAAATGGGTTGTGTAAGTTGTGACCCGCAAACACTTATTGCCCTGATTTTTTTTGGACTTCCAGAAAATAATTAATGTAGTAACATGACTACACAAACTAGTTTAATTTTTTAATATCACGATTTAAGTAGTTAAAGAAAACAGAACTTACTTTACGCATTTGACATTGTTGGTAGCGCCCCCACTGGAAATTGACAATATGGTTCCAAAGAATGAAGTATTCTCTGTTCCGCAGTTTGGACAAACACCCTGAAAAAGGTAAAATTTAGATGTTAAATTAATGAAAAGACCAGTGATAATTTGTAAGAATTAAATTTTGATTAACAAAATAACTACCTTCAATATCAAGAAATCCCTCACAATGACGTTGGTAAGTGAAAAGGATAACCATAATATGAATGGTATAGCGGCGAACCAAGTGAAGATGAAACTAAATGGCTCTGGAAGCTGATAAAGTATTTACGATCATGAACTTACCAGAAACAAAGCATAAATTCTTCAAAATGGAAAAAAGAAACAATAATACATATATAATAAAGTATAAACTTGAAACTGTATAGCCAGCTTCAAAAAAACAGGAACCACTAAGCCATAAACAACATTTACCTCCAATAGGTATGTGATTTCAAATCCAGTAATGTCATCTAGGAAGAAGAACCTACAACACACAAACATACATAAAGCAATTAAGATGGGAAGTCGACATAATTATGAACAATGAGAGTATAAGTAGGGTGACACTTACAATCCTAATGCAACAACAGCGGCAGGGACATTTATGAGGAACATTTTGAGGTAATCAACTGTCAGGTCACTGTAAACCTACACCCAAATACATTTATCATTAGTGGATTATGGTGGAATACTGCAAACAACAAACTTTTCATGCAAATGTTTATTTTTCTAGACAACATAGTCCATTTTAGTAAGAGTTCATTATTACACTAAATTGAATGCAAACCAGGTTAAGATTATATATTAGACCATCAGTTTGTCATTGTAATCATAACATGAATGCTGATATGAGAACATGTTCATGTATAAGTCCATGAAATGAAAGCATATGGCCATGCATAATAAAGATTTTAACAAACTACACTTTCATGGGGCGCAACTTAAAACTTTGTTTTAATTATTATTATTATTTTTACTTTTTTTTTGTTTTTATGCAAGGGTTTCAAAGGCACGAACCTTTCTACTGCGAAGACTGCATCTTGGGCCCTCAGCTACTATGTCACTTCCATCTTTCTGAAAGTAATTGATGATATGAAATCATAAACGTGACAATAGAAAATCAAACACAAAAGAAAGAATAAAACCAATGGCACATTTTGAATACTAAGACTTCCTGTCAAATGCTAACAATATGCACAAGTGCCAAAAAAATGCTGTCCAGTTGTGATAACAGAAATTAATGGTCTTGTTATTTTTTTTTTTTTTTTTGGTAAGCATTAACACAAATCTGCATACCTTTAATTGCATCTTCAGTTTGTCAAACTCTGTGTCACTCATTATCGGGTTACCAGATACATATGCCATTGAAGCTTCTAAAAACTTCTGTTCATCAGAGCCTGTAATGTAACGTATAAAACAAAACAATCATATAAATTGGAAATTGGCTGACATCTTGATGGTGTTATATTTACAAGTATGATAGGTGAAATGGAAAATAAGTACAAGAATGCATACTTAGCATTACAACGCTGCTTCCTTCCCACATCAGTTCTTCCTTGAGATTATCAAATTCCTCATTTGACATGATAGCTTTTCCTTCATAATAAAATGCCTACAGAAGAAACATAAGAGAAAATGATGAACAAAAATATGTATTATGGTGAATGAAGATACAAGAACTCATATCACGTAAAATGGTGAGACAAAAGTGTGGAATGAAACAAATTGGATTTGTTGTTGAAATATAGCGAAAAGAAATACAAAAATGTGGAAAATGAAAAAATAAAAGGGATGATTTACTTGTAATGCTTGAAGAAATTCTTGTTCCATTTCTCCGATTGTCTTCTTCTTTTGCTCTAAGCTGCAATAAGGCATTATGTTGCTGTCAACAACTTCAACATTTTCTTCTTCTTTAACTGGACCTGAAAGAATCCCAACATTCCAAATATGAAGTTATGCTGAATTATATCATTGTGAAAAGCAACACAAACTATCTGTCCATGTTTTTTCACCTAAGCTGCCACAGAAAAGGCGAGCTCTAATTTTGGAAAGCGAGTGCATCACTCTTAACATTTTCCACATTCCCCAAGTTAATTATTCAAGTGTAGACCTCTCTTTCATTGGATTTTACTCGTGAACAGAAACAAGTTTTTTACAGTGCAAATTAAACAATCACACACATGCTTCTTGTGAGACTTGAACCACTGTTTTTGGTGAAACCAAGCCCCAACCCATAGAAGTATAGGTTGTGATGTTTAGGAACTGATTTGGTGGGTGTTAGATGGGTTTCCAAACGGGTTGGGGTCGGGTTCATAGTTTCTCAAATTTTTCATTAATAACATTAGAAATAACCAAATATATAGAATCTAAGTATAAAAAAATACAAATGACAAGTGGGAAAAAACATGAATCCAAATGTTCCATTGCTCAAACAAATACCATGTTCTATCATCAAAATGCATTAAAAAAAGTAAGATATTCCATGATTATTGCTCTAAGGTTCATTAACCAAATTGCAATTTAAGTAAAAATTTGGAAAATCCAGTGGCTTTATGATTCGAATAAGCATGACTGACTTTAAAAACCAGAAAGCTTAGAATATCATTATCTGTCTTTCTATTTGACTATAATTTAATATACACATATATACTTCAAATCATCAGGAACGGTTATAATTGGTTGATCCAATTGGTCAAACACTTTATCACTCATTAGTGTATTATCAAAGGCTCGGTCAATCCAATTGGTCAAACTCTTCATCATTCATTATTGGATTATCGGACTGAACTTCAAAACCACATATATCGGACAGTCTGGGTCTAACAGGTCATAGTAAACACAAGAACCCTCTCAGGAACCAAACCCTCAAGGTTCTATTTATTTCAAAACCAGACACTAGTCACACTATGTATCATTTCATTAGTGCAGATCTCATAGGGCAGGTTGGATATCTTTTGTTAGAAAAACAACTTAAAAAGCCCACAGACAGCTGAACATTGAGACTGATCACTGATGTCAAGTGTTCCAACTTAACTTCAAGTTACAGTCCAATCACATAATTTTAGTTCAAATTCACCACTTAGGCAGATGTACAATCTTTTTATAACACTAACATGAGTTATGGAATAGACTCATAGCTTCTAAAATATACAACTTAGAAAGAAAGCACAAATAAACAACACATATAGATCATGACCTTGCACTACAAACGGCAACCCCAACCAATAGCATCCAATTCACTTTAAAATCCATGTGAAAGTAATTACTAGCCTTCATTAACAACTTGCTATTCATCTTAATCATTATACTATTAGAAACAATAAAGTTATGATTGAAGTCTCTGTTGTCAAAAGCCCACAAGAAGCGTGCCTAGGCTCCTAGGCACGGCCCAGCGCAACCTTGTGTCTCGCTTCAAACGCCCCACATTCAGGCGCACAGACGTGTTTTCAGAACCAAGTTCCAGCCAAAATTCATCTGAGCATGTTTGAAACAACTACACCAGCCTAAAATAGTGAAATCAACCTAAAACAACCTATACTAGCCCAAAATAAGCCTAAAACATGTCTAAAACCCCAAAAAGTAGTATTCTTATATTACATGTATTCAAAGTTTAAAAGTATGGAACCGAGCCTCGAGGCGTTTTCCCTTCGCCTCATGAGGCGTAAGCCTCGAGGCGAACCGAGGCGTAAGCCTCGAGCGCGAGGCGTAAAGGCCCGAGGCGGAAATTAAAAATAAATATAAAAATTATATATCTTATAAAAAATAAAATACAGATTAATTTATCATAGGATTCATCAAAAACATCAAAAAACACACATTAAAAAGACATAAAATGTTTGAAACTGACACAAAAAATCTAAAACATCAAAACAAAGTGAAAAAACCTCTGAGGCGCCTTGAGGCGCACCTGAGGCGCACGCCTAAGGTGCATGAGGCGCACGTACAAAACAATTCACTGAGGCGGCGCCTCAGACTCGTTTTCTGGGCGCCTCACCTCGAGGCGCAAGCCTCGACGTTTTTTAAAACCATGCATGTATTGAATGAAAGTCCACCTAAAACAGGCTAAACTTGCCCTAAACAAGCCTGAAATCAATCTAAATTCTAAACCAGCCTAAAACATGTCTAAAACCCCTAAAAATAGTATTTTTATACGACTTGCCCCCGCTTAAAAATCAACCTAAGACAGACTAAACTAGCCCTAAACAAGCCTGAAATCAACCTAAAGTCCTAAACCAGCCTAAAACATATCAAAACCCCTAAAAACAGTATTTTTTCAACTACGTGTCCCGCTTAAAAATCACCCTAAAACAAACCAAACTACCCTAAACAACCTGACCTAGTCTAAAACATAGCTAAAACCCCTAAAAATAATATTTTTACACCGGGCGTTCAGCTTAATAAGCCCAAGCTTTACAAACGCCTTCCGCCTAGGCCCAACCCTCACCCTTTAGCCTTGTGAGTCCGTACAATTGCACTTTAAAGTTTAAATCAACAACAATACACAAACTGAAGCCCTAACCTGGCTGATCAGTGGTGGCCCTAGGCGCAATAATAATCAACCTCCGTCGACTCACGAACCCTCTTCCGATCGCCTGAATTGACTGCGTCTTCGCCGGCGACAACCGATACGAACCGGATAACGCCACACCAACATTAGGTCTCCGAATCGGAGCTGTGAAGAACCGTGAAGAGGTTATCGTGAACCCCAATTTTGAAGCCATTTTCGCCGGCGGAAGTGACGGTGGTGCGATTGAAGGTGACAATTGGCGATTGATTTCATTATTATGAGGTGTTTATTTTGGTGGAGAAATTGGGGAATCTGACAAATTTTGAGAGATAAGGTGAGGGGTGAATGTGTGGAGGGAAATTGGGGATTGTGGAAATTGTTTGATATTTTGTGTTTTGTTTTGAAATGGAAATGCCAAGTCAGCAGCTGGAGGATCACGAATCTCGAGGAAATCGGTTTGTGGTTACGTGGAACCGCCACGTCATGTTTTAAACCGGTTCAGAAGCCACGTGTATCGACGACCAATTTAAGAAAAAACTAGGTTTTTTACCCGGTATCGTACGCTGCGTGATAATGTATAAATTACAATCGACCCGACTCGTTTTCAAACTAAATTTACATAAATGTGTGGAGCGACTCGAATTTATACCATTGAATGAAAACATATTATGTTTGACATGACTTTTTTCCAAACAAAATATATATTGAAACATGTATATGTAACTCGTGTCCGTATTAAATTTACGTCTAAAAGTAGAGTAAAGGAAAATGTATTATATTTTATCCGATGCTTTTCCAAACAAAACTTACGTCAAAACGTTTATATTTGACTCAACTAATGTCTGAACAAAATTTACGTCAAAACGTAGACGTTTGTCGAAACGTAGACAATTCTAAAACGTTTATAAAGTCAAGCACGCAAACATTTTATATTTAAGCCGAATCATTTCTGATTCGTTCTAACGTAGATGAAATCAAATTTATATTATATAGGAATAAACCCGCAACTTTAGAAACTTGAGAGGGTTAAAGTGACATGTTTTTAAGTTTTATAAAAAATATAGGGGTAAAAGTGTCAATAAAAAAGCTTGAGGGGCTTTTTTGGCCGGTGGCATTTGCCACCAACCATTAAAAATTTGTATTAGTATAATATTGACCCCTGTTTACATTGTAAACTAAACATTTATTCTACCATATTTTTATCCGGATGTCTAAGGATTAACTAGTAATAACTCCCGTGATGTTGCGCGTTAAACTACGAATCGTTTCAAAAAAAATAGTGAACACCACTGTGTGTTGCGGCTATTACACAGAGGTGGTTGAGTATGTAAATAGAGACGTATGAAATTATGCGAAGAATCAGGTACATCACTGTAAAATAAAAGTTAAAAAACACAAAAGCGTATTTAGCAAAAGAAAGGAAAACATATCATATTTAATGTAAAGCGGCTCGGTTTTGAACAAAATTAACACCCAATGCAGGTAGCAACGCTGACACGGACGTGGTAAGTACATAAATAGAAGCATTCGAATTTTTGTTGGCTGAATGTTGAACATCGAGGTGGAGACAAAGAAAAAACATAGCAATGGTGTATTATTGAAAACCAAGAAAAGAAACGTTACGTTGTTGTAAAAATAAGCCGAAATTACCACCCAAACTGAATTAACTGATAAAGCCGAAATTACCACCCAAACTAATAACCAACGGTTTTGATTTTTTTAAATTAAATGTTACGTTTCAGTTTTGGTTTTACCTTGTTCCAAAATAAACTCATCGAACCAAACCGCAAATTGAAGTGTTTTTTTTTAGGGTTGCTATTGCTTAGTCAAATTTGTGAAAATGAAGAAGATAGTAGGATTGTAGGAGTTGAAACGAAGGACGTATGATTCAAGCTTAGAATGTTCAAAATCATCATCCTCGGTGAGTTAAGTTGTTTTTACGTACTTCATTTGTATCAATAGATCCTTTATACTTATCGCCTGCTCTAATTTATAATTACTTTTGTTTTTCCGGTTCAAACAACATACTATTCATATGATTTTTTGTTTAGAGAGTATCGGTTGTTTTTGTGACATGTCACACGCCATGTCAATAAAACAAATGGAGTTAATGATATGTTAAATTGGTATTGTTATTGGTAACAAAAATAAAAGTTAGAATTATCATCAATTAAATTATTAGTTGACATTAATATTAACCAATAGTTGATAGTTTGAATTATTGAAAATAATTTTTCTATTTTATTATTACGATATTTTCAGTAAAAAATTAAATACCTCACAGAATAGTAATCAGACTACAAAAGTTTATAATTAGGTCACCCATGTACATATTTTGCCTAAATTTAATCACTAAACCATCAAATAAAGTAATCATCGGACTTTTTTGTGTCAAAAAAATGAAGGAGAAGATGTAACCATTTTACATTTGCATCAAAAAAAGTAAAAAATATTTCCTTATTGAAACAAAAAAACATGCTAAAAACATATTAAAACTTATAATTTATATAAAACATGAAAGCTAAGTAACTTAATTGGAACTCTTTTTTTAATTTTGATGATCTAGTTGGAACACTTTTAGAACTTGTTACTATTCTATAAATTTACCCCTTTCTAAAAAACACAAATTTTTTAGTCACTTTTGTTTGCAGTTTCAGGCTCTAGTCATGACTTTTCTATCCATCCGTTTTCTTATATACAAATTAAGAGTTATCAACGGCCATGGTGTTCTAGCGTTATTTTTATCGACAATTGTACGTTGTATGGTGTTCTAACTCTTTAAGACGGTCCTTTTTTTTATTAAAGCATCTTAGTATTGCCAACACATGTCTACCAATTGATTGCACTTATGTTCCACTTGCAGGTGTTTAATACGTAGTATAAGTGGTCCATCATGTCACACCCTGACCGACGGTGGAATCATCGGGACGGACGAATGTGAATCGATTGCTCATAGCACATGGTAGTAATTGCGTTGAAATAATATTAAATGTCATTTACATTGAATAATACTTATAAGATAATACATTAAAATCAAATAATAATTCAAACAAATATGATGAGATTGTCTTTAATTTTGATTAAGTCCAAGCCCTAAATGTCCATATGGAAATCCACTAATCTGCATTCCTGAAATCATGTGAAAAAATAACGATTCAGCTAACGAATTAGATGGCGAGTAAACATAGGTTTGCATTCATATATAGATTGATTAAAAGATTAAAAACAATTCAATTCACATGGCAATGTCAAGACTTATAAATACAATAGTGTAACATAACATACAAACCAACACAATCAAACCTAATGACGGAATTGACTCGGTTCGCATACGAAGTCTTATAGAATGAATGATTCTGGTTTCAATCACCACGCGACTAAACAAATGGGTGGGTTTGTTAAACCAATAATTTTATCATTGTTACCGTGGTTGCATGAATTAATGATTGTGTTATCATCAAGTTTATCTAACTATAAACACATAATTGCAAATAATAACATAACATGTCTTGAATTGAATTTAGAATGAAATAGAATAACAATAAGTATCAATGTTTGAATATTGAATCACATGATTTTCCCAAAATATAAAACACATAAAAAGGCCAATGAATACTCACATTATATAATGTTGGTTGTAGGGTTCATAAGAAAGCTTTGATGTTCAAGAGTCAAGGTGATGTCCTAAGGAAAAAAAAACAATAACTTAAGGTCGGAATTCATTACAAAAAGTTAGGACGTTTAGAGAATGACAAAAATGCGAAAGCTAGATTGAAAAGGGATTATTGCACCAATTTTAGAATCTGGACAGAATGTTTAGTACGTGTTTGAACAGGTTCTAAAAATATCAAACGGTTTAATAAAGTTATAAAAATTTGTAGTTAGCTAGTTTAGAGTCTCCCGGATAACTTTTGTTCAGGAAAGTTTTTATAAAAAGACCCAAAAATGGGTCAAAACAGTAGCACAAGACAGAAGGTGTTGAAATGTGCACTTATCCTGTGAAGGCTATTGTTGAGTCGTCCGATCGAGTTTGAAGAAGTATAAACTATCGTTAAAAAGGTAATTCGATGAACTTGATATTTGAGTCTGAGTTTACTCAAATTTAGTTTGTTGTGACCAAGTTATGGTTAGTTGAAGTCAGACTACATTCTGTCAAAATTTTAGTAAGACACTTATGTGTATTTTTTAAATTGTTAAAGCATGAAACGAGTTAGAAAAAATCTTATTATATCTAATATAGTGTATTAGACTCTATTTGATTTATAAAGAATGTTTCAAGACTTAGGCATAGCCATCATTTAGAGAAACAATCTTGCGGAATAACCGAATGTGGCGGCATAATCGTTCATGTGCAAACGAGATTCTTTGTTTACGTTAGCGTGTTGTTAGCTTGATTTAGGAATGTTAGTGATTGTTAGAAGGTTAGTGAATGTTAGAAGGTTAATGATAAAATGATCATGCTTAAAATAAAAAAGATTGAGTAGAAGAAAGAATAAAAGTAAGATCATACATTCATGAGAACAATTGGATGTTAAGATGATTGTTTAAACTAAAATAAAATAAAGAGAATTGAAATAATATAGAAATGCATAATATACAAGCAATATAAGATTACCTTAGCATTAAAAAAATCTTAAAATTACTTGTAAAAGAAAATTCTTAAAATTAATCAAAATCAAAGGATGAAAGAAAGGTTTGTGAGTGAAATTTTTAAAGAATGAGCGAATAAAAAATAAGGCCTAAAACTTACTTTTATAGTTGAGATTAGGAGGTGGTTATAAATAGTGTTAATGATGAGTTACAAGTCTTTCAAAAGGGGATTATGATTAGAATTTGAAATAAATATAAACTTAAATACAATAAATAAATAAAAGAATAATTGCAATTTGAACTCTAAATTTATTAAGACTCTAATTTTGATTTAATCAACTTATTGTTTTATACAATCTTTATAGACTTTATAAATCTCACAAAAACTTTGTAATTTGATTATTTATTTTAATTGAATTTTTTTTAATCTTTTAAATATTAATAACCATTTTGAATTTATAAAATTTATTTTATAAATTATGAAATTAAATTAAATTGATTAAGTGACACATTTATTGTATTTGGAACATAAAAATAAGTAAAATGACTAAATAATGAATTTGATTTATAAGATTGACTCAAACGAGTTTGGGTTTGGGTTTATAGTTTGAAAATGGGTCAAATGTTACATGCCAATTTTTGTAAAATAATGTAACTTTGTTGTAGGGATGGCAGTCAAACCGAAACCCGACGGGAATACCTAAAACATGAGATATTTGCGACGGGAATGGAGTCGGGTATGAGACGAGTATAGGATTACTTTTTATTATTTTTGTAGGTTTGGGACGGGTATGGTATTACATGATTATCAAATTACCTCCCCCAACCTTCGTTTACCCAATTAAGCATACAATTTATCAGATTATATACCTGATATGAATTTTGTTTTTTTTAATATTGTAATTATATTATATTTATTTTTAGTTATTTCAATTATATATATCACCTTCAATGTAACACCCTAGGCAAATCCTACATCGGTCATGGACGGGGAGAAATTCTTGGTTCATAAGGAAAGTCCAGCCTCTAATGTCATCAACGTGTTTTGGGCGATTTGGCTGTAGACGATAGGAGAACTCCACAGTTAAACGAACTCAGGTGGTAGTGATTCAGGGATGGATGAACTCCCTGGGAAGTTTCCACCTGGGCAACCAAAAGTAAATTCATGAGCTCCTCGTGGGTAAAGCGGACAATGTTAGTGGTAAGAGGAGCCAGATGTTACAAATGGTATCAGAGATACTTCTATGTTGTTCTGGATAGAAGGGCAAACCTTATTGAGGATGGTGTGTCCCTAAAGGTGTCAAGAGTGACACCTTAAGCAAAGCCCACATCCATGAATGGGAAGGTGGGGCAAACCTTATCGAGGACGGTGAGTCCAAAGGGTGGGAGGTGATTGTAAAACCCTAGGAAAATTACACATCGGTCGTGGACAGGAGATATTTTTGTTTCATAAGGAATGTCCTGCCTTTAATATCATCGATGCGTTTTGGGCGATTTGGTTATGGATGAGAGAAAAGCTCTACAGTTAAGCATGCTCAGGTGGTAAAAATCTAGGGATGGGTAACCTCCCTAGGAAGTTTTCATCCAAGCAACCAAAAGTAAATCCGTGAGCTCCTCGTGGGCAAAACAGATAATATTGGTGGTAAGAGGGGCCAGAGGTTACATTGAGTATCATCTACATTATGTGGCTCAAAGAGTTGAGGATAAATTAGATCCAAATTAGTAAGATCATCAGTGCATTGAGGAACTATCTTTGTCTTCTCAATGTCTTTCAAACTCGTCCATAAACACAACATCATGACTTCTTGTGAGTTTCTTCAGAACCGGATCATATAACCTGTACCCAAACTCAAGAAATATACATTGTTTGGTCTTCACATCAAGCTTTGATCTTTCAACTTTGAGTATATGCACAACTGCCTACATCTAAAGACTCTCAAATGTCGGTATGACATATTTTTGCCACTCCAAATCTTGTTAGGAACATCATACAAAAGAACACAAGGAGTAACACTAATATGTATTGGGGTATTTAAAACTTCACCCGAAAAAAAGGATCTTATTGCCTGTTGTCACACTACGAACTTTGTTACGCGCGTTGTAACAGTTACATTAACATGTTCTGGTTCATAAAAATGTATACAGTTGTCGAGAATCAAATTTAGAGATTTGTAACGTTACATAAATAGAAAACAACATTAGACCTCAGGAATTTTTTATTTCTAAATTCATATGGTAATAATAAAAACTTTTAAAATTTGAAATAATAATAAGTGTATTTGAAGATCCCAACCAGAAAATTTTATAAACTAACGAGTATACTCGAAATCAACATACATACCTAACATACAACAGGTAACTATCTGATAGATACCAATATATATAAGACGTGTCTCTATAATTGGGTATGAAATTGAGACCAGCAATTTCACCCCGTACCCATCTCATTGTCATCTTTGGTAAAGATGGTGCAATAACTTGGAAATTGTATGACGTGTTACATCAACTTTTAACTTTTAAGCATAGTAATTTCTTTATTCTCATGAAATTTCCATCACCATTTTTTGCTTATTTAAGTTTACTTTTCTCCCTATCTTATCAACAAAAAAAAACCGCCACCAAGGCCGTGAAAGCCATGAGAATAGGAAAAAGAAAGAAAACTTTGAGCATGGAGATGATCGGATGAGCCAGTTGCTCGTCAGTGATCCAATTAGCCGTTCAAAAAAAAGAAAAAAAGAAAAAAAGTATGTGTATTAAACCAATGAATAATAAAGTGGTGAAGTCACGCTTGTATATTTAGTCATATTTATTAACAATATCTTTACTACTATATAAAAAAAATATTAGGGTAGAATTGTAAATTCTCACTTTTTGTAAGACGCGCCTCTCTACGTTCCGCCTCTTCTTCTCCTTCAATTCAAACGCAGGCAATTGAAACGTACGCCCTCCACATGTTTGTATAAATGCCCCATCTAAATTTTGTTTTTTTCTTCAGAATTCAGAAGCTTGGGATTAATTCATGGAGAGGACGAATCACTGAGGGAGATCATTTTCAATTAGCTGACTGAAGTTTGCTATATGTTTTTAATTTGTATTGTAAGTTATGATGCTCATTTTTTATACGTGTTGTTATGTATCTCAGGAGGATGATATACTGAGGGAACATACAGGTATCCTTCCTCTATGTGTATTTCAAGTATGGTTTCATTTCCTTTAAACTTATTAGTTTATGTTAAAATCTATTGATGGTTTGATTAAAAGCCATTTGAATATATACTGATGGTTGGATTGATAATGGATATTGAGAGTATTGTTGTTGGAAATCAAATGAATTTTGAACTTTAATTTGAAGACATTCTTGATGGGTGTTTTGGGATTACATAGTTGTTCTCCTTGTTTTATGTTAATTGGTATGCTCTTTCAAATGCATTTGATGAATGGATATGGTGTGTAAGGAACATTTTTTGGAATATGATTTTAAGTTTAAGATACTACAACATTATATCTTGGTAATGTATGCCATTCAAATTCTGTGTGTGGTTTATTATTTTAAATCTTTGATTGACCCTAATTACAACTAAGATGGGTTTTAACTAAATTAATTATTGGTCATATTTGAAATACTTAATATTGATTTGCTACATACTTCATTTTCGAGTGAATGTTCATAACTAAACTATAGTAAAATATGTTCTTAGCTGTTGTGTAAAAAATTTGTCATTGGATTTTTATAGCAAAAACTCATATCAAATAACTGTTTTATAGTAAGCTAAAGTCTGAAAATCATATCGATAATAATCAATTCAATACTTGGCCAATTTCCATTTGAACCGTTCTATTACATAATAAGATCGAATTCGATGGTAACATGTCTTGAGACAACTTTCAGATATATCTGTTATTGTCCTTGTAGCAAGAAGTGTTTAATGTGAAGATAGAGAGACAACTTTTACATTTTTACTAGGTTTAAGAGTAATTGATCTTAAAATAAAAATTTTCCTCTTTATCATGAATCTCCTCATAAAACACTTTCCTAAGGTTGCACTAAAATTTTCAAGTTCAAAACTATGGGTCTCTAAGTGGTATATCATAGCTTAAACAAGGGCATGATCTTCTTCTTACTGTGTAGTTGAGAATAAACCTATATATTACTTTTTCTCTATATTCTACGATGGTGTCAGCTTCTTGTAGATTTGGGTTCTCCTTCATGACATTTTGAAGAACAACTTGTGGTTGGAAGAGAGAGGATAGGATGAGAAGAGAGCGGCAAATTCCTTCCTCATGGGTGGGGACGGACGAAGATGTGAGAGAGAGAGGGTCGCCCCGTAAAGCTCACAACATGAGAGCGAGGGGCTCCTACCGTAAAGCTTAAGATGCTCTAAAGTTTTGTGAACATAATAAACAGAAGCATCCATCATATTTATCATATGCCTTTTCAATCACCTAAATATGAGTGTAATGTAATAATATAGAATCATGCCCTCATGTGAGTGTTTTTGTTTGATTCCGGAAACAAAAACTTAAGTAAAATCAAATCATATATATTCAGATGTTGATTGATGTACTAGTGGGAATTTTGTTAAGATTGATTTTGGATGAAATTGATGTATTATTTATTAATTATTTTAGTTATTGATGAATTTAATATATTATTGATTAGATTATTATAAAATGTAATGTGTTTAATAACTTACTAATATACTAAAATAAGAAAAAAGGTTGATTTATTTACTAAACAAATACATTCTACAAGTTTAGAAAATAGTTCTTACCAAATGGTATTTAGTCCATGATACCAAGGTGTTGATGGTTTCTCTCTCCAGTGATTGGATTCAAGTATCGTCATTAAAATATAGTTTAGTTTAATACCAGATTAGTGAGTATGCGATGTTGCGGTTAAAAAAGAATTAAAAAAATGACATAAAATAGTCATTAATTTCAACATGTATCTAAGAAGACTAGTGTGTGAACCCGGATGTTGTGTCGGGTGTGTTGAAATTTGTAAGGTTTGATTTCGACAACTTGTACAATAGTATTTATCTCACGGTTTTTAAAAGTTCGTAAACATGCTTATCATTTTTCTAGATTATAGATTTGAAGAAAGATGATTTGATAAATAATTTGAGAGAGTTGGTCATAAAAGATATTGGCGTTTGCGATTTAAGAATATATTTTTTTAAATGTATAAGTCATAAAAAGATGTTTCTTAATGTTTGGGATACTTTTTCCTAATTATTTTTGCATTTAAAACATGATATTGTTGTAAATTAATAATTTTTAAATCATTGTTGTCAATATTAACAAAAAGTTATTAAAGTTTATAATATTAATGAAATTGATTGAAGTTATCAATGAAGGCTTAATATGCTTAGATAACTTGTATATTATGTTTAGAGGGTAATTTTGGTATTATAGAAAAACTTACAAAGAAATTAAATGCAAAATTGTCTTAAAATGTAGCTAAAGTGATAATTTTATTCTTTTAAGATGCTTATATAAGTACTAGCGGGTGTGACTTGCGTTGTAAAACGGGAGCTATTAAAGTTGAAAATTTTAATGTTGATGATTTATATGTTAGTACTAACCACCTGAAAAAAGATTACGTGTGAAATGCTAATAAAAAAATGTAATATAAAAAATAATACTAAAAATAAATACCTCAAAACAGAGAAGAAAAATAGCAAATGCGTAAATGAAGACTTTATTATAATTAACGAGCCCAATTGTAAATTGGTTAAAAGAAAATTTGACATAACTCGAAGATTTAAGTGTAAAACTTAAAAAAAGTTCAAGTGATTAAATTTAAATGGACATAACTCAAAAGCTTAAGTATAAAATTTAAGAAAAATTTAGGTGGTTAAATGTAAATTTAACATAACTCGAAGGATTAAGTATAAAATATAAAAATATAAATTTGACATAGGTGGTTAAATGTGTTAGGGAATATATCTATAATAACTATAGTTTTCATGCTTTATTATTTATTGACTAGTTAATTATTTTATTTATAATTTGTATAACTATTTGTATGTAACTATAGTTATTACTTATACATAACAGAATATACTATTTTGTTATTTTGGTGTATTTCTATTAAATAATAGTGCTTGTTAGAAAATTACATATTTATATAAAAAAAATTATATTTATATATGCCCGTTTAGATTTCTAGGTCTAAATCAAATTTAGTACATAAAGCTTGAGATTGAGCCCATCTAAATTTAATTCGATTCAAGTTTTTAGTGAACTAATACCTAGTAGTTCATCTAAATTTAATTCGATTCAAGTTTTTAGTGAACTAATAACTAGTAGTTCAAAAACGACTCGTCTCTTTTATAACCTTAAACTTCTCCTATCAAACTTCTTTCTTTTTACTATTTAATTATAAAATAGAAGATTTTCTCTCGTGTGACGTAAAAACTTCTCCTATCAAACTCCTTTCTTTTTACTATTTAATTATAAAATAGAAGATTTTCTCTAGTGTGACGTAACAAAAAACATATACATATTATAATATATTATATTATAAAGCGTGTTATTTAGAATAGTATTATGTTTAATTATATAAAAAATGTTACCATGTAATCAAATTACAAAATTGTTGTAATGTTACATACTTAGAAAGATACCAACACATCAAGGCCGGTGCCATGGATTAGAAAAATAGCCCCAGGCGGATAAATTTTATTTTACCTTTTTCTTAAATGGGATTTAAATTGTTTATGATTGATAAGCTAACTAAATAAGTTAAATAGTTTAACTCAAATTATACTAGGTAAAATAAGTTTATTTATAGTGTGTAATAGTTTAATTCAAAGTGTGTAATGAATTAATTATATAGATATTTTCTAAATATACATTTATATATAATATATAAATCTTTTAAAAAATTTAAGCTCTTAGAACCGCTAAGCCTACGTTACATGCAATAGTACCTAGAATTACTACCTGAAAAATATATAAATTATCGTTTGGCCATGCAGTCTCCCCGTAATAATTATAATCCATACATTTAGCCAATTTAGCTTTTAATACAGGATTATTCAAGTTAGGTTTTTTTGTTATTAGGATAGGTGAATTCTTATAGATCCATCCCGCCCCTCCCTTGCGCCAACCCTGCAACACATGTTCTTAATAATGGTTATGTAGTATTTACTTGTGAAAGAGGGTAAAGAACAAGTAAGCCTCTTTAAGCTTTTTGAAGCGTCAAATCTTTTAGCCAAAGTCTTATAAACTACTTTACATATTGCTAACAAGATAAATAAACATACAACAACAAACAAGTCCCATAACTCAACTAAAAATATGGTCCAAATTAGCAAAATATATATATCACTTCTAAAACCTAAAAAACAAATATCTACAAACTAAACCCCTTTTAAGATTCCGCCACGTGTCTACAACTTGATATTCCTCAATCCGCAACAAACAGCCGCCACCATGTCCACTTTCGTAATTTCATCCATCTCCTTCCCTACTCGTCCCTTGACTCGTTGACTCATCATCTAACTCGGCGGCTACCCCTACACAACTCGGTCCGACACCCGTCGCCACCGCCGGTGACACCACAGCCGCCGGAGACACCGCCGGCGCCGGCGACTTTCTACTCATGCTAATCATCCTCTTCAACGACAGCAGCCGACTCGCCGGCAACTCGATCCGGTTCGACTCATCGATTATAACATCAACTCGTTTCGTCATATCCGCAAACGATGTGGTTTCAGCAACCGGAGAAACAGGTGCTTCCGGCGAAGACTCCGGCGGATCCACCACTATCGCCACCTCCGGCTCACCGGTGACGACCACCGGCGACCGGCAAAGGGGGCAAGTGGAGTTACCACAAAACCACACATCAATACACCCAACATGAAAACAATGTCTACACATCGGTAACTTTCGGCACTTTTCGCCGTCTTCAAACTCCGACAAACACACAGCACATTCCGGCGACCCACCGTCGCTCTCCGGCGAGCTAAACACAACCACAGGAATCGACTTCAACACCGCCCCATCAAGCCCAGCGGCGAGGGCCGACGGCAGAGCACCACCGTTACGGCTGCGACGGCGGCGGCGGCGGTGGTGCTGACGGAGGAGGTGCCAGCGGGAGTAGAGGTGGAGGAGGAGGAGGATGACGACGACGGCGACGAGGGTGGTGACGGAAGCGAGCATGATCTTGCCCGTGGCGGCGTAGGTGGCGGAGGGTTGTTGTTGTATGGTGGTGGGGGGCCATTGGGCGGTGGTGGTTGTCGGAGATGGTGGTGGTGGTGGTGGTGGTGACATTGGTGGTGGTGTGGACGTGTGGTGGTGGTGTGAGGGTGGTGGTTATAAACAGGGGGTGATAGAGACAAAGGGTGTGAGGAAGCTTCGAGGTGGGTTCGTTGAAGTGGTTAGGGTGCAGCTTTCATTTGAGGGGAACACGACAGGGGTCTGACCCCGGGTTCGCAACCACGAACGTGCCTTTGATTGTTTTGGAAATTACGCCAATTGTAACCATTGATTATCTTTTTACGGTGGGTATTCTTTTGACGGTGGTCTCCGAGCATTCACATCGTATTTTTATTTGACTAAATTTCGGTTTTGGTTTATGTGGTTTAGTCATTTTAATCATTTCAGTTCAAAAAAGAATCTTTAATCATGTCATGTTTCATTTTTGTAACGATTTTGGTCCCTAACACTAACTATGTTAGTTTTTACAGTTAAATGTAAGGGTATTTTGATCATTTTACATTTGAAGGACTAGTTATGTAAATTATATTAGATTAGAATAATTGTTGTATTTTTTTAAAACAATAAAAAAAACCTAAATCTAATCTAACCCACACATCTCTAGATCTCTCATTTCACCCACCCCGCCCTACCACTAGATTCATAGAGAGTGTGTCGTAAGTGCTGGCCGTGGCACAGGCGCAGGAGGTGGCGGTGGCGCAGGAGGTGGCGGTGGCGCAGGAGGTGGCGGTGGCGCAGGCGGTGGCGGTGGCACAGGAGGTGGCGGTGGCGCAGGGGCAGGAGGTGGCGGTGGCGCAGGGGCAGCTGGTGGCGGTGGCGCAGGGGCAGGTGAGGACAACACGTTACCCCCGATCTCACCGTATCCACTTTGAACAACCCGAACCCGAATCAGACCCATGTCGTATCGTCGTTTGATGATCTTAGTGTAACTTTAGATCTTCAACCTGATTTGAGATTCTACCTCATTAGAGGAAGCCCTTTTTGACATTTGAAGTCTTGCAAAAGACCCATCTTTCAATTTCTACTATTCATGTGATTCTTGATTTTGCCTGATGACGTGTAATCCAAAATGATTGCATGTGGAGTTTGCTGAGTCAGTCATGCACGTGTTTATTTGTTTTTGTATTTGAATAATAGCTTAGCAGCTATGTTTGTTAGTATGTGCGAGTCATCAGGTTTGTTGAGTATTTCTAGGTACTTTTGGTTCTATTTAAAGCATGTAAGTCTGATGCATTTTACCTATTGAACAACACAAAACTTCCTTGCAATCTTTCTTCTTTCAATATATTCTATTGTGTGTTTGCATTATACCAACAAAACTGGTATCAGAGCCAGGCTCTACACTCCTTTGGTTACCTTTTCTTCTTCACTTCATCTTAACCTCCATGGCTGAAAACCTCATCGACACTAATGCTGCACCAACCACTCCTGTCATACCAGTGTTCAAAGGGGACGATTATGAGCATTGGAGTCTCGAATGAAAACCCTCTTATGTTCACGAGATCTATAGGATGTGGTGTATATGGGAGTGACTGCTATGAATGACAACCAAAGAGAAGCAAAGAAGAAAGAAGCACTTGCAATGGCCTATATACAACAGGGTGTTCATGATCTACTATTTTATCGTATAGCTGCTGTAGAAACGTCCAAGGAGACATGGGACACCCTACGTGTGGAGTTTCAAGGTGATACTCAAGTGCAATCTGTCAAATTACAGGGGCTACGTAGAGAATTTGAAAATCTCACAATGAAAGAAGATGAGACTGTGGGAGACTATTTCTCACGAATTATGAACAATGTTGGTCGACAAAGATCATTCAGAAAAGAGTTATCGGATCAAAAGGTCGTTGAAAAAAATACTAAGGAGTCTCTCTCCTAAGTTTGATTACGTGATCCCATCCATTGAAGTAGTGTTTGATTTGGCTGAAGTCACACCCGTCAAGCTGATGGGTCTATTACAATCACAAGAAGAAAGTGTGAATAGCAGATCAGCCCCTGAAAAAGCGACCAAAGCTCCAGCAGATCGATTAGAGGAACATGCTCTCCAAGTATTCCAAGATGCTAATAGAGCCACTCGTGGCCGAGGACGTGGCCGCGGGAACATACGTGGGAGAGGAGGCAACCGTGGCAGAGGTACTCTTGATCGAAGTAAGGTACCTCAATGCTATGTATGCAAAAAATTTGGTCACGTTAAAAAAGATTGTTGGTACAATGATGAAGTTCAAGTGAATGTAGCTGAAAATAAAGAAAATGATGATGAGGCAGAAGCTGAAAATCAACAACTTCTATGGTGGGCACAACTCAACCGGAGATGTCACGAGGTGAACAAAAAGGTACATACAATAACTTGTGGTTTATTGATTCGGGTTGTTCTAATCACATGACAGGCTGCAAAGAGAGTTTTACTACTCTTGATGAGACATTCAAACTGAATGTACGACTCGATGATAAAAAGAAACTGAAAGTAGAAGGAAGAGGTACTGTTAAAATCTCTATGGGAGCTAATACACACAAGTTTCTTGACAATGTGTATTATGCACCTAAGTTGAAGTACAACCTTTTAAGTTTTAAGTGTTGGTCAGCTGGTGAAAAAAGGATATACTATCACTTTTGATGATGAAAAGTGTCTCATAAGAAACAAGCAAAATAGAAAGCTCATCATGACAATTAAAGCAACCAACAATAATATGTTCTTTCTTGATGCTACAAGCCTCATTACCATACAAGAAACTCCTAGTAAGAAGCAAGATGTAGAAGCTCTTCGATGGCACCTCAGGTATGGCCACTTGTATTTTGATGGTCTTAAACGTTTATCTGATAAAGAAATGGTTCTTGGTCTGCCCAAAATCCACACTTCTATAAACTGTGAAACCTGTATTATTGGCAAACAATCAAGACTTCCTTTTAAGTCTTCATCTTGGCGTGCCAAATACAAATTGGAATTGGTCCATACATATTTTTTTGGACCTATGCAGGTTTCAAGTCTAGGCGGCAGCTTATATTACTTACTCTTTATTGATGATGCCACTCGAATGTGTTGGATATATTTTCTTACTAACAAAAATAAGACTTTTGAGAAGTTTAAACACTTCAAGGCTATGGCTGAAAATGAATGTGGGCGTATGATCAAAGTTCTTCGATCTGATAGGGGTTGCGAGTTCTGTTCAAGAGAGTTTAATGCATTCTATAATGAAGCTGGAATTCGAAGAGAACTTACTATTCCATATACTCCGCAACACAATGGTGTTGTGGAAAGAAAAAATAGAACGATCATGAACCTTGTGCGAAGCATGTTGATAGAGCGCAATCTTCCACTGTTTTTATGGGCTGAGGCAGCAACAACTGCAGTCTATGCCATCAACATATCACCAACCAAGGCACTAATTGATCAAACACCTCTGCATGCATGGTCTGGTATAAACCCACTATCTCTCATATGAAAATATTTGGTTGTATAGCCTATGCTCTTGTGCCTTCACAACATCGCAGGAAACTTGATAACAGATCAGAGAGACTTATATTCATTGGATACTCAAATCAATCCAAAGGGTATAGGTTATATAATCCAGTCACTAAAAATTTTACTACAAAGAGAGATATGGTCTTTGTTGAAGATTCCAAGTAGGAATGGAAGTCTGACCAGAAAAACAATAACGAAAAAGGTGATGGTGACCTTACCTTTGGTGATCCTTTCCCATGTGTAGACCATAATGTTTATGTTGACTCTACCCATACAAATGAAAACCCCAATGCTTCACCCGAGACCTTTCAACCATCCTCTCCATGACCCACTCAACCAAGTACCTAAACCCATCTCGGTTACCCCCTAAAGTAGTACCACTCCCCTACCTACTCCACTATCTACAAGCCAACATCTCTACCTCATACCTTATCCATTAAAAGAACCTCTAAACCACCAGTATGGATGAGTGACTATTCTACAGGTGAAGAACTTAACGCATGCCAATTTGCACTGTCCACAATTGATCCAGTTACATACAACCACGCTGCTAAACATGATAAATGGAAAGAGGCTATGATGCGTGAAATTCAATCCATTGAGAAAAATCATATGTGGGAACTTGTTTCACTTCCACTTGAAAAGAATATTGTGGGTGTTAAATGGTTATTCAAGACCAAAGTGGGAGCAGATGGAAAGGTGGTCAAGTATAAAGCCTGGCTTGTTGCCAAGGGCTACTCTCAACAACACGGGGTGGATTTTCATGAGACATTTGCTCTAGTAGCCAGATTTGAAACCATTCGTGTGATTCTTACTGTTGCTGCATAAAAGGTTGGCTTGTTCACCAACTTGATATGAAATCAGCTTTTTTGAATGGTGATCTCACCAAAGAAATCTATGTTGAACAACCTAAAGGATTTGTAGATGAAGAGAAACCTAAGATGGTGTACAAACTAAAGAAGGCGTTATATGGGCTAAAGCAAGCTCCTAGAGCATGGTATTCTAAGATTGATGGGTACTTCATGGAACATGGCTATCTGTGCAGTCACAGTGAGCCAACCTTGTACATCAAAAAGACAACCACGGGTGATATTATCTATGTTTGTCTCTACGTTGATGATATTATTTGTATAACATCTTCTCAGGATCTCATTGTTGAATTTAAGAATGGTATGAAACAAGCTTTTGAGATGACTGATATAGGTCATCTTAATTACTTCTTGGGGCTGGAGGTTAAGCAAACTCATTGTGGGATATTCCTGTGTTAGAAAAGTATGCTCTTAATCTTCTCAACAGATTTGGCATGAGCAACTGTAAAGCAGATACTACACCTATGAACTATAATGAGAAATTGGTTCTTGAAGATGGTGTAAAAAAGGTCAATGAAGAATTGTTCAAAAGCATTATAGGTGGACTGATTTATCTTACTCACACAAGGCCAGATATTGCCTATGCTGTGAGTATGATATCCCGGTTTATGCAGCAGCCCTCCAAAGTTCACTTGCGAGCAGCCAAACGAATTCTGAAATATGTGGCAGGAACTACTGAATTTGGCATGTGGTATAAAAAGGCAGACAAAATTGAACTTGTGGGGTATAGTGATAGTGACTGGGCATCATGTGTTGATGACAGAAAGAGTCTATCTGCCTATGTGTTCTTTCTGGGTAGTGGAGCTATGGCTTAGAGTTCAAAAAAGCAACACACGGTGGCTTTATCTAGCATGGAAGCTGAATACATTTCTGCAACTGCAGCAACTTGTCAATGTATCTGGCTTAGAAGGATTTTAGAAGATCTCGGGGAAAAACAAGAAGATGCAACTGTGATTTACTGTGATAACAAATCAACTATTAATCTATCAAAACATCCTATTCTACATGGTCGGTCAAAGCATATTGAAATTAAACATCACTTCATCAGAGAGATGGTCATGAAGAAACAAGTGGTTCTTGAATTTGCAGCACACATGAGCAGGTTGCTGATGTTCTCACTAAAGCTGGTACTCGTGAGAAGTTTACTTATTTTCGACAGCAATTGGGAGTGAAACAGTTTGGATCAAGGGAGGGTGATGACGTGTAATCCAAACTGATTGCATGGGGAGTTTGTTGAGTCAGTCATGCACGTGTTTATTTGTTTTTGTATTTGAATAATAGCTTAACAGCTATGTTTGTTAGTATGTGCGAGTCATCAGGTTTGTTGAGTATTTCTAGGTACTTTTGGTGGTTCTTATTTAAAGCATGTAAGTCTGATGCATTTTACCCATTGAATAATACAAAAACTTCCCTCCAATCTTTCTTCTTTCAATATATTCTATTGTGTGTTTGCATTATACCAACATTGCCCCCAATTATTCGAAAACAAGATTCAAGATTAGGCTTAATAATGGGCAAACGTGGGTTTTGTATGCTTCTTCTCTGATTGATTTGACACATGATGTGTCCAAGATTTCATCTGGGGATTTTTGTGGCGTGATTCGCATTGCTGTGTTACCGAATTCGAATTTGGGTTCGAAGTTTGAATCAGTTCTTGATATGTGTAGTTCTTGTTATCCGGTTTCAGGTCGGGCTGTGTTTAACGACCCGTTTTGTGTTGAGTACAAGTGGGAGAAGAAGGGGTTGGGGGTTTGTTGATGCTGGAAAACCCTCTTCATCTTCGTCTTCTTGATCGTTGTTCACTCTCCATGCCTACGCCACCGCCACCACCTGCCCCTGCGCCACCGCCACCGCCACCGCCTGCACCACCGCCACCGCCTGCACCTGTGCCACCGCCACCGCTTGCGACACACTCTCTATGAATCTAGTGGTAGGGTGGGGTGGGTGAAATGCGAGATCTGGATATGTGTGGGTTAGATTAGATTTAGGTTTTGTGTTTTTTATTTTTTATTGTTTTAGAAAAATACAACAATTATCCTAATCTAATATAATTTACATAACTAGTCCTTCAAATGTAAAATGACCAAAGTACCATTACATATAATTGTAAAAACTAACATAGTTAGTGTCAGGGACTAAAATCATTACAAAAATGAAACCACAGGGCATGATATGGTCAAAGATACTTTTTGAACTGAAATAGTTAAAATGATTAAACCACAGGAACCAAAACCAAAATTTACTCTTTTTGTTTTGATTTGAGTATTTGTTTTATATTATGGGAGTGAAAAAAGTTATGAGGATTGCACCACGAATCTTTATATTTGGGTAAAAAAGATACAACAATCATAAATATTTTAATATTTTTAAAATTAGTTGTGAGTATAATAGAGAGAAAATATAATGATTAAAATATGAAAAAGTATTATTTAATTAAAAGATAGAGTAAAAAAATAGTGTTTTTAGTGTAAATATGAGGATATGAATGGAGAATTTGGTTTAAATGCTCTCAGGTTCGGGGGTGAGGTTTTGTTATGAGTAATGAAAATGATCGGGATGGGTTAATGACTCGTCAGTGATGCACTCAGCTGGTCATAGAAAATGTGTATTTATCGGTTAGGTTTTTTGGTTTTAGGTTAAATTGGTTCGAGTTATTAAAGTTTTTAAGGTTTGAAAGTCTGATCGAAACCTGACCTTAATAACAATCGGTTTAATTGGTTTTGGGTTGTTCGGTAATTGGTTTCGTATTGTTGGTCAAAAAATCTAATATCTATCATTGTATCATTTTATTGATTAAATCAACGTATGATGTAAGGTCGTATGCATCTTGTTTAGTGGCCTGTAGGTCTATATATCATAGCAACTTTCAGTGGTTACTTAAAATCTTGAATCGAGTTAGAACTTAAATCGGTTCAAGCCCAAGTTTTGTGTATTGAATTTGACTAGACTTGCGCCACCTAAATAAACATAACATTTATATAAATTTGAAAATTATATTTTATATAAATATATAATTTTTTAACAAATAATATTATTTACATCAATCAAAATCATAAAAATGTGTGATTTGGTCTTACTTTAGTATTCTTGTATTTGGAATCAAACAAAAACATTCACATGAGGGCATAATACTCCCTTACTACCCATATTTAGATGACTGAAAAGCCAAATGCTAATATGATGCATGGTTCTATACTTCTATTTCTGTATATTCTAAAAATGTACTTAAGGTCATCTTTATTAGTAAGCTTTACGGTCAGACCCCGTTGCTCTCACGTTATGACTTTACGGGCGACCCTCCCTCCCCCTCTCTTCTTGTATCCTATGTCCGACCCTCCAATTACGACGGATTCTTACCACTCTCTTTTCATCTTGTCCTCTCCGCTCGTTTGTCACTCTCTTTCAACAATAAGTTGTTCTCTAAAATGTGACGGAGGAGAATCCAAAACTAAAAGAGATCGAGACAACCAAGGCAGAATATGAAGGAAGTGTAATTAACTTCATCCATTCTAGAATTCTAATAAATACATCCATCAACTCGTGCATGAAAATGATATGATTTGGTTTTACATTAGTATTCTTCTAGTTATATTTTGGAATCAAACAAAAACATACCCATAAGGCCATGATACTTGTCACACTCCTATTTGATTGATTCTAAAACCAAATTGAGGCTTTTATATTTATTTAATATCCTAGAAAATGAATGCCCTTTTTGTTATTCTACATGGTCATTACAAATATCCATTCCATTAAATGTATTTGTTTGTATTGTATTTTTTATTTTTAAAATTAAAATTATATATGTTTATTAAATTAAGGATCCCTTATTTAAGTAGAAATACTCCATTGAATATCATAAAGAGAAAATCTTCGTGCTTTTTAGGACCTTTACTCTTAAACCTAGTGAAAATTCTCTATCTATTTTCATATCGCTTCATGACGCAAGGACAATGGATACATGTGAAAAATTGTGCCGAGGCATGAACGGGATCAAACATAAGTTCTATTTCCATCTCAATATGTAACAAACATGTTCAAGAAATAAATAAAATATTTGCATGTTTATAAAAAATAATAGGATATATATACTTTTACGTTCGAATATTTTGGTCAACAATTCAAAAATTACAAACTCGAACTAGTTTCAAAAACCGTATTTGGAATTCGATTCACATGCTAAACAGATTCGTAATTCGAAAAGTCAAATTCGAGTTCAGAAATTATGTTCGACTCAAGTTTTTATTTTCTCAAGTCCTGTTTAAATAATAAAACACCTCTTGCTCAAATTAAATGGCTATAATATGCGTTCTTGCATCTCCTTGTTGTCCATTAGTAAAGGTCCAATCACAAAGCTTGGCAGCGGGAAAATTTTATAATTGTAGTGTAAAATTTGTTTATTTAATTAAAAATTTGACATATTTTAACAAGTGTCGGGAGCTCATTCAAAATTTACTCGTCCATCATTGGTAGGTCTAATCATGTATATAGATCAAAAACCACATTGGTTTTTCTTGTATGGATCACGATGGCGTTTCGAACCCATCTTTGTACTCGTTAATTTTTTATGAACCCATTCGAAACCTTAAAGTTTGTCTCATAGAGCGCTCACATCTCATTCCTTATTTTCATCCTTATAATTACAATAAAAATCACTACTTCTCCTCTCACCTTTCAATTAAATAATATATTTTTATACTTTTTTATTATATTTTCCCCCTTCACTCATAACCACTTTTGAAAATATTAAAATATTTATAAGGGTTGAACAGTAAATCTTTAAATTTACAGATTAACAGTAACATTTTCTCTCTATTCCACTCACAATCAATCAAAACCATTCCATATAATATAAGTACTTCTACTCATATATTTTTAAAGAATGAACTGTGAATGCTCGAGTTAGAGATTGAATGCATTATCACATTTCGCTTTCAAAATATTATCCAAAGGAATCATTACAGTAAGGTTGAACCCAATTCTATTCCTATATTCTAATTAGTTTCTTTTATACTTTTTATAATATATTTTGAAGAATTAGGGTTTACTGTTACTACCCATCTCTCCCTTATAAATTGGTTGTATTTCCATCCTCTCCAATAGCAAGTTGATTTCATTCACCTCTAACACCTAATAATGGCACCACAAGTGCACTTTGTTAAAACCCTTCCACAACAATCTTGCCACTATCAATACCTACCACAACGGCCCGTCGTTCAGGTGGCTCCTATGAAAGAGGGTGCAATGGTCAAATGCAAGCCGCGATGGCGGTCGGATGCTAGCTAAAGATCGGTTTGGCCTATGTGAGCTAGTGCATATGGTGGTTGTTGTTGGAGTAGTTATACTCAGTTAATCAATTTAGCTGACCATGCTAGTTTGTAAAAAAGACGTGCTTTATGTATAACAATTGACAAAGCGACCGAGTTACATTAAATAATATTAGATGAATTTACCCACGTATACAAGAAAAGATGAAGTGGCTTTCGGTACGAGGGTAAATTTATGAAAATAAAAGAAGAACGTTGTGTGCACGAATCAACTATTGTCTAATACTAATCATGTCCCTTAATAATTATGGTTTGCACTTGGTTGTTTAGTACTAGTTTATAAGTTGGGTATACATCTTGAAAACAGGTCCATAAGTGTTATCAGTAAAGTTTCGGGTATTCAGTTGCTACATCCATATGTTCTAGCACAAAAATGTCTTTGTAAATATCAATAGCATTACTATTCATATTATTATATCTCCTCTTCCTCAAATATAAGATTTTCTCTCGCATATACTTATTTTAGGACACTATAAACTAATTGTATGGTTATAATTTCATCTTGTAACCTTGAGACCAAATAGCTTATTGTGTTGTTGTAACTATTTAAGTATAGTGTCGATATGATTGAATACGCCATAATGGACGACTAGCCAAATTTCTTAATTTGGAGCGCCATTTATTTTACTTTTATTTGATTTTGTATATGCACAAAACTGAAAATAAATTAAATTTTACAATATCGTATAACAGAAATATAAAACCACGACCTATGTATATTTTTAACTTTCGAAATCTAGTTTGTTAAATAATATATTATTAATTAGGATATTAAGATTAATAATTAATTAAAGTACGTGAACAAAATAGAAAATAAATCAACTCTTACCCTATAAAAGTTGTACAACCAAAAACAAAACCGTTAATGACCATGACCTAAGTAGATTTGACACAAAATAAAAGCTAATTTATTAAATAATATAATTAACGAATAAAAATATTGAAAACAACCTTTTAAAAATTATTTAGTTACCTGTGATATATAGACACACAAACACAGTACACGACTACGGTAAAAGTAATAAAAAACAGTAACACACGTGTCATGTAGCAAGTGACACTGTTCATATGTGTGAATCATAAATTGCGTTACCTCACACATGTGTTTAGATGTGTATATTCATTTTATTTTTGTCAATTTTAGTTTCAAGAATCATAGTTAAATTTACTTAGATTCGTCCTATAGAATAGTAATTTGATATAATATTTATTTATTTTGATTTAAAATTATTTTATCTTCTCAAAAAGTACATTTTTTCTAATCAATCATAGTGTGACCCCGCAAGCTTTTTTGCTTTAAAAGTGGTTAAAGAATTTACTTGTACAGTTGTTAAAAGCTAGCTCCATTAGGTGAAATTGGAGCATATATTTTCAAGATAATGTTCCATGCCTCGATTCGATCTCAATTATTAATTTTACCTCAACATGACCATCTTCCCTTGTGTGATTTTGCTTTTTCACCTTTATACGAATCACACCACCCACTCAACTTGTTAAATCAAACTGTTCATATAGTCACATCTTTTGTTCCATTTTACATGTTGAAGTTTCTTCAAATTTAACCTTTTGAAGTTCCAATCAAAGCAATAATTGGTCAAATAGCACATCAATCGACACTACGTTAAAAATATAGGAAAGTGCCAATATCGCATGATAGAATAAAGTGCAATCTTTAAGAATGTGACAAAAGGCGATGTAACCCCACAATGGTAGAATTTGTTCTTATTTTTGACATCACCAATGATGCATATTTTATTTGTATGAAACACAAGGCTTGATACCAAGCAGTGAGCCTTGAAAAAAAAAGATTGAGGTGAAGTAATAACATAAATCTTAGCATTCATAATAGGCATTGGTTTATAGTATACATGTTATCACATGAGGAATGACCATACCCTTTTAGAATGCTTTGACATGCCTATGTCTAAAGGCAATTAGCTACGAAATAATAAGTTACGTGAATAACACATATCTTTAAAGGTATGTTCTTAGGACAGATGTGACGACCAATTAACGAAGATGCACCATTCCTAGGATGGAAACCATCCAAATCTTGTTCAGTGTCTCCTGTTGAAAGAAGCAAGGGATAACCGGAAAGTTTTGTTTCGAGACGCTTTTTATTTTAATACTTTAGTACTTATACCATTGTTGGCTCAGATCCATAACAATCAGATGAACAAACATTATATTTTATAAGAAACTTTCCACGACTCTTTTCTTTATTATATTCATCAAACCATATAAAAATATTATACCCTGATACATCTATTTATACTGGATACTATATTACTGATCATAGACCAACTCAAACACTATTAAATAACCAGATATAATCGTAGTCTAACATAAACTCTACTTTAAACTCAATCAAACAATTAGTAATCAAGAGGAATTATGTTTTTTAATCTAACCTGTGAATTTTCTAGGTATGTTGAGTATTGTTTGTCATTAGTGAATGGGTCAACCATATTGTATAAATGAGTTAAGATCTTTAAGGGTTTGATTCTCTTTTTACATCGGACTTCTTGAATAGTTTATGAAAGACACATGTGTCGGGCCTTCTTGTTTTAAGTGTGGGTTCTCTGTTCTCATTAGCTTTGGACATACATGTGCGCATGTATGTTCGTGTCCCTACAATTATCAATTGTTTCTTGATATATCTTAAGATTTGTAAGAACTCTAGAGATATTCAAAGTTAAATTCCAAATTTTTGCAAATGTTTGAGATCCTTAAGTGGGGACACAGTTAGACAAGTGTTAAGCAACTTCAATCATGAATTAGTGGGCATTGTCCTAGCAAAGGTACTTCAAATCCTAGTATTCGATGCTTCAAAAGTAACCTTGTTAATCAATGGTGAAGCGTTGCAATTATGGATCCTAAAGCAACTCAAAAGCAAAAAAAAAACGTGTTGAAAAATCCATTTAAGATACTTTTAATGAAACCGTTCCTTTGAAAAAAAATCTGGTCAGTAATGTGTTGAAAAATACATTATCAACATCATGTTTCCTAACATAGTACCACCAATAAATTTCTGACAGGATAAGTCTTCATCGATGGATTTCTAATGAAACCGTTCGTCCTTGAGAGTCATTAGTTCTATAGTTCCACTTTGCTATAGCCTATAGGGCTCCTAATTTGCAAGCATGCTCCAAAGTTTGGTGTTGATTTGAAGGTATCCCGCACGATCCAAAGTTTGATGGCTAATTTCGATCTCATGTTTAGAGGTTAAGCGTGTACTAGTTCATTCGTTTGATATATTGTCGGGACCTAGCTACATCAATGAATGCCTTATTCTGTAACATCTAGTATTAAGTTTTGGATTATGTCATTGTCATCCCTATATAAGATTGTGAGTTACGTAATTCGATGGGAGGTTTTCAAAACGTACGACTATGATTAATAACTTCATGAGGATTGACATCTGCCTATACAAGGGTATTTGTTTTGAATTTGAAATTGAACTCTTTCTTCGTCTTTTTACCCTTTCCATTTATTATTTATTAGTCTCTTTCAGAAAAGAATATTATAAAAAAAGGATAACTTACAAAACTCATATATGTTTTATTTATCTCACTAAATTTTTTAAGAATGTAAACATTAAAAAAATATATCATTACTTAAAGGTCGTTTCCACCAATTTATTCTTTGAAGACATTTCATAATATCATGTAAAGAACTATAATTTTAGTAACTTAATATCTACAAAATAAACTCAATTAACATTTTAAATGAAAACAAATTACGCTACTAAATTTATAAACTAAGATTAAAATGAAAAGAAATTACGCTGCTTAATGTTTAAATGTATAAACCAAGATTGAAATGAAAACAAATTACGCTACTAAACACATTAACTAAGATTAAAATGAAATGAAAATATAAAACATGTACAAGTCAAACCAAATTCATCAAATCATTAGGAAAAAAAAATTCATCCATCACCAATATATACGAGAGTATTAGAGTCATGTATTTGAGCAGTAAAATGTGAAGTAAGAGAAAGTAAGGATCAATTAGTCCTTAATTTTAACGAGTCAATACAACTAGAACTGTCTCTAGTAGGGGTGTAGCTGCCCCAAAGGGAGGGGGGCAGCCGCCCACCTTAATTTTTTTTTAAAATATATATATATGCTCAAATCTCGATCGTCCTTTGTAAAATTTTGCAACCCCCCCCACCCCACCCCCCATCTGAAACGCAATTTTTTTTAATATAAGCTAAATCTTTGAACCCAATCTCTTTAAACCCAATCGTTCAAGCCTAAAATTTAAAATTTAGCCCAATGTTTAAATATTATTTTTAATATTTATAATTAATTATTTTTAGAAAAAATAAACATTATAATATTAATTCCACAAAAGACAAAAATAAACTTTTAAAACTCAAGCTACAAGTTCTCAACTCACTTTTCAAATCCCTAATTACGTTTAAAAAAAGAAACAATTATCTCCACATACCAACAGCCCACTGCCGAACGCCCCTGCCCTTGCCGACGTCGGCTTCCAGGCTGTCGGCTCCCGCTTCCAACCAGCTAGTCTCTCCAGCGACCTGCTCTGAGTCTCCGACCTTCACTTTCGGCCAGGTAATGTCTATAATTTTTTATTTCTTCTTTTTTGGTTTCTTAATTTTTTGTTAGAAACTAGGGTTTGAAAATTAACATAGGATTATATATTTATATTGTATATTGTAATCTGTAAAATACTAAGATTATGATATAATTTGGGTTAACATAGGAATTACTAGTCATGTTATGAAACGATTCATCTAGAGTAAAGTTGGAGAATCTTCGTCTAAAACTCCCGAATATGTTAACATGGGTACACTTCCTTCGGACCCTGCTGATCGGAAACCACTTTCATCATATAACCCTAATCAACGAAATGAAATTAGGAGGGCATACTTACTTAGAGGGTCATGTCAACCAAAAAATATTGTTTTCCCACAAACAAAAATTGGTAAAGAATTAAGACGTTTTAATGAAAGTTGGTATGATGCTCATCCAAGATGGTTAGAGTATAGTATAAAGAATGATCATGTGTATTGCTTATGTTGCTACTTGTTTAAAGGATATTTTGGAGATTCAAAAGACGCGTTTGTCTCTGATGGTTTTAATGGTTGGAAAAAACAAGAAAAACTTGTTAAACATGTGGGTGAAGTTAATATTTTACACAATAAATGTTTGAAAAAAAGTGTGATGATTTGCTTAATGAAAAATCAATCGATACATTTCGCCTTTAAAAAGCAAGATTCAAAGTAAAGGTATGAATACCGACTTAGATTAGGTGCTTTTATGAGGCTAGCCAAAAAATTATTGAATCAAGGACAAGCATTTTGCGATCATGATAAATAGAATGATTCATTAAATAAAGGAAACTTTTTGGAACTTTTAGAATTAATGGGTGAAAGAAATGAAGAACTTGGGAATGTTATCTTAAGGAATGCACCCAGGAATAATCAAATGACATGTCCAACAATTCAACAAGATATCAAATATTGTTTTGCTCAAGAGGTACTAAAATAAATTTTTAAAGATTTTGATGGTGATGTTTTCCCTTTATTAGTTGATGAATCAAGTGACATTTCCAAAGATGAACAAATGGCCATGGTTATTCGATATATGAATAAGTATGGGGTAGTTAAGGAACGGTTTATTGGATTTGTTCATGTGATGGAGACATCCGCATTGACGCTCAAATCCGCTATTGATGATTTATTTGCTCGACATGGATTGAGTTTGGCTAAGATTAGAGGTTATGATGGTGCAAGTAATATGTCGGGAGAGTTTAACGGACTAAGAGCATTAATTTTAAAAGAAATGTTTTCGCATTCTATGTACATTGTTTTGCTCATCAACTACAACTTGTTGTTGTTGGGGTTGCGCATAAACATACAAGTGTTTGGAAGCTTTTCGAAATGGTAGGGTGTCTAACAAATGTCGTTAGTGCATCTTGCAAACGACAAGATAAGTTTCGCGAAAGTCAAAAAAAGAACTTGGAAGATAACCTTATTACCGGAAGTGGGTTAAATCAAGAAATATCACATTCAAGGCCCAGGGATACACGTAGGAATTCTCACTATAAAACTCTTTCTCATTTGATTACTTTATATCCATCGGTTATGAAAGTCCTTGAATATGTTGAAGAAACGGGTGTCAATCTTGCAAGTGTCAAACAAGCAGATGGACTTCAATCGGAAATAAAAAAAATACAACTTTGTCTTCTACTTACACTTGATGTCGCATATTCTAGATATCACAAACACGATGTTTCAAAGTCTTTAAAGAAAAGAGCAAGATTTGTTGAATTCGGTTTCATTGGTTTCTTCTACCAAACGCCAACTTGAGAAATTTAGAATGAAGAGTTTCAATGAGTTCTTTGACAATGTTAACTCTTTTTGTGAAAAATATAACTTTGAAGTGATAAACATGGATGATGAGTACATTAACCCAAAGAAGCCAAGACAAAAAACAAATATCACATATCGCCACTATTTTGAGTACGATTGCTTCAATGCGGTTTTAGATATGCAAATACAAGAGTTTGGGAATTGTTTTAACGAGGTAACATCCAACTTACTTGTTTGTTTGAGTAGTTTGAGTCCTTTTGATAATTTTGGTGGGTTTGACGTTTCAAAAATACTAAGATTATCCAAGTTGTACCCGAATGATTTCGATGAAAATGATAAATGAAAACTTCCGGTTGAACTAGAGATCTATATTGACAATTTAAAAGCGGATAGTCAATTTGCCAACTTGGATGATTTATCAAGTCTTGTACACTTAATGGTTCAAACAAAGAAACATCTTTCATTTATATTGGTATATCGTTTATTGAAGCTAGCTCTCGCATTACCCGTTGCAACCGCAACAGTTGAAAGATGTTTTACGACAATGAAGTACGTGAAGTTCGATTTGCGTAATCGGACGGGTGATGAAAATTTAAGCGATAGTTGTATTTGTTTTATGGAGAAAGATTTACTTAGGAATGTCTCCCTAGATGTTGTTATGGAAAGATTTCAAAAAATGAAACCTCGTAGAAAACAACTTTCGGTATATTGTACCTTTATTCTGTTTTTGTAATGACATTTGACATACTTTTGTTGGTTTTATGATATTTAGTTTGATTGTCTTCTTTTTTTTAAACGAGCCGACCCAATCCAACCCGTCATGGACCCGAAATGGTTCGAAAAAAATTATTATATAGCTTTATCACGTTAGTCAACCGACCCTTAAAAAATTTCTGGCCCCCATGAAACAATTTTCTGAATACGCCACTGGTCTCGTGTCAAGATCAACTTGAACTCACACCATTTACAAACCAAGCCGATTTCAAACACTTTTTATCTAAGGTTTTAAGTTAACCAAACATATTTTCTTTTTTTAACCCTGCAAAACCCTCGTCACTCTGAACATAACATTTTCTGTAGAGAAGAAGCTCCAGCAAGCTATGGCAATCTCCACCACCAGAAGAACCCTAACTTCACTCTTCTCTCGCATCATATCATCCTCACCATCTCCATCATCATCATCATCATCATCATCATTATCATCATCATTATCATCAATTTATCATCGTTCTCGATTCACTATCCCTCTGATCGGCCACCATATTCAATCCCCCCAACTCGCCCCACGGGTTCCTGTTCGACCCAAAACATCCGGGTCGGGTTACTCTCCGTTGAACGATTCGTCACCCAACTGGAGCAATCGCCCACCAAAGGAGACGATTTTGCTCGATGGCTGTGATTACGAGCATTGGCTTATTGTAATGGAGTTCCCCACGGACCCTAAACCCTCTGAAGAGGAGATGATCGATTCGTATGTCAAAACCCTAGCTTCTGTTCTCGAAAGGTATTGTATATTTGTATGATATAACATATGCTTGATTTTGAATCGTTAAACCCTAATTTGTTTCATACCATTATTTGGTAATTCGTTGATCTAGATGATGTGGATTTGGTTATGATATGATTATTGCTGCACTAGTAGGGGTTATGTGATGTGATTATTGTGTTAAGTGTTTTCTTTGTGTGGTGGTTTTCAGTGAGGAGGAGGCGAAGAAGAAGATATACTCTGTTTCGACTACAACTTATACTGGTTTTGGTGCTTTAATTTCTGAGGAGCTATCTTACAAAATCAAAGGTTTTGCTAAATCTTGATTCTTTTAGGGCTAATGAGTCTAGACATTATGAAGTTAGTTACTTTAATGTCTTTTTAGCTGTAATTTTGTTATTGACAGCTCCGTAGGTGTGATTGTGTGAACTAGAAGATTTGATAACCGAAGTTTCCAAAAGTTGTTTAATTTGCATTATTTACACTTGATAACTTAGGATTTAGGACCGCTTCAGTTAGTTTCATGGAATACTTAACGCCTGAGTGGATCTTTTACACGAGACTGACTATGACACCCTTCTTACTTCTCATCTAGCTTAACACATGACCCAGATGGGGTGCATAATGAATTCAACACTGAATCAGTTTTAAGTAGAGAACCACATACGCACTTTTATGCTAAGTAGTCAAAGGATCAAGGCGCAAAGGGTGAGGCATAAGGATCTTGAAAAGTGCGCGTCTGTGATAAGCAATGCGTACGTTTATTCTATGCCATTTTTTAGCTGTTTAGGCTGGTGTAGGCGAGTTTAGGTTGTTTTCATGCTGTTTTTGACTAGTTTATACAGGTTCAGACATGCTCTTTGCAGATTCAAGCATTTTTTTCAATTTTTTGTGCATGTGCGTCTTGCTGCCTCAAGGCAGTTCTGCGGCGCCTTTCCTTGTCACGCACCTTTGACCACTATGCTTGTATGCAGTCTTGACCAGATACGGGAGAGAGAAAGAGGTGGTTATGTTGTTACATAACCATCTTATGTAACACAGCCGTTTATAAAGTTCTCTGTTTTAAATTGGTTATATATTGAATAAGCTGGCCCAAATAGTGTCATTACTAAATCAGAATAGCAGAATAAGCTTGTTACGATCTTGGTTTTTTATAGTGAGAGTGAAACTACACGTAGAAAACAAATAATATACATGTTTATAGTAAGCTCATTTTGATTGCTGACAACATTAACAAGGTTTCATTTTGAGCAGGTTTACCTGGTGTTCTTTGGGTTTTGCCCGATTCATATCTTGATGTTCCCAACAAAGATTATGGAGGTTTGCAAAGATGAATCTCAATTACAGTCCCATTATTTCATTGCTATTTTATCTCTGGTGTGCATACAAATGCATTCAAACGTTTTTAAATCTGCTTGCAGGGGATTTGTTTATTGATGGAAAAGTCATACCAAGACCTCAGTACAGGTTTACTGACAGGCCGCAAAACAGTAGGCCCCGTTCAAGACCTCGATATGACAAACGCCGCGAGACAATGGAGACTATACGTAGAGAGCCGATTCAAAGAGGCGATTGGGCTCAGGATCAGGGACAAACTTTGACCCAACCAGCTGCAAGCCGGACTTCAGATCAAACTGATGGTGGCAGGTTCTCCCAAAACCAAAGTGGGTCGCAAGGGTCTTAACAGTTGATGATTCAATGAGTCGCTGCTATGTTCAGAACATTTAAGGAATCGTGTTAGTTTCGTAGTGATGTTGCTTGTTATGTTATTAACACCACCTTTTCTTATAGTCTCATAATTATTACACATTAGCTATCTGTGTTTCATGGTTACATGTAATTCAAACTATCGGTTATATGACCTGGACCGGCTTGTCCTAGTTAGTTCTCATGAGGTCTTTGCGCAAGCCCCTTCTTTTCAATGCATGACCGTTTACCCAAGTTTCGGTTGGACTAGGATCTCACTTAAAGCAAAGTGATTGAAAAATCTGACGGTTAATGTAGCAATCGTTGGTAATCTGTTGGTGTAAGTCCGTTGGAAAACTGAGCGTAGGGTAAAAGTTTTACTAGCATCCAGCTCGCTGACGTATTACCAAAGAATTCAAAGAAAAAGTAAAATATGTTGTTTTACCTTTGATGGATTTAAGGTTTTCTTTTAAGATTATGTAAATTTTTGGTTGTGTATCTAATTGGCCCTATCGATGTCATTTACACTAACCAACGAATTTATCAACATTGAACTAGATTGAGCAGGTCAAATCATGGGTTAAAACAAACATGACAAGTTTAGCTTGTGAGTTCAACCTAAAACTGACCCGAGTCGTTTAGCTAAACCCAAACATACATGTTTATGTTGCATCAAAATTCACACCCTTATACTGAGTTATTGAATGTATTTAAAGAAAACAAACAACAAAATCACATGTTTGTCGGTATACATACAGTTGCATTTTCATACTTGATAGGAAGATTTGGGTAATTAGTTTTCGAATAAAAGTCTAAAAAACGGATCTAAAGAGAGACAAGCCAAACAAATTGAAATGCACCAACTTATATGGACAAATAAACTATGTCGACATTAATAAATATATTTGTTTAGTTTAAAAGAGTAAATTGTCCCGGTTAATTTAAAGAATCCCTTGTTATTGACATAAAAAAAGTAAAAATAAATTACAACTAAGATATATTTTTTAGAAAATTTGATTTTTAATCATCAAATCTATAACTTATTGCCCAAATGATTATCAATCTTTGCTTTTTAACCAATGCCACTCTTAAATTTCATTTAAATTGCTAACAACAATCAAAGTAGCATAATCAACATAAATTTACATTTCATATACGTTTAACTTCCACTCAATCTCGCTAGTATTTCTTTTTTTCCCATTTCTTAAATAGTTAATATTGCAGTTGAAATCGAGTGAAGGGTAGATGTAAATTTTTAATGATTATGTTTTTACGACTATCCCTGTCAATAACAGTAGCCTTATTATCCAAAGTACAAGCACGAATTATAATTTAACGCAACCATTTCCCTTAAAAAAAATAACACGTGCATTAATCTTTATGTCACTTTCAACCCGACCCGACCCGTATTATATTATTTGCTCCACAAATCAAAAATCCCCAAACTATATAGTTCACAGATTTGACAATTTACTTCACCTACCCCTTCTTCTCCTCTCTCTCATCGAACAAAATTGAAAAATCAAATTTCACTTCATCGTCTTCATCTTCCTTTCGATCTACAAACACAACTTCCACACGTATATACATACAAATTTATACACCTATAGAATTTGTCATTCATTGATTTCATATTGTTTTGATCGGAGTTGATTGATATTATGGCATCGGAGCAGTTGATTTCCGGCGGAGGAAGCGGATCGCACTACGTGCAGATGCAATCTGAGCCGTCGAGGCTGTCGTCTTTCTTCTCGTTCCATCAGAATCCGCCGGAGGCCACTCGAATTTTCGATGAGTTGCCGAAGGCTACGATTGTGCAGGTGTCTCGTCCTGATGCTGGTGATATTAGCCCCATGCTTCTGTCTTACACTATTGATTTTCAGTACAAACAGGTATATTGTTATTGTTGTAGCTGTTTTTGTTGTTGTTGTAGGTTGTAATGGTGATGAGTTAATGATCATGTGTGTAGTTTAGTTTAACTGTTGATTTGAATGCTGTTTGATTGTTTTTTATGTTGTTATTTGGGGAAATTGTTGGAATGAGATTTGTTGGTGATAGCTGATGTTTGATTTTAGAAGCTAGGGGTTTTTCAAATGTGAAATTGGTTAATTTTGTTAGAAATTGATCACCAGCATGTGTTATTGCTTCCTTGTTATTACGTTTGATGTGGTTTTGAATACTTTATTAAAAAGGAGACTGAATTAGTTCAATGTTTGAACAATTTAGAGTGAGATCCAAGTTTCTGACAATTGAATAGCAGCACTTTGTTTAAATGACAAGTTACAGCAAAAGTGGTCAAAAATCTTCTTGATGGGTTATCTAGAAGAAATTAGTATCTTTTATATTATGTGAAATGTGGTTTTTGTGATGTTAAACAGCTCTTGGAAGTTATGGCACTGTATAAAGAACTGAAAGAAGATTGAAACTTGAACTATAGTGAGATGGTAAAGACCAATTAATAAGTTTAATTAGTGCTGTTTGCTGAATGAGTTTTATAATGAAATGAAGATGAACTAGATTGATTGGGGGTGCTTAGTTGTGTAGGTGGGATGGATGAGGGTGATGACAAGATTGTAAATCATGATTTTGTTACAAGATTGTAAATCATGATTTTGTTTCTTACTTTCATGAAGGGATGTACATTGTAATATTTTTAGGTGTTCCAGTGTGAAGGTAGATATAGTTTCTGGAATTGTTTGTTTCCTTTGTATGTTTTTGATTCTTGAATTCACTGCAAAGACCAAGTCTCTTTAGGATGATTTGTATTTTCTTGAACACATGATTCTTAGGCTATTGGGGTCCAGCAATAACATCTATGAAGTATGAACTTAGGCAATGTTTATACTTTATACTTTACTCCAATAAAAATCTAGTAAAACCTACCAGATTGTTTCTTTTTTCCTTTTGGAACCTTGGTGAATTTGAACAGAAAGGAAAGACTAGATAACTGAGTTTTACCTGGGATATTTTCATAACAAATGTCTTTTATTCCATTCGAGGTTTGCTAATCAACATTAGAGGCTGACATTGAGAAAATGTCAAAGTAAAGAGTAATTTGGAAGGTTTTACTAGATTTTTATTAGAGTAAACATTGCGTAAGTTCATAGATGCTATTGCCGGAGCTGAGCACAGCTGATCGTGCCTTTATCTTACCTGGTTACAGTGATTTATTTAGTTTTTTACAATTCTTGATTGACTGCTAAATAGACTAGCATTGACCTCTTAACCAGTACACACGTACAGGAATTGGTTCTCGAGTATATATTTAATCAATTTAAGATTGGTCTCTTTACTCCATTTAGATTAGAAGCGTACTTTATCTCATCATGGAATTCTCTCTCTCATTCTCTCCCCCTCTCCCTTCCCCTTCTCTTCTTTTTTGGATGACACTTTCTAAAACCAACCTGTATAAAAATCTACTATGAAACGTCACAACATGGTATCAGGTCTCATGTGTAGGCTTGTAGGATCTTTAAGATTCACATGGTGCCATATCTTAAATTTTTTGTTAGCTGATTTTGGGTGTTACTTTTTCTTGGCAGTGCAAATGTTGCTGATTTATTTGTTTTGTTCCTTTATGTTACACGCATTTTTTTTTGAATTAGAAAATTAGCATAGCAGAAGTTGCATTTAACTTCCAGATGCTAAATATCCTTATCATTTTGATGTTTCAAAGTATGGGTGGTTTGAGACTAAATTGCGCCCATTTCAGTCTCTTAATTTTACTTCTGTGAAGTATTCTGGTATTACAGGTCTACTAATTCATTACTCCGTTTGCTTTGCACTGATTTACTCTTTTTGTGTACCTTGGGCTGCAGTTCAAGTGGCAATTAGTGAAGAAAGCTTCACACGTATTTTATTTACATTTTGCTTTGAAAAAACGTGCAATTATTGAAGAAATTCATGAAAAACAAGAACAGGTTTGTCTATCTTCCCACCAGCTTATTTTGCTATTTTTGTTTGTTCTCTTATGACTGACAATCTTCCTTATGAAGGTTAAAGAATGGCTTCAGAACTTAGGAATAGGGGACCACCCAGCAGTTGAGCATGATGATGATGATGAACTCGACGACAATGTAATGGCATTAAATAACGAGGGAAGTGTTAAAAACAGGTGACTACTAAGTATCTAACTTTACAAGGCTGGTGAAAATATTTCTTCATCGCTATAATGATCATAGTTCTTACAGGTGATTTTTTGTTCAGAGATGTTCCATCAAGTGCAGCTCTACCAATGATACGCCCAGCACTTGGGAGGCAACATTCCATTTCAGATCTAGCAAAGACCGCAATGCAGGAATACTTGAATCATTTTCTTGGGAACCTGGACATTGTGAATTCCAGAGAGGTAAAGTCCTCTTCGCTTCTTGTCAGAGGTTGCAAAATGGGCAGGTCTAACGTGTCAAAACAGGAATTTGTATGCGTCAGGTTGACCTGAAATAGTTTCCAAGTTTAATTTTTTTTTCCCTATAAATGATTAGTGTGCCAAATATGTTTAGAAGTTAAACCTTTTTCAATTATAATTTAATCTTTTGAATAAAATGATGCAGTGGTTAAATGCAATAAATTACACTTTTGACGACTCTTTTAGACCCATTAGCTTTCAAGCTCTCTTTTTAATCCATTTGACCTGTTAGAGGTAAAACATAAATCAACCAATTCATAAATAAATGGTTTGGAATTGTCACCTCTATCTCTCATACTTATATATCCGACCTGCAGTTATCTTTTCTGACCATCCTTCTTTTACACTATTTGATGTATGTCTTTAACTTTATGCCTGTTTAGAAGTAGTACACAATACTTTTTCTACTTAATTGTGGAATACTGCTTCATCACCTTCTTACATTACATATGAATGTTCTTGTAAGCAGGTTTGCAAGTTTATGGGTGTTTCTAAGTTATCCTTTTGCCCAGAGTATGGCTCCAAACTAAAAGAAGAATATGTATTAGTGAAGCATTTACCAAAAATTCCTGACAGGGAAAATGACAGAAAATGTTCTCCTTGTCTTTGGTTCAATTGTTGCAATGACAATTGGCAAAAGGTATCACTGGCCTCATATTTTAAATTTATATTTAATTTGCTCTTGATATCAAATGATGGGAATCGATTTGTATGAATATGCCTGGTGGGATGTTATTTACATCACGTACTTGGTCATGATTATCTATCTATTCTGCATTTGCTGTAAAGGGAGTGGTTGGATCCATATTGAGTGATATTAAATGATAATAGGCATTGACTCCTCAAAATATTATTTTAGAAAATCGTATCACACTGACATGTCTGAGAACCCTTGTGTTGCTCTATGCACTTGTAGAGAAGTTCAGTTATGACCACAGTATCTGCAGATATATTAGGGTTTGCTGCGAAGATCATAGAAAATATTCCGAGGAAGAAGGAAGTATTCAGCCTATCAGATTCAGGCATTCACTAGATAAGAGATAGAACACAAAGGAGTGTAAGTTTTCTTTGGGGTGAGGAGGCGGGGGGGGGGGGGGGGGGGGGGGAGGTTGTCTTTGTTAATGGTTCCCTCTAGTGGTTGGTGACATGACCCATTTCATGTAGCCAGTTGCAAGTACTTAGGTTGGGGTACCATTTTACACTGAAATAAGGTTGTGCATGATCTAGTTGGTGCAGGTTTAGGCCTTAGTGCAGCTTCTAGGGTGGAACTGAATTGTCATGACAATACGGTTATGGCATGGCGGTTATGGTTTTGATGCGATGGTTTCTGTTCACTTTAAGTCTCTGTGGCTTCAAACTACCCAAACCCCATAAATATTTAATAGATGCTTATGCTTTCTCTGGTCAATCTTCTGATTTCACATGGAAAACAAAAAAAGAAGAATTTCATCATTATAATAGTGATGAAAGAAACTTATTTGGAGCAATAGTTGTTTAGGATGATGGCAGCTCAGCAGAAATACTACTTGTGATACGTGGTACTGATGGTGTAGCCGGAATATTACCAGATACCGTTGATACCGTTGTACCATATTGCCATGTTTTTCACTTCTGTTCCAGGATATCTAGCAATCCAATTACTTCTTATGGCATAGATATCTGATCTTTAATGCAAATATCAAATCGAATAAATTACTAGAAACCTCTCTTTTAAGCCACATATTTTGCATTTCTGGAATCATAATATATACTGTGGATTCCAAGATTTCAATGACATAACATTGTAATGTGATCACTGCCTATTACATTGTAACAGCTACATGGCAGTTTCCTTTTCTGTTTTTCCCTGTTCTGTTTTCCATTTAAGTCAAACCAGCGTTTGTCTATTTTCTGTTCATTTAGGATGATTTTTTTACCGTATTTTCTTGTATTTAGAGTTGTTAATGAGATCTTGGCAGCAGGACCTCTTCTAAATTAGTAGCTCCTCAATTATTCGATCATGGTAACAAATTCTTTACTTTTTTCTTATAATATTTTCAAATGGCTGCAGGTATGGGCTGTATTGAAACCTGGATTCTTAGCCCTGCTTAAAGATCCATTTGATGCTGAGCCATTGGACATAATTGTCTTTGATGTTTTACCTCCTTCAGATGGAAACGGAGAAGGTCGCGTATCACTAGCAAAAGAAACCAACGAACATAATCCCTTACGGCATTCTTTTCTGGCAAGTATAGGAGAAACTATTAACATACATCAGCATCGTATCGAATAAATAATTATTTCTGTTTTAATCGACTGCCCAGTAGACGTGCTTTACTGCTATATTGCTTTGAGTTAAATTCAGTTTTTGCTCCTTGAGTTTTGACAAAAATTATAATTTTCCTTTAAAAAATTTATATCAATTTACCTCCAAAAATGGCATCAGTTGTTTCAATTTCTGTCCAAAGTTTCATAAATTGTTTTAGTTTCTGTCCAAAAGTTTCATCAATTGTTTCAATTTCTATCCTAAAGTTTCATCATTTGTTTCACTTTCAGTCCAATTTACCTCCAAATGATGAAATTTTGGACTGAAATTGAAACAAATGATGAAAATTTTGGGCTAAAACCTTAAACTTTTGGACTAAAATCAATTTCTGTTCAAAATTCGATTTTGCTCCCTATAAACTTAAGTAATTATGCTTTTTTCTATTGCTTTTCTGTTGATGTATTATTATCATAGTTACTTAATGTACCTGTGCCAACATTTATTTGAAGTTGCTTGTTTCTGCTCCATTGTCAAATCGTGTCTCAATTAGTCTTTAGTCTTCCTCCAACTTTGTTGGTTCAGTTTTCTTCAAAATTGTTTGGGGATTCAAGTCATGTAATCTCATTGATATTCTTACTATATGTAAGGTTTCAATATAACCTTACAGTAAGGATATGTCTATGATTAGTAGCTGTGGTTTATTGAAAACTGAAAGGTGTAAAAAGCGGGGATCCTTTGTGGAAATTTTTTTGTTTAATCTGTCTTTTAGAAGCTATGAAAATTTTCCAAGATTTCTAGAAAACCCTAAATGCCCTAGTTGTCGTATATGGCAGGTCCTGTTATTGCAGTACTGTTCTATTGTAGAAAGCCAACTATCTTAAAAGGCATGTATTTCTACTTGTAATTTACTAATATTTGCCAACCAAAATCCCAACTTCTTATCAGATACATTAGTCATCCTTTAAAAAAAATAAAAAATTCTTAACAAAGAACTATTTCATATCTTGTTAATTTTGTGAAAGATTGAGCGATGAAATGATTACAAACTTTTATCCTTCATGCTTTACCATATTCTTTTTTACCCTTGATGGGTCTCATGATCACATGGATATCTAATATATGTCTCCTGTACTATTTTTTCGGGAGGATGACTAGAAACTTATTTATGACCATGAAATTGGCAATAGGTATCATGTGGAATCCGGAGCATAACAATAAGAAGCAGAAATAAAACAAAAGTTAGGGACTGGGTTGCTGCAATTAATGATGCTGGACTCAGGCCACCTGAGGGTTGGTGTTATCCTCATCGGTTTGGTTCATTTGCTCCACCTCGTGGTCTGACAGATGATGGCAGCCATGCTCAGTGGTTCGTTGATGGTCGTGCAGCATTTGATGCAATTGCTTTAGCAATTGAAGGAGCAAAATCAGAGGTTTGTTACATTGTTTCTCATGCGTATGTCTTGATTTATGTTTGTTAATGTCTACTGTTAATCTGTTATTCCATTTAGATTTATCTTTTATGGTTATCTTCATGCAGATATTTATTTGTGGGTGGTGGTTGTGCCCTGAATTATATCTTAGACGTCCCTTTCAAGCCCATGCTTCATCTCGCCTTGATGCTTTGCTGGAGGCAAAAGCCAAACAAGGTGTTCAGGTTGGCTGTTTCTTCAAAGTTAGAAATTAGAATTATATTGATGATGAAAATAATCAAAATAATTAACTTCTCTTAGTCCCTATTCATAGAGTTACTTTATTGTGGAAACAATATATTTACCTAAATTAGTAATTTACCACCCTACATGCAATTTTGTATGGGTGGAAGCACTGCTCATGTCCTTCTAAGTTAACTTTTATTCTTTCATGGTTTTTCCAAAATGATCCATTTACTCGCCTAACATGATTTGTTGGTAAATATTTGACTGCAGATCTACATTCTCATGTATAAAGAGCTTGCTCTTGCGCTGAAAATTAATAGTGTCTATAGTAAGAAAAAACTGGTTGCCATCCATGAAAATGTCCGAGTTTTACGTTTTCCAGACCATTTCTCTAGTGGTGTGTATCTATGGTAAGCAGTCTCGTATATTCCTTTTTGTTTCTTGTTTCTTGATTATTATATTTTTTTTAACCATTTCCATTTATTTCTCTCTTCTATTTCTTGTAATACGTAGGTCCCACCATGAGAAACTGGTCATTGTTGATAATGATGTTTGCTTCATTGGTGGACTGGATCTTTGCTTTGGTCGCTATGACACATATGAGCACAAAGTGGGTGATGACCCTGCTATTATTTGGCCTGGAAAGGACTACTACAACCCGCGGTAATTTATTATATCACCTTTGTGGTAACATGTCTCACTAATGGCAATATTTTATCTTCTTTTGTTAATTAGGATATGCAGTCAAGATAGGTTGTTCCCCCTTTCTAGTTTTTCATTGTCTACATCATCATAATTTGATTTCCTTATCTGCACAAAATACCATTTTGTATGTAAGATTTCATGCATGCATAAGTGTATGCATCATATCATATGATGAAGTCATGACATGTGGAATCACTCATTCCTTATCCCAATGATATAGAGAATCTGAACCAAATTCCTGGGAAGATACAATGAAAGATGAGCTGGACCGTAAAAAATATCCTCGTATGCCATGGCATGATGTCCATTGTGCCTTATGGGGCCCACCATGTCGTGATGTTGCTCGGCACTTTGTTCAGCGTTGGAATTATGCAAAGGTTTCTGCTTTTACCTCAAATTGACAGCTGTACAGCCAGATTTGAATATTATAATCTTATATATATATTATTCCTTCAGAGAAACAAAGCTCCCAATGAACAAGGTATTCCACTACTCATGCCTCAGCAGCACATGGTGATCCCACATTACATGGGCAACAATGAAGAACTAGAGAATGAAAATTCAGGAGTCTTGGACACTCATAAAGTAATTAACAGAAAAGATTCTTCTTCCTCTGCATCTTCTGAAGACATCCCATTGCTAATCCCTCAAGAGGCTGATGGCGTGGATGCTTCTAATGGACAATTAAATACTAGTGTGTCAAACGATTTTCATGGTAAACCAAGTAGGACTTCTAGGACCCCTTTTCCTTTCAGGAAATCCAAAGTTGAACCTTTCATTCCAGATATGCCGATGAGAGATTTCGTGGATGAACGGCACACCTTAAATCTTGAACAAGAAATGTTCACTGGCATGAAACCTACTGATAAAGAATGGTGGGAGAATCAGGAGCGAGGTAACCTTGTTGTTTCTGCAGATGAATCAGGACAAGTTGGTCCTCGTGTTCCATGTCGTTGTCAGGTTAGTTTCTATTCTTTTTTAATCACTTTCAGAAATATTGTTGCTTCTTTAAGATCACCAGATTGGACAATTCACATGCTTTTTTAAATAAGTTGTGATTAGAGGTGAGTAACATGTCAAAATCGGTTAGGGTTGAAAAAGGGTCATCCTTTAGTACTGGTTGAGGCAGACGGGCTGGGTTGTCCTGCAAATAATCTGTCTCCATTTTAAAAAAAAATAAAGAATTAATGCGTCTAACCACAAAAACAAAATATTACAATAATCATCCAAGTCTTTAAATACAACAGTTTAGGAGGTTGTATGCAATGAAAATGTTTGACCCTGTTTGATCTGGTTGAGATATAACACGACCTAAATTGACCCATCATAAGTAAATGGGTCCAAATTGCCACGTCTAGTTTTGTTTTATTCTATGGTTACCACAATTCTCTCAGCTCCCGAAGGTTAACGTTTATGCAATCACACTGTTTCATATCACTTTAACATTGTTTATCGCCTGGATTCTTCAGAAACATATCATGCACTGAATTTGCTACATGCTATTTTTTAAGTGGCTCTATATCATTTTTTTGGAAATACTGAATCATAAATTGTTCTCTATGTAAACAAATCCTTTAGTTAGTTTTATAAATGATGACCATGGACTTTCCATTTTAGGTTGTAAGGAGTGTTAGTCAATGGTCAGCTGGGACAAGTCAAGTTGAAGAGAGCATTCACAATTCTTATTGTTCCCTTATTGAGAAAGCTGAACACTTTGTGTACATTGAGGTACATCATAAACTCATTCATTTTTCAAGATCAATTTTTTGCACACAATAATTTATGTATTGGCTTTGTGAATTTTCTTTCTTGAAGCCTTTCATCTATGTTTGCTGATTTATTGAAAACAATTCTGTTTCCAGAACCAATTCTTTATCTCGGGTCTTTCTGGAGATGAGATCATTCGAAATCGTGTTCTGGAAGCCTTGTACAGACGAATCATTAGGGCATATCATGAAAGCAACATTTTAGGGTCATTATGGTTATACCACTCTTACCTGGCTTCCAGGTGAGTCGACTCTGTTTTTTTATAGTAAAGTTTGCTCTTGTAGCTCTGTTGTTTGGTTTTCACGTAGTGAAGTCTTACAGGGTGGTCTAGACGATGTGGGGGCTGCATCTGTAAGAGCCATAATGCATTGGCAGTATCGAACAATATCAAGAGGAAACAGTTCTATATTACACAATCTCTCTGATCTTCTTGGTTCCAGAGTTCATGATTACATATCTTTCTATGGTCTCAGGGCTTATGGTAGACTTTCTGTAGATGGTCTTATCGCCTCCAGTCCGGTATATTTAAATTATAACTTTCGTTTTAGTTTAACGACAATATTATAGCTCGTTCATTGTTTCCTTTTACAACACAGGTATATGTGCATAGTAAGGTCATGATAATTGATGACAACGCAGTCTTAGTTGGATCTGCTAATATCAATGATAGGAGTTTGCTTGGATTACGAGACTCTGAGGTAAATTACCCATCCGAGTTTCAAGTAAACTCATATCCTCACTAAAGTTCAAACTGATATGAAAGTTTTTGACCCCAGATTGGAGTTCTTATTGAAGATAAGGAATTCGTTAAATCTTCCATGGGAGGAAAGCCGTGGAAGGCTGGAAAATTTGCTTTAAGTCTTCGCCTTTCACTATGGTCTGAGCACCTTGGGCTTCATAGTACAGAGGTTTGTGTATTTTATTAAATTAACATTAATAGAATGGATGGTGGTTTGATGGATCTTATGTTTATTTTTTTGCTTGGAAGGTTAACAAAATAGCCGACCCAGTGATTGATTCCACCTACAAAGATATTTGGATGGCAACTGCAAGGGTAAGATCAAATCTTCATCTTGTATACAAAACTTCCCATATATGTTCATGCAAATCTGAATTTTTTTTATATTAGCATTGATAATAAGTGTATACGTTTGCCTCTAATCATCATGCATCCGGCTTATTAACAGACAAATACCATGATATACCAAGATGTCTTCTCTTGCATCCCTAGTGATCTTATACATTCCAGGTAAAATTCTGCCACCCTCAACTTGTCTCTATATTTTTATTCTTAGATTTGGCAATTTTGGGTTATGTTTTATCTTTTGACGGATTAAATGTGTAAAATAAAAATAAGACGAGCTTAATGGAATCAGGTCAAAAGTAACCAAAAGAGTATAACCTCAGATTATTATTATTGTTATTTTAATATAGATTATTATCGAAATGGTATAATATTTTCTAAACCCTTCTAGACAAAAAGTGTTGTGGGTCAATCCGACCTAACCCATATAATTTTTTTTTCCTTATGACCCGTTATTGTCTTGCCCATTTTGTCACCTGTACGTGCTATCTGATTTAATACTCAAATTTCAAAATCTGACATGCAGAGCATCTTTAAGGCAATGTGTGGCTGAGAGAAAGGCAAAACTCGGGCTTACTACAATCGATTTAGGAATAGCCCCAAAGACTCTTGAATCCTATGAAGATGGAAATGTGACGGGAATTGATCCCATGGAGAGATTACAAGCAGTGAAGGGACATCTAGTTTCTTTCCCCACAGATTTCATGTTGAAAGAAGATTTACGGCCCATGTTCAAAGAAAGCGAGTATTATGCATCACCTCAAGTTTTTCACTGAGTGTGACAAATATGGCACAGTACCATACGAATTTGATAACGTAACATTCATCGACAAGGTTTCACCCATTTGTTGTCAAAACCGTAAATATTTACATCAAAAGGTGCTCTCTCTTCCCTTCTTGTTTGGGTTCTAGGGACGAGGTGCCAATAGTACCTAAAATAACAAGCACATGTAATCTACATTCATATCTGTTGTATATCTCACCTGTATATGTTATGTGGAACCATAAAACTGATGTCAAACAGGAATAGTCAGAACCAAACCGGAATTGTATGCTATGCTTGGTTCTACATATAGCAAAACCGGCTATTTGTCAAACTGAAATCAAGATTTTTATGGGTCTACTAAATGCTCTCCTGTTGTTACTCTGTTGATTTGATTGATTTTGATTCTAAGAAATAGTTGTAGGTATTGGACTTTGTATAAGTCCTTGTAAACGCCTGTACATTGGGGTTCTCCTTGCCCCTATATACAGCCTTGTATATGTCTGTATATGAAAATGCCTGTATACGAAACATTATTAAAATTATAGTGTATGTTGTCAGTTTGGCATGACGCTTCTATTCTAATATTTAAGAGGAAACCACTTAATCTCTTAAGCTTTCTAGACTACCCCTCTAAATAATCAAAGTTTAAATGGGTTGGGAACCTACTTAATTTTAATACATGTTAGATGTATGAACTTAAAACACATGATAAATGAATGAGTTAGACTGTTTTATCTTAATGTGATTATTCTTGTATTATGTTTGTGTGATTTTCAATCATGTAATGAGAGAGACTGGAAGACTAAACTTGTCTATTTCTCTTGTAATTAACGACGGATTCACACATACTTAAAATTTACTTTTAAATATATATTTTTCGACAATGAAACTTGAATTCATAATCTTTGGAATCACACTGTCACAACCAACACATTGATATAATCAAAGCATTAAATTTAATATTATTTGTTATTATATAATAATAATTACCAGTTTAGTTATGCATTGTATTTTGTATCTTATGTTTTGTAAATTGTACCTTATTTTGTTTTTTTTACTTTTTTTTAACCCTATAGTTTTCAACATTTACATTTAACACTGACACCTTTTTACACTTTTAATTTTAGTCTTATTTACTCATATTCTTTTACAATTTTTTCACTTTATGTCTCAGTCCAAACTTTTCGATTTAACATACTGCAAAATGCGTATATGATTCAACATTTTTACATTTATTTTTTTTGTTTAATGGCCGCGTTGTGTTTTACGTTTCGTTCTAATCTATACACATTAGCACATTGTAACTCACGTGCATAGTTTAACGTTTTTACATCTATTTTTCATGTGATTTTAATTTTTTTTTGTTTTACGAATTTTTCTGGTGTTGGTGGTCACTAGCAATGGTGTGAAATTGATGCTACTTAGTACGATTTTACGCCCCCACCGCAACGCGTGAAGCTTGAATGCTAGTTTAATATGATTTGCTATGAATAAACATATTCACGACTTGCTCTTCCCAACTTTTTTCTATAAAACAAATTAAATTGTCTTTTGCATTTAACGGTCACAATAATTTAACTCGAAATCATATATGGCTAAATTAGTAAATTATTCAAAACACTATACGGTTTAACGGGTCGGGTCGGGTCGGTTACAGCACGCTCAACATGGGTTATGCATCATCTCATCATCATGATAACACTCTCAAGTCTCAAGGAGTTCAACTTTGCCCTAGGTCAAAATCAAAATCATCGGTAAGTCAAACCCTAATGTGTATCTAGTTCCATATCTTTTGACATTTGTCATTTCATTTCATAATCATATAGGAATGTGATCGTTTTGTAGCTTGTTTGATTGTAAATTCGTTCGTAGTTTAATTTGTAGCTTCATCTTGTATGATTTCAATCGAGCATCGAAGAACAATGTCTTTTGCAGTTAATTGTTAATGTTGGTGGTGAAAGCGGTGTTAACTGGTTCGTAGGAGGATTTACACAATTACACTAGCGAAATTAACAAATCGAGAGTGATAATCAGTTTATTTATGAATTTACACTAACATATTTGTAGAATTGCTTGAATTACAAACAGAAATAACATTGTTTTGATTGCTGTTATTGTATAAGAACATGCATAGTTGAAACAGAAGACCTTATGATTGCTTGAATTTGTCTATTGAATGATGCTTACAATGCTGTTTGTTTTTCTATGAAATGTTTAGTGATTCAATGTCAGCAGCTGATATACCCTCTGGTTCCTTGGTTATTCTACAAGAGCTCAATTCGTCTTCACCGCACTTCAAGCAGGGGGCATCTCTTCGGGTCACTGGAAAGTGAGTAAGATCTTTTGATTTCAATGTGATGATCACTATGCATTGAAAGGAAACCCTAATAATCATGGAAGGTTTGAATTTTAATGTTTTAAATCATTCAGAAAATATGAAGGTCTGATAGTGATTGGTTTGGGCCTAAGCCAAAATACCTTGATTTTTGTTCTCTGTGTCTTGTTGATTTGTGAGCACCTTTTCTAGACTATTGACATACAGCCTAGACTCATTGTTCTTTTGTGGTCTTAGGTTACAAGAATATAATGTAGAGACATCGATAGCTGTCATTGCTGATGGAGGTGGCACCCTGGCAGTTGACACTCAGCACTTGAGGATTAATCTTCGTGTGGGTTCCCTCTACCAATTCATTGGAGAACTCTCCATTCAACCAAGTAATGAGGTACATAAGCATATGCACAAGTTGTGGGGGGTGTGTGACTGTGTTCCATACATAACTGCATTATGTATCATTGTCAAAGCAATGGTATAACTATATAAGTGTTTATGTTGTTAGAAGGAAACCCTCTTACAACTTTTAATAGTACCTTTGATAACCAAAAATTCAAGCTTTCCGTTTGAATCTAATAACTTACAAGAAAAGATTCCATAGCTCTAGTTAGTATAGCTGAAAACAGTAATGTTTCCACGATTAATGATAACTCGTGGGGTGGCCCCATCAGTACCTTGCTAACCAATGAGATTAGGTAAAAAAACATGTGGAGTAAGTGGCCTTTAAGGGGTTACAGGCAAATACTACTTAAAATGAATTCAAACTTGAGACCTCTGCTAGAGGGAATTTGGCGTTTACCCCTGCGCCATCCTCTTGGAGGTTATTTGACCCCTGGCTTGTGTTTAAGATAATAAACTGTAGAGTGAACATCAGTCTATTCTTACAATCCATTTCGCATATGTATGTTCTTGGTAGAATTTCAGAAGTTGCATTTGAATTGAAAACTTTTTTCAGGGGATATTGAAAGCAAGAGTGGGTAGAAATGTAGATGGGATGGACCTTAACTTGTACCAACAGTCTCTGAAGCTTTTAAGACAATTTCAAGCTGACCAACTCAGTCATTTGCAGCAGCTGCAATGAATAAATCACCAAATTATTGTCTGCCAGTAAGTATTATTTTATTCAAATAGTATCTACAAATTTTCAATGGGTAATCTTGTGATGAACTTGTTTCTTCTGAAAAATGAAAATTTCAATATTTCTTTTTGAAGAAAGTTTTCATGTTATATCATATGTTTTTTTTCTCCTTTTTCACTTTGTTGTATTGTGAACATGTAGCTGGTGTGATCTTGCATTTCTGTGTGGTTATGAGTAGTATATATGCCGAACCCAATTTGACTTGAACCTGTTCCAAACCCGTTACTCAACACGTATGTTTTTTTTCTTTTTGGTAACCGTGAGTACTTGTTAGCAGAAAACTCATGGAGATTCTCCACCGGATCTTGTAAACCATGGAGATAAGTAACGCAGTTGCCTTGGGCGTGTGGCCTACAATGGGGTTAAAGGCAGAAAACTCGTGGAAGCTATATTCGAATCTGTCTACCACTCGTCTTAGAGTGAAACGTCACAATTCTTTCATAGTACTAAATAAAAACCTTATAACTCAAAGCTAATAAAGTTCAATGAACTGTTATATCAACATACTATTTTTATTCATATATCTTATATTTTGTTTATTTTATATATCATTTATAAAAATATCTTTGCTCATTGACTCATTGTTTTCTTTGACAAGACCAAGCAACTTGTCTAATACTTAAAGTTGAGTGATGTAAGATATTTTATATTTGCATCAAACGAAAAGGATATTTTGCTATAGAGAAGTTGGTATCTATCTTATGATTTTACATTTCAACTTTAAGATTGTGACTATCGCAAATTTCACATCATTGAAAACAATAAATTTTGGTCTTAATACCATTTGCATTTATTATCTTCCCTAACAAATATATTAAGGATATTGATTTTGGTCGATAATAATAATTTTCGTTTTTCCTGCATCGTACCGCAAATGTTTGACATATATAAACATTCTCACAGGTGTTATGGTTTTAGTTTTCTACTTAAAACTATTTTCAAATTGAATAACTTTATATGTTTGATTTTTAATATAGAACCATTTTTAGTAGAGCATAACAAAGAGTTACTTCTTCATTGGAGACCTAGACAAGAAAACTAGAAACGTCATTAATTTGTTATTAGTGACTCGGTGTGGATTGTTATTAGTAAACACATTACATAACAGAATTATTAAAATTCATTGTGTCTAGATATATGATATTTTTGTATGTACTTTTGAATTTTTAGTTTCATGCACATGAAACCGTGATAGAGCATATTAAATATCTTTAAAACCTAAGACCGTCTACATGAAATCATGGAAAAAATTAACTTAAGAATGTCATGGATCTGCGTGTTGAAGAGGAGCGGCGTAGACTGTGAAAAAAGGTAATGGTTAACAATTCATGTCCAGGCATCAACAAATAATAGCGTGTCGCAACCATAAAAAAATAGCGGTTAGAAAAATAAACGTTGATAAAGAAGCGTATAAATTTTGATTTTATGAAGCATCATATTTACAATTTTGTATGAGAAAAAGAAAATGAAAGTTAAAATAATCGAAACTTTAAGTCAACTTTGACGACGTGTATATTTATGCTTTAATGAGTTGTATATTCTGACAAACAACGTTGATAAAAATACGCAGTCGCAATAACATATTCAAAAATTTATAAAATATTAAGTTTTAAAACTTATAGAAATAATGACAAAAAAACAAAAAATATATATATAAATGTGTCAAACTAAATAAATAAGTATAAGCTATAAAACATATATACTTAAATGATGTCATTTTAGTTTTTAAGATCTAAGTAATTTTATACATGATTAGTTACAATAATTTTAAGTTTTTGTACATACCTAAAAAGACGCATAATAGATCAAACAAGAAGTTGAAAGGAAAGTAAATACATGTATCATGAAATGATTATTTAAATTAATAGATTTCTCGTTACTATAAAACAAATTAAAAATTGTCTTACTTTTACAATTTCTAAGTGCTACATCATCATATATAATAATACTTTACCTAATTTATTTCTAATCAGGATATAAAATAAAAATCATACATCATATACACGCGTATTTAATTGTATCAAGATAAGACACAATTTATATCTTATTGATTATGATCATATTATATAAATCATAAAGGTGTTGAATTGTATTATTATATTTACGCTTCTATCATTAACAATGATGACACAATCTAGTAGCATGCCAACAAACTTAACAATTTTAACTCAAATTAATAGAAAAACATTACCATTATTTAATAATAAATATTGTATTCATCTACTTTGTAATTATCACGGGGATTACTTTATTCATCTTTCTTATGGCAGCATCATTTCAAGCCATTAACATGTTCTAAACTTCTAATATTAACTTTTCTGATATGTTTATTAATTTTTATTACCGACTTACTTTGGATATGTAAATGAATCATTTGTTTAATAATAATAATAATTGCTTGGCTAATATTGCTTTAGAATCAAAATGTGTCATTTCCTTTAAACCAACCTCACCGTTATCTATTATAATATTAATTAAATTCATTTTATATATATCTAAATTCTTACCATTATAAAAACTAGAAATGTCCCGCGCGCGTTGCGCAGGCAATTATTACGAACTTGAATATGAAAACATGTATAGAAAAAATATAGTAGCAACTATTACTCTGATTTAGAACTCGCAAACATCAAAGCAAACGTAAAGAAATAAATAACGTTAACATAATGGAATAAATTAAAGAAATAGGTATTTAGAATAATAGTTGCTACTATATTTTTCATCTTTTGATATACAAATTAAAGAAATAGGTATTTAGAATAATTTTTAATTACTAAAATAATTTGACAAATCAAAAAGGACCAAATATAAAAAGGCAAAGTTTTTATGGTTAAAACACAAAGAACCAACTATAAAAACCATAAAAATTTTGTGGCTAAAACATAAAAGCTAAGAATTCATTGTAGCTAAGAGTGTAGATAGATAATTAGCAGTCAAAATTGACTATTATCTTTTTGAGTTAATTAGAAAAAAATGAAGATGTGTGTTTTTTTTTTTAATTTGAACGGTGTTTAAACTACCATAATACCCACGTGAACTTTTCTGAGACAAGATTTAAACCATTCATGTTGGTTTTAACACTCAGATCTGACTCTTCCAAAAACATCATAAAAAACCATCACTATGAGAAAATCCACTTGAATCAAAAATTGAACCTGAGATCTAAAATATTTCGGCTCATATCATTATCTTCCATACCATAGAACGAGAAGGCCAAAGGAGGATTGTGTGTTTTGATATATAAAAACAAATTAATATGTTTTATTAGCAACCACATAACCAAAGGATCATAAATTTTAATATGTTTTATTTAGCAAACCACATAACCAAAGGATCATAAATATTAATGATAACATGTATAAGAAATGTCAATGTGCATTCAAAAAGCATGTTAATCATTTATTTTCATAATGAATATCAATATAGTTCCTATAGTTTTGCATGGAATGAATTTAGCCCTTGTAGTCTTTAACAATTGACCATTACACCCAATATGTTGAGAAATCTTGCAGAAAATGTTCAATATCCTAATAAATATATGCAATGATATTATTGTCATTGCTTAGAGTTTCATAAAGTTCAAAGAGTGTTATATATTATTATATTTTAAGTTATGAAAAAGTGGTATATAACAATAAATATGAAAATAAGCTTGATTATAATACGATTATTATAATATTGATCATCTCTAATCTCTAGTTAGAATCTATGTATGATCATATGGATCTTATTCCTCCACTCTCAATTACATGCAGCATAGAAACCTAACAATCTTCTGATAAAAAAATATTATGAAAAAACTTAAAGTATGAGGTGATTTAATTTCTAATATTTAATAAGTAAGTTGCAATTAACCTTTGTAGGAATTAATAGTATAATACTTACACATATAACTACTCTTACAAACAATCATTAAGTTAATCCAAGGCACCGCCTTTTGTAAAGGGAGACATCACCATGATGTAAATTTCTTATTTAAAGTGTACCTAATCTTATTTCTTTCATAAATTATCTGAAGATATTCACAAAGATTATAATATTTTTATGAAAAATACGGTAATCCTATAATTTGAAGTTGGGTAGATTCCTTTAATTTTAATATATTAGTTATTAATACTCTGTTTATTTTTAATTGTTATTTAGAAAACTTTAGCGCTTTTTAGATTTTTTTATTCTAGTGAAATTGTTACATATTACGTGCACTAGACATAAACTATAAACCACATGTCACAATCAAACATGATAAAAATATTTTTATACCTCAATATCTTAACATGACAAATTGTAGTTTAATAATATAAGTTTTAACATATTGACGATAATGATTCATACTAAAAATACAACTACTGACATGTTTACTTTTTACTTGAGTTGCCAGATAATTTAATTTGCATGATCATCATAGACTTATGATTGATTTCTACTGATTTTGCTTAAAATGATGATTATGAGTGAAATCAGAAAACATACGTTTCTTGTGAGTGAAATCGTGTGAAAATTACATGTAAAATTTATGATTTATGAAAGTGAAAAGTGTTTGATAAGTCATTCATACTCAATTGACACTTAAAGCTCACACTTTTGTGTTATATTTGCAATTTGAAAACCCCAAAGGTAGTAAATGACATGACCATAACCTCAAGGTGCTCACTTACCCACTAGAAAAATAGTCATCCATAAAAACGAGTACATGATTATGCATTTATCGTCCACCCACCAATCGGCTGATCAATACGCAAAAGGCGCATTGTTGAACTTTGATATGCACACCAACTGTTTGTATAAATTCCCAACTGAATTGGGAAACTTTCATTAACAAACACATGGGGTGGAAGCTACCTGAAGCTTCACAATCTGTATATACTCATCTTTTTCGCTGGGATTCTGTCGGTTTCTATGTGTTTCGGGTGAACTTTTCGGCTGCTTTATAAGTTATAACAATCTGCCATCATTCAAGATTGATCATTGAAACAAATCTGGCTAAAAAGCAAGGTACTTTAACTCTTTAAGGTTGTTAATTGAGTTGTTTGGTTGTTTATGAAGGTTAAGTTTAAAGAATTGTGAATTGTGATAAGAGTTTTGGTGATTGTTAGTTGTTTTGCTGGTTTGATGTTATATATCTAGCTTGTTTTTTTAGATTGTTTATAACACAGAGGTTTTAACTTTTTAGGTGAGTTTAGATTTGTTTCTTTAGTTGACTTTGTATTTTACTGTCTTACCATGAATGTCTATGTGCATATATATAATATTATATCTGTTGCTACTTATCTCCTCACCATCTTTTACGTTAATGGTAGTTTTTTTGCTTTTACATCTCTCTTGTATTGTTTGTCAGTCTGCTACCTGTTGGAGTTGGAAGTCTCTCTAGAAGCCTCTTTCTTTCTTTCTCTTAGGATAGAAGTAAGGTTTGTTTGCATCTCACCCTCCGCCGACAATATTAATAGCCTTGCTAGGCGGGATTTCATTGGGTACGGTTTGTGTTATTGGATTCAGAAGAACAAGAATTTAATGGTTTGGAGGTTGTGTGGATCTGTCAAAAGAAAGTTAAATCATTTCTAATCTGAACCAATTATTGAGATATATACACCCTGTTTAAGAAAAACATTTGTTTTATAAATTATGGAATCAAATAATTTAATCAACAGGCCAAGGCATGCACTGACAGAAATTTTGTACCTTTTTGTAGTGTAAAGAAATAAGAATAAAAGATTGTAACACAAATTGTTATAGTTTTTACCCTGGTATAAAATCTTGGATCCTTCACTTACCTCTGGGAATTTTTTTAATTGTGTGACTTTTATAAAGAATTCAATCATCAACTCATATAATGAAATATGAAATGTTGCTTTTTAACAATAACACCTAAAATTTTCTAGGATAAAATCATCAGATCTTGTATTCTGCTGGACTAGAACCCACAACTATTAGTTGAGCAGTACATCATTTTACCATCTGGATATCCCTTTCGGGACCAATAAATATGTATGTATATGTTACATTATACACATCCAAACATCATCACACATGGTCACATGGGTATATATTGTTACATGAAAAGATTTGATGCCACCAAAAGAATATCAATGGGTTGTGTTTGTGGTCCATCCGGGCGATTGATTAATTTGGTCCAAGATGAGGATGGGCAACAACAGTATACCACTCTTTACCTGCTATTTTGTTCTTCTTTTCAGTTATGGTCCACAAAAGAGACTAATTTAACCTTATTTTATATCAGTTCCAAAAGAAAATTTGATCACGGGTCCCTTGATAATTTGTGGCATATGTGTATATAGTTTAGCTATCAATCATTTTCTTTACCAAAAGTTTAGCATCAAAAATAAAAGTTTTCCCCTTTGATTCAATAATATGAACCGTGTCTTTCTTTTCAGAACACATATATGATGGTAGACACCGAAGTCAAATTAGTTATATCGGTTTTAACTTAAGTGTAGGTCTATTCGGGTGATTGATGTTGACTAGTTATTAAAGTAGACTTGTTCCATAATCTCCTATACACTTGTTATCTTGGAAATTACATATTTAGGTGAATCTTAATAAGTTTATAATATGGGATTGTTTCCTTTAGTGTAATGTAATAACTTTTGTGGGTATCAACTGAATTGCAGAAAAGATGGTGCAATTCTCGTCTTTGTTGAGCGGATTGACGAAAACCATTTCGCCAAAAAGCGGGAAGAAACGAAGGATTAACCTTGGAAGAGAAGCTACTGAAGCTTTGGCAAAAGAAGCAAGGAAAAATGGGTTATTACTAACGTCTCCTGGTAACGTTAGCGCCAAAGGGTCTAATAATTACGTTGCCGCCTATTCTAAGGGAGGAAATAAAGGAATTAACCAAGATTGCTTCATTGTATGGGAGGTAAATCATTTCATCATTCTCATATATTTTTTTTCTTTCTATAAACTATTATATATTTATGAGGTAAATTAAATTTTAATAATTTAAGCTATTACTCAATAACGACCTATAATGATCCATACTTGTCATCTGACCAATAAAACTCATTACTTTCACTTTTATTGCCAAGAGCAATCCTAATAGAATAATCATCAAATATTTACACTTGTCGTCCACTTGATTTAATTGCCAACGATGATTATGAACAAAATGAAAAGACTTACAAGCGAATCAAGCAATGCGAGTGTAAATATATGATAATTATGCTACTGTCATTGTCCTTGGCAACTAAAGCAAAACTTGGGAGTGTCAATGGTCAATTTGTCAATATGATTATTATCGGCCATGAGGGTCATTTGGTTTATTAAAATCGAATTTGCCAATTATAAAGATTATGAATTTACATTAATTTGAATGTTGATCTTTTTTAGGGTTTGGAGGGAAGGAAGATTGATGTTTTGTGGAGTTTTTGATGGGCATGGACCCTGGGGGCATCTTGTGGGAAAAAGAGTGAAGAAGTAATGCCTGCTTATTTGCTCCATTATTGGCAAGAAGCTATGGCTAAATGCTCAATCTTGATAGATGGGAGTTGTTTAAAAATGCAAACTTTGATCAATTCGCAATGTGGAAGAAGTCTTTCTTGCAGGCTTGTTCTACTGTTGATTATGATCTTGAGCTTCACCCGGTAATTGATTCCTTTTACAGTGGTACTGCTGCATTGACTGTAATACGCGAGGTAATTGACTGTAACTTTGTATTTGATATCCATATGGTCTTTCTAAATAAAGATTGAACTTTTTACACGATATATCATAACTCACAGGGGGATCTTTTAGTATTAGCAAATGTTGGTGATTCTCGAGCTGTTTTAGGGACGACATCAGATGATGGTAGCATTGCAGCTGTTCAGCTTACTGTAGACTTTAAACCGAATGTACCCCGTATGCACCCTCATACATAACCTCCTTATATGAAATCTGATTATGTAACTATATATTTTTTGCCACTTACACTTTTTATCCTTGATTTAGAGGAAACCGAGAGGATACATAAGTCAGGAGGGAGCGTGTGTGAATCTGATGATGAGCCAGGGGTGTCTAGGATTCGGTGCTTCGAGTGATGAGACGCCAGAAGGACCAGGGCTGGCACTCTCAAGAGCTTTTGGAGACTTCTTTGTTAAAGATTCAGGTCTTATTTCTGAGCCAGATGTGATACAAACAACCATAACCACACACGATCGTTTTGTCATTTTGGCTACTGATGGGGTATGATCTATATTCTTCAACTCTTACATCATAAATGTCATGTGTTATAACATAAACCTTTAGCATCAGTATCATTCAAATCACATGCTTTGTTTTTAACTCTAAATTATCAGGTATGGGATGTTGTCTCAAATGAGAAGGCAGTGGAGATTGTTGCAGCCGAAAGGGAGGAATCGGCGAAACGGGTGGTCGAGTATGCAGCCGCTCAGTGGAAACGTAAGCGGCCAGGATACGCAGCGGATGACATTTCAGTTGTCTGTATGTTTTTCCACAATCCATGATCATCTTGTTCATGAATGTTGGCATATGGTGAGCAATGTCTCATTGCTGTCATGACTCCATATTGTTTGTAGTTGTGATAATATCAACTAATCCTTTGTTGTAGTTTTCTTAAGTGTTCTTATCCTTGTTATGTATAACATCAAGGCCCAATAATTGTAGCCCAAAATATAATAATTTATAGATATATTATGTCATTGTTTTGATCTGTGAGTGTTGATATGGTCTTGGCCCAGCTAAGGGGTTGCTGTTTGATACTTCAATTATTACTAAAAATAGTTATTTATTTATCCAAAACATATATAGTGGATTATAATAACTCCACCATAATCATCATTAGCCTAGGTAGATGTGAAAAAAAAGCCGGTTGTTACCCGAACCGATTTTAAAACTGGTTTGGCAAGAATCGGTTAGGAACCAATTCGAACCGTAAGATTGACATTAGTTTGTAACATGTATAGGTTGAAACTGGTCGAACCCAAACCGAACCGGTCAAAACCTAGTTTCCAGTTTGGTTTTGAAACCATTCAAAACCCGAATTCTAGTCTGGTTTTTTAACTGGTTAAACTCCAAACCCAAACTAGTTTGATCAAAACCCGATTTGTGCATCTCTAAGCCTAGGTAATCACTTCATTCTTGTTATTTTGCTAGAAGTAAAGGTGCACAAAACAGGTTGTTGGGCCAAATTAGATCGGTTAGTAACCGATTTAGATAAAGTCAACTCTAGTCAAACCTGATTAGTTTTGAACCGGTTTTGCTTAAATCCGTTCCTAGATTGGTTTTGAATCCGATTGTGGAGCATGAACCGGTTCGGATCAAGCCCGTGTGGATTAGAAAGTGAGGAAGCGTCACTTACCAGTGGGGCAACGTCCTTTTTAGTATCTACTCTTGTCCTACAAGTAGGGCTGCAAACGAACCGAACGAACACGAACAAGGCCTTGTTCGTGTTTGTTCGTTAATAAATATACTTGTTCATGAACTGTTCACGAACACTTACCGAACGAGATTCTTTGTTCATGTTCGTTCATTAAGAAAATGAACATGTTCATGAACTGTTCACGAACACTTACCGAACGCAAATGAACACAATCATAAACGAAACACAAACAATGTTCATTACATGACGAACACAAAAAGCTCATGAACATAAACGAATACAAATGATTATAAGATTTCTTTTAGAATAAAATTTACATTTATATACAAACATTACAAAATCATCAAAATAAACAAGTACTTAACATAAATATAAAAATCTTATATATAGTCCTAAAATAAACTGACACAAAATAAGAATATAAACGAACACATTAACGAACTAAACACACATTATCGAACGTTCACGAACATAAACGAACGAACACGACTCGTTTGTCATGTCGTTCGTTAACTAAACGAAATAAATTTTCTTGTTCGTGTTCGTTCATTTACTAAATGAACGAACATAAACGAACTTCCCGCCGAACGGTTCACGAACTGTTCGCTGAACGTTCAGTTCGTTTGCAGCCCTACCCACAAGTGTTTAATACACACAGTAAATCGAGGAAAACGAAAAAAGAAAAAAAAACGATCCGTAAAGGCCATGTAGCCCCGAAACCATCCAGTCGTGAATTAATATTGTTCATACAGTTCTGAAATGTATATAAGAATATTTAAATTATGTGGTCTTCTAAACAAATCCTTTATTAATATAATTCTTGATTTAGTTGTCTTACGTAATACTTAAAAAAAATATTTCTTTTCATTGATCTTTCATCTTAGATTTGAACTCCATAATCTTGTATGACTAAGAATCTTCCAACTTGTATTGAACCTAGCTCGTTAACCCATCGCGCGTTGCAGCGGTATCGTAAAGCTTGAAAAATATAGATTACAGTTCCGACTTGTTTTCGAATTAATTTACTTGAAATGTTAGGTAACTCGAATTTGATCTGTTTAATGAAAATGTATGATGTTTGACCCGTATTTTTTCTGAGTAATTATTTCAAAAAAAACAAAAAAAAGACTAACTCCAAATGTACTAAAAACACACTGCACAGCCCCGATACCATGATAAAGTATAGATACAAATTGCTCCGATTCGTTCAGAACTAAATTACGTTAAAACTTGACCATCTCAAAACGAATATAAACGGTTTTATAGTTTCTAAACCTTTTGACGTCAAACTTAGACAACTCGAATTTACCGACACGTACATAAAAAATATGAACGTAAGAAATTAGTTTTTTATCAAAATTGTACATGTGTAACCCAAAACTTAAGAGGGCCAAAATGATATTTAACAATTTTTTTAAAAGTGCTACAGATAAAAAAGATAAAATTGAAAGTTAAGGGAGTTAATTTAAAAATTTAATTCAAAAAGCTTGAGGGAGTTTTTGCGTGTGCCAAGCCGTCATTTTTTTTTATTAAAAAAGTGGTAATAATTATTTTTCTAAAAGCGCGGCAATTTTACATTGTGATTCATCGTTTGCATATCTTTGAACAACAAAAGATAAAAACAAAATAAAGATTAATCTATTACCCACTGATCTATTGGTGTCACCAATGCAAAGTTAAACTAAAGAAACAACTTTCCTATCTTTAATAGAATTTTATAAAATATGAAACTATTGTGGCACCTATGTAAACCTATACAACACCCATGTAAAACCGACATTTTGGATTTATAGTATTATATAATATATCCTACTTAGTATGCGAAGGAGCTATTGTGTTCATATAATTATGTATAATGGTATACAAGATTATAATATTAATATGTTATCACCAAAATAAAATAAAAAGTATATTTATTTGTCAGATCGTAATTTATACTTTTTAGGAAAGTTATTTCAATTTTGAGGCACTCTATGTCTCTATTAATAGTTTGTCTCAAATATTACAAGAAATCCACAAAAAATACATCATAATTTGTTCACAATTCATTGATAAGATGTCACAACATTCCAATATTAATACATACTTGAAAACATGCAAATTGACCAAAACAAACACACCCATGAACCATTTTGACCAAATTAGACATAAGCATTAGGGTTTTCCAAGAGAAATGCTTCAATGGCTTTGAAAACAGCAAAAGCTTTATCTTTTCCCTCTTGACATCCTCTTCTTTGATCTCAAAACCTTCTTTGATGTGATACTTGCTTGTGTTGGTGCCAATGCACCCTCCATTTGGGCTCGATTCGAACTTCATTTCAAATGAAATCGACTCGATCTTCTCTGTGGCCACCTCGCCACCTTCGATCAATGTATATGCATATACCATCTTCTCCTCGTCTAATGCATCAACTTTGTGTTTCACGTATGTCGCTTCACCATCTGCATTTCAAATGAAAGATCTCAAAAGAAGAATCGGAGTCATCGAGCCTTCATTTTAGTAATTATGAAGCTTATTAATAAAAACATATTTATATATTTAGGGTTTTGTGTGATTAGTTACTGCATATGTTGAGACAGTTTAGGGATCGGTTTTAATCATACAATCTTTTTATTTTTTAACTTGTTTAAAATTGTTTTTGATTGATTTTGCGACCAACTTACTTTTCTTTATTTTTAAAAACTTTTCTTGACTCTTTTCTACCGAATTATTTTTTTTTTGTATCAGTTTAAACTTACCACCGATTTTTCTAGCAATTTTTTTAACTTTTTTAAATTAGCAATCGATTTACGACCGATTTATTTCCAGTCGCTTATCATGCAAACATTTGTTTTCGGTCACTAATACGGTTGTTAATATTGCACTGTTTTTCTTGGACGCAAATTTCGATCTCTTTAAGCTCTTTATAGTAGTATAAGATCATAAATTTTCTCATGTTGTGACTTGGTGAATGTTTGTAAAAAATTGCAAATGTATGTATGTATGTATATATGTATGAATGATGGAACGAAACTTAGCCTTGGGTAAAGTTGATCTGCTTGATGCTTCCGGGACCTCCGTCGCCTTCAATGGTGTCGATACTTTTGATCCGCGGGGCGTGATCTTCGGATAGAGGTTATGGGCGTCGATGATCAAGGCCTTAAACAGTCTTGGTGCTGGAACGGGGCTCGTGAACTCGTCGGTGAAAGTGGTCACATTCACACCCATGGCTACTTGATTTTATGTATGGTTTTAGCTGATGGAAAAGCATGAAGAACTTGAAACATGTTATATAGAGGGAGTAACCATGGTACTTATTCTTTTTCTGTTGTTATATTATCCACTTGTTTAAAAATTCACGAAATAATACAACTTGTTGCTATAAATGGCTGAAAAATATGGTTGAGTATTAGGAACAAAAATATATAGAGAATTATGAACATGTGGTTTGCATCAATTTCTCTATTAATTCTGAACAACTATGACAACTTCCAACATCCATATCTATTACATCTTTTCTTTAATTTAGAAGATGATCTTTTCTTTAATAGTTGTCACTGATAGATATGAATTAAACAAGCGATATCTTTTTCTATGATTGTAAATATTCGGTTTTCTAGTATAAATCATCGGTAAATATTAATGAAAGTTTTCCCTAGATCAAGTTTTTTAGTTATACCGATATAACTCATGCCTTGTGGGTCACTGAGCATAATAGACACTATTATACGTTCCCGAGTTTAATAAATGAAGAAAAGAAAAGAAAAGGAAGTGAAAGGAAACTCAAGAGAGAAAAAAAATTAAGAGAAATAGAATTGAGGAGAGAAAAAAAAAATAAAGTAAAGACGTATTATAATTTGTATTCTAGAGTCCGAAGGAAATGAAAATAAAGTAAAGATTTTATGTTTTTTTTTCTTTTCTTATTATTTTCTTCTATTTTGAAAGGAAAGTTAGGAGGGAAGATTATATTTAAAAAATTTTCTTTCCACTTTTATCTTTTAAAAAACTCGAAAACACAAATTTTTTTGTTTAATTTCATTTCCCTACTTAGAAATGTTGTTTTTTTTACTTTTCATCCATTTCCTTTTAATTTTTTTTAAAAAAGACTCGAAAACACAACATACATCTAGTATGGGGGGGATGTGTTACATAAAACCAATTTTTTAATAAATATATGAAAGAGGTTCAAATACAAAGTGTATTTTTGCTATAAAGTGTGAGAAGACACAATGAGTAAAAAAAATCACAAAAAAATTATATCTCATAATCTAAATCGAATTTCTAAAAAGTAAATCCGAGCTTAAGAAAAAAAATAAACAAAAAATAAAAAATATAAAAAATTAACGTTTTTTTATTATGTCATTTATAAAAGACACAATGACGTCATTGTGTCACAAAAAGACACATTAAATTTTTTTATTTTTTCTGAAAGAGGACGACGAGAGGAACAGAGACTCCGAAGTACTTTTTTGAAATTCGATTTAGATTATGAGATATAATTTTTTTGTTACTTTTTTAGCCTCATATGTTTTCTCATACTTTGTAGTAAAAATACAATTTGTAAAATAACCTCATCCTAAATATATATATTAAAAAAAAGGAGGCAGGCCCCGTCCTATTTCTAACAGGCTGACCCAAGCATGAGTGATGAGACTAATGACTAATCACTAATTGACTAATTCGGGTGGATTCACTTTGGCCCAATGGAGAAAGGCCCACTCACTTTCAAATGGCTAATGTTACTTTTTGTAGAATTAATTTTAGGCCCCTGCACAGTTTATCAAAAACCTCTTAAACCCTTACCATTCCCAACCCAATTCAAATTAGAAACAAAATTGAAATTGTTGGATGTTCCATTCCTAATTCCCAATAGGTTTTGAAATTGTTAATAGCAGTAAGTCGTTCTGATATTAATTTTTTATAATGTTCCTCTAAGAACGTATACTCCGAGTAAGCTTTTCGATTCTCACGATTCAGTTTTGAGTTACTATTGTTCAGTCTCTATTTGTGTATATGTTCAACTTCAATAATTATTAGCTTAATACTGCTAGTGATTGAAAGGTTAGGTAGCTTTGGGAATGAGCCAATTCGCACCTTCCAGTTGAGACTTATGAGGTTAGATCCTTTGACACCCTCAAATGTGGTTAAAATACGTATTTTTGTGGTTTGGTTGCCTATATTATTACGTAAAGTCATGTCATTATCCTAGGAGTTTGCTACACATTAATGTTGTTTTTTTACCCAACCTGTACCGGCCCAAACCCATCACAACCTGACCCGATTTCTTAGTCCATTCTTAGCCTCACTGATTAAAAATCTTGGATCTGTCATTGGTTTTTGGTATATCTCTAACTATAAAATATATTGATTTAGGAGACAATGAAAGAGAACAATTTTGACTCGCCATAAGGGCGCGGTATGGAAATGCCAGTAGGCAAGACGGGAATGGAGACTTTGTCATGAAGGGTAAGGTGGAAGGTGATGTAGGATGGAATGGGTCCAATGTAATCTCGACGATTCAAGTCCCACTTATGACGAATAGATGTAAATTAATCGTGATGTAGAATTTAAAGTGTATTAGATGGATCTCTGAGTTCTCATTCTATAAAAAAAAAACTTAATGTTCTTTTCTTACACATAATTATCCTATAAAGTCTAAAGTAGATACATAAGTTAAAACTGTAATTTGTTCTTCTAAAAATGGGCCGATTAGGCCTATTCATTTGCTCATGCAAATTGCAACAATTGTGGTTGGGCTATGAGATTAATCATAAATAAAAAATAATATTATGCGAGAAACTAAAACATAAAATAAAAAAGTACATCAAAAGTAAGGCTAAAGTTTTATATTTGTAAAAACAACGATTACCAAACACAAATTCGATATTTTTTACCCGCACGTTACGGCGTAATATTTAAATAAATTAATTTAAACAAAAATATATAAGGAAAGTATTGAAAAAAAACGTTAGAAAAAATTAATGGGTGCAAGGTTAGAACCCACAACCAGTTAATTGTTTATACTTGAAATGAAAATACAAAAGCATTAAAAACACCATAAAAAGCAAAAAAAAATTGATAAAAACTACTGAGCAATCAGAGTGTGACACGTGGCATGCCGGTGGGGAACCCACCGGCACTTGCAAATCGGTTATATATAATTAGTATAATTAAAGCTTGATAAATAATTAAGGGATCCTCACAGAAATTTTGTTTTTAATATTAGACCGTATGTTTATTTATTATTATATAATTTAATTATAAGTACGGATTCTAGTTATTCAAAAACCATTTCTACTGTTAACTTCTTAGGAGTATTTTAATAGCATTTAATTATAATATTGTATTAAGCTGGATAAAATGATAAATTTATTATTTAAAGAGCAAAAGGACAGAAAAACACATCTTACCTATATATAACAAGACTATATTAACTTATTTACAACGTAGTTTAATTAAAAAAACCATAAAATCTTTCAGTACATGGTGGGGCATAATCAAAACCAATCTTATCGTGAATATAAAATAATAACATTCATCATGAAAGTCACAAAGGACACAAAGTTATGGATATAAATATATAACAAAACTAATTAAATTTGTTAGAAGAATATTATATATCTGTAAAAAAAATATTATTAGAATTATCTAAATGGCTCACTCCAACCACTTTGAGCACAATAGATCGATCGCATTATACATATCAATGGATAAGATTTGACCCGATAGGTTACATCCATGACCCGGATCCAACCATTTGGAGTAAGGGATGAGGGAATCCATCTACCTTCCTACACTTTTGGTACCAAAGAGGGGTGGTGTTCCTGCCATCTCGAGCCCTCCCAACCCTTTTCAAAAAAGGTCTTCATGACCTTTTTTACCTACGTCGCGTATATGTTTAGGTCTGCAAGGTATTTGTTTTATGAAAGGTCTTACAAACTTTTTCTTTGCGCAGACATTATCTTTCTACTTCTTAAATCTGCGTATCTTTTTTTCACCCTAAACACAACTCCACCATCACCTCCCTTCCTCTATCAGCACAACTCCACCTCCACACACCTTCCCCGTCTGCCACCCACCTCTCGCCGTCTACTACCACCTCCCACCCTCGCCTCTAGCAGATCCGTAGGCCCTCGCCTCCAGCAGTCCTGTCGGCCCTCACCTCTGCTGTAGACCACCACCTCCCGTAGACCTGTTGCCCCTATCGCCTCCGCTGTCGTTGCTCTGTCAAACAGACTTCTTCTTGTATACCACAGTAGTTAAATTTCAGTTTATTTAAACAGTTTGCCGAAGTTAAAAATCAAACAATATTCCTTTTATAGACTACAAAGGTTTGGTCCATCTTTTTTTCTACAGATGTCTGCAAATATGATCCGCAGAGTGCAGACATTTTACCTCTGAAAAAACAAACTGTAACCTAACTCTTTGGCACACATGTTAGGTTTGACAAACTGAGTTTGATGTTAAGCTAACGGTTTATTGTGGTATCAACTGCAGACCCATCGAGCTTATAGTGTAACTTTTTTAATATTTAAATATGTAGTTATGGATATAATATTATCAGCACATCAATAAATAGTTGTAACCAGCTCATCAATCTTAAAAAAACTAACGAGTTATTTGGCAACCTTATGTTGAGCAATTAAAAGTCCTAATTGATTAAGATGTAGCATCATAATCATTCAGCAGTTTATAAAAAATTACTTATTAGAGGAGAACCATTAAAATATGACTTTTAAATAAACCAAACATGCTATATCTCCGACTGATTTTAATGAAACCATTAAAAGTCTATCAAATAGCTCCTGAATCATATATGAAAAAAACAAATAACATAAATCGTCAAAACATCGGACCATGCGTTTTTTGACAATTTGGCTGGCCTAGTCAACCCAAACAATTCAATTTGTCGCTTCTCAAAACCACATATACTCATCGGTCTGCAAAATTTCGTTATACTCTCTTCAACCGGACCATATACACCTTTATGTTTAATTTGACATATAAACAAAAGATCGATTATATTGCTATTAAAATATGTGTCATGGAAATGTGCTTTAGTTATATACAAATGACATGTAAATAAGGGGAGGTTATGGGTTCAAGTTTTACTCTAAGCAAAATGTTTAGAGTTGAGCCAGTGAGTTTTCTCAGCAATGAGTTTCTTTTTGATGGGTTGAGTGTGCGATCCCGGCTGAAAAACGGATAGATTGACAAGATTAAGATAACACCTATACCCCGAAGCAGGGTCGTACATTTATAATTAAAAAAAGTTATATACAAATGACCTCTTTTAATGATACAATCAGCCTTTGAGTGTATTAAATTACGTTACATTGGACTTTTAGCTTCTAGACATAACATGTTCAAGAGATACGCTGCTCCCTAGATTTTATAAACAACATAAGTTTTTTTTTTCTTCATATTTTATGTGTAAATACACATCTGTCTAAAGACTATAGGACAGGTTATAAGATTTTACAAAAATATATCTTTAAAGGGTTAGTAAGATATTATTTTCTCACACATCATACATTATAATAACATCAAAGAGATTGTTAAACAAATCATTTCACTTTTAATATTTTCGTTGCACTTCTTTCCATAGAGAGTAGATAAAATCTCTATGTATAATATTAATGTAGGCTCAACTCTCCACTAATTTCAACAAAAAACTTTTACGTCACTTGTTATTTTTTTGAATATTTGTATTGCACACCTAATTATGATGGAGGGTGTATATCCTTCAGAAGAGTTCAATTAATGAACATTCAATTATAATCATATTTCTTGAACTAATAAAGTAACAACTGAAATCGTAATAGTTTCATACATATTGTACTTTAATTATGATTTGTTAGTGATCCATAAAAGTTGTAGCAAAATTTATTATCAAAAACACTACACGTGAAACTCACCGTCATGGCTGACAACATCGAGATCATGACCCGAACCCTACTGTATTCGTTTTTTTAACGAGTATTGTGTTAATATTGGGTACGTGTTAACATCATTCATTATGATGTTGTATGTGGTGCTTGGCTGGAATATAATGATAGACAAAGAGAGGGGAAAAGAGAAACGATGGTAACATGAAGATAATAAATATTTAAGAGTGGGTTGTCATGGTCGCGAAGAAAATGTCATGATTAGACGAGGTCATTATCTTGATATAATACACGAGTCGTGTTTCGATGATTAAAATGTTATATTTAATTTTTGGGGCTGCTATTAGGGTTATATGGGACAACCAAGAGCACGATGTTACAATAATAATTCATAAGTGCATAATAAATTAATAAGTTGCTAATGTAATGAGTGAGATTTAAACTATTCTAGTTTAATAAGATGAAAGTCAGAAAAACACATTACAAAAATGTAAGGACCAATTGAATAACCCAATGTTTTGTGGCAGTAGGAGGTATTCATTTCCATAATGGTTTTTTTACTATCATGTTTAGATGCAAAGTCTTTCTAGGATTTGTTTTGTATAAACTATAAAGGTATAAACCTTTTTCCAATGAATATAAATTCTTTTGTTTTTAAAAACTAAGAATACGAGTTTTATTTTTCTAATAATATATATCGGATTTTACATATTTAGTTAGGCTTTATAGTATATATATATATATATATTATAATATATATATATATAAATAGTATATATAATATATATATATAGATATAAATATTATATATAATATTATATATATATATATATATATATAGGGTTAGGATTATGATAGAACCACTTTTATTTTCAGAACCTCAGAACCATTGATATATAAATGTGAATTAAGTCTGGTGATACTTGAGCCTATTTTATATATGTGTATATCAGACATAACAATTAAATATGTAAAACAACTAAATATCAGCAGGCTTTAACTTACATTTATGTAAATCAATGATTCATAATTTACATTTATGTAAATCAATGGTCTTTGTGTTCTGAAAATAAAGGTTCTGTAATGATCATGACCCTATATATATATATATATATCTAATAGATATATATATAGGGGTCAGGATCATTACAGAACCGTATATAATAGGGGTCAGGATCATTACAGAATCACTTTTTATTTTCAGAACCACAGAACCATTGATTTACATAAATGTGAATTAAGTCTGTTGATACTTGAGCTGTTTTACATATGTGTATTAGACATGAACATAATAAACTTATAAAACAACTAAATCACCAGCTTTAACTTACATTTATGTAAATCAATGATTCGTAATTTACATGTATGTAAATCAATGGTTCTTTTGGTTCTGAAAATAAAAGGTGGTTCTGTAATGATCCTGACCCTATATATATAGTATATATATATTTAATACTTGTAATCGATGCATCAATATATGTTATCTTATTGAATTTCATTATTTTATGACGTGTTCCTTAACAGCTTTACTTGTCGTTAAATAAGAGCAGATCGTGAAAAAGGGGGAGGTTGGTTGTCTTTTTCTTTCCATATTTCATCTTGTTTCTCTTTATTATTCTCGCTTTCAGTTCGATTACTATTCTAAACAACGTTAGTGTTGTTTCGCTGCAACGTTGTTTGTTAGGCTATATATAAACTAAGTTCTCTATTTCAATTCATCTGTAGCATTAGAGACTGTTTTGTGAAACTTTATTTGAATTTGTAAAACTGTGTTTTATTAATTATTTACTATCATAAGACCTTGTTTAAAATTTAGAACACTTTGTTGAATGATCATTCCTAGTACATTTTGTTGCTCTTGGACTTGCAGATCTTTTCTTGATACTTCAATTCATTAATGTCTGACTTTGGCAACTTCGATAAAACTTTAAATGATCAAACTCTTACACATTTTCTTCATTGAGCCTTTCATGGGCTGTTTCATGATGAGATTAAATTAATTTAGCTTAAAGTGGTCGGTTAATGTTGTATAAACTGTGTCATATGTTTATGGATTTTTTGTTCTTTTATGACATCGGGATAGATTGTGAATGTTTAATCGTTTATAAGTAATATTTTCTAACATTTTTATTGTTATAATAAAAAAATTATTTAAAAATTGTGATCTACATCTACGTATACAACAAATCTTTTTATAGGCATCGGCTAATTGCATTCCTCTTGTTAGTATATAGCTATACTTCTTTTCCAATGATTTGGTTGATTTAAAAGGCTATTACGTCTGAATTTCATCACGTAAACAGCCATATATGGGTGTATATAACTTCTAATTAAATGCCCATATTCAAAATTATATACACTCATTCTACTTGTATACGCTTATACTTAACTATTATACGTATATGTATTAACATCGTTGCATTGGATGCAAAATATAAGCGGGAGATACGTATAGTATCACCCATTTCGTAAAATAGCAAAGAATCCGTCACAAAAATTATTTCGTATATTACTATATTTATTGAATAAATGTTACTATATACACACAAGTTTAAAACATATTAAATAATTTTATTATATATTATAGTCATTAGTCATATATATAAAAATACGAGCAAAGTACCCATGATATGTATATAAATGGGAGGTTATGGGTTTAAGTCTCACTATGACAAAAATGTTCATAGTTAAGCCAGTGGGTTTTCTAAGCAATAGATTTCTTCCTGAGGTTGTTGGGGGTGCGGTTTCGACTGAGAAACGGATAGATGACCCGATTTAGATAACACCTATACTTCGAAGCAGGGTCGACGTTTACCGTTAAAAAAAAAGTACTATGCATGTGTTTCCTCCGTCCGCTCTAACGATGACAATTTTGTTTTCTGCATTCTGTCGCATTGTTGATTTGTCAAACAAACATTGATTGGCACAACTTATTAGTTGTGAATTAAACATAAATAAATCTTGAACAATGGTCCTTTGACTTTTTGTAGATACCACACCATATTTTTCATTTTTATTTATATAAAATAGAAATTAACTTTTAAAATTGTTACAATAATAAATTAAATTTAAAGTAGATTACTATTTGGATCCTTGATATTTATTCATTTTAATTATTTGTATTTCTACAGTTTTAAAATTTTCAATGACCCCCTAACGTTTCATTTATATATCCATTTGTATCTAAAACCCTATCACCGTTAGTTATTCCGTTAATTCTTTTATAAAAAGACTAAAATGCCCCTAAGAATTAAAATAAAATAAAAAAGAGTAGAACGGCGTCGTTGACAGTGTTCAGGAGATGTGGGGCTCCGATGAGACTTCCGGTAGCCAAAACGGCGTCGTTGACGGTTTTCATCTTCATCTTCATCGTCATCGTCATCTTCGTCCTTGCGATTTCCCCTGCGGCAGCGTACACCAGATCCTGATAATCCTCCTCCGGCGGAGCAAACGGCGTCACCGGAAAAGAACTTACATGTGTACCGCCGGGAACATTCCGGCCAAACCTCATCTCCGGTGAACCTGATCTATAAGTGAGTGTACTTTCCGCATCTGTAACCGACGGTGCCGGAGAAAGATCTGTAGAGAACGCCGGTGTAAGAGCTCCGGTGGGTGGCGCCGGCTGGCTTAAAGTCAAAGGAGACGGTGCAGCTGCCGGAGTTGGAGACAAAACGGGCACATGCGCAAGGGGAGAAGCCAGAGGAGCCGGTGGTGGAGTTGCAGGTGGTGGCGATACGACGGGAGGAGGAGTTGTAGGTGGCGGTGTTGCGACTGGAGGAGGGGTGGCCGGTGGTGACGAGGCGAAGGGAGGAGGGGTGGCTGGCGGTGGTGAAGCTACGGGAGGAGGGGTGGCGACGGGTGGTGGTGTGGTGGCAGAAGGAGGAGCGGTGGTGGTTGGTGGTGGTGGTGAATTAAGAAGAACATGTTGATGGATTGTGATTGTGGTGATGTGCAGATGGTGGTGGAGAGGGAGAGAGGGAGAGAAAGTGAGAGAGTGTGTTGGTGAATGAAGAAGATGATGTTGTTGGATTGGTTCAATATTTTTTTTATTTTTATTAGGGGTATTTTAGTTTTTTTACTAATAATTTTAACAAAAAAACTAACAATGTTAGTCATTTAAATTCAAATAGGGATAAAAATGAAACGACGGAGACTCAAATGGAGATAAATTAAAATGTTAGGGAGCAGATGGTAATTTTGAAACAACAGGGATGCAAACGGTTAAAATGAGAAATCGTTAAAGACGCAAATTGTAATTTACTCTTAAACTTAAAAAGTGTTTCAATTAGGTCACGTGACTTTTATGTTTTTTTAGCTCTAAGTTTTAATATTTAGTTTGTTTTTCTTATTGTTTTAATTAGGAAAATATTTTTTCCTTTTTTTTTTCTATTTCATGCTGATGTGGAACCACTACGCGAAATTTAGTTACTTTTTTATGTTTTGATATATTAACATGTTTTTTTTTAATTTTTAATATAATTTCATATATTAAAAATTCCAACCCCACGTCTTCTCCTTCATTACTTTTTTAATATAAGAAAATTCGATAAGGACTTGATTTAATGGTTTGATGGATCAATCTAAAAAAAACATACACAAGTGATCAAATTAAAACATTTTTACCTGATTACTTTTTAATGATATTTTTCTTTCTTTTAATCAAACATATTTACTTATAGTTTGTATTAAATTTCTTTAAACTTTTACTTGTTGCATCCTCTTCGAAGTGACACATTAATAATATTTTTTCCTACACAAAGACAATAACTTGATATTTTGAGGTTGCACTAGAAGTTTAAGATACGTTTTGTCAACCTCTTTATATATTCCTTTTCTGCATCCACGTTTTTCTTCCTCCCTCTCTCTTTCAAATTACTAGATTTCTTTCACATTATAAGGTTGAAGATGGTCTCAATTTAAAACTAGTTGAACTTACTCACTACCCGATAAATATACTAAAAATAAACATTTCCATAGTTATTTTTTGTTTTTTTTTGTTTTTCTGACCGACGATAAGGCTAATTACTTCGCATCTGACTATGATAGCCCTCTCTACATCTCATTGGAGCTTTGTAACCAATGACCAGTTTCCCTTCACTAGAGTCTTCCCGGTACACGAAAACCCAACGAGACTATGATATCATCACCAGGATGTCCTCTTGAGGACAACTTTTTTTTTCTAGTTGATATGATTGAAGTTCCCATCCATTTTGCTTCCTATTTCAAGCACCTGATGACGCTACATGAATCTATAAGCATGGGGAAGTGGTGAAAGAAACTAATTCATGTGATTGTATATTTGTATTAGTATCATTTATAGAGTATTTGAAGAGCTGGAAACAAATTAGTGCACAACAAGAGACCGGTCTCCAAGTCTCAATCATTTCTATGGATAAAAAACTGATCATAAAAAATGAGGGCGTACTAGACGAGTCTCCTAAAATATTGTCATGTAATTGTTATTTGGGTGAGGTTATTCTACAAAGTGTATTTTTGCTACAAAATCTGAGAAGACATAATGAGGCTAAAAAAGTCACAAAATAATTATATCTCACAATCTAAATCGAATTTCAAAAAAGTCACAAAAGTACTTCAGAGTTTCTGTGACTTTTTTAACCTCATTATGTCTTCTCACATTTTGTAACAAAATACACTTTGTATTTAAACCTGTTTCTTGTTATTTTACTTGGGTTTTTTTTAGTGGTTCTTTTTTTTCGTTTATTTTTTTTTTCTTAGTGAGGATGGCTAGGGGAACAAAAGCTAAAATTACTTTTTTGAAATTCGATTTGGATTGTAAGATATAATTTTTTTGTGACTTTTTTTTACTCATTCTGTCTTCTCACATTTTGTAGCAAAAATACACTTTGTATTTGAACCTGTTTCTTGTTATTTTACTTGGGTTTTTTTTCTAGTGGTTCTTTTTTTCGGTAGTTTTTTTTGTGTTTTGTTATGTAGTTGTTGATGTTAGTTTAATGTTTGTAATCCATCTCGCATCTTGCTAGAGATAGTAATGAAGCATCTAAATCTAAAAAGGTTAATAATATGAATGTTTTTTTTTTTTTGAACCAGCTCGTAATACATGTACTTCTAAATTCATATAACCTGTTTATTGCAGGATTTAAAACCTATAATTATAAAAAAAACCAATCAAACGACTTATCACACATCTGATCCGTCAGTACACAATTAATCATTAAAAAAATAATAAATTACACATTCGGATACCAATGGCTCAAATACGGCCGGATCGTATGAATGGGTAATTATGTCAAATGTGAAGTCAAAGTTCATAAAAGCCAACAGGGTCAGCCTTTTTGTCTTCTTGGTCAATGAATCCCATTTCATGCTCCGTATATATCGGAATTCGAATACTAAAAACACACATACGATGACACAATATGAGTCTTTATACCGTACTTGCATGTTTACAGTTGTTGTCATAGATCTACTTGATCTAACGACAAAGTAACAAACAATAATACATCATGATTTCAAACACATGGTCCCACCTTTTTTAATTCTATTTCATATGTTCTTGTGAGCTGGATTGCATTCCCATTGTAGCATTGTTATTGTACTGATGTACTGTATTTATTAATTTTGTTTTGGTCAGTAGTTATATTATTTAAGAAGTAATTGTTTTCTTTTATCACATAATGGTTTCGAAAGAATGTTTAATTTTATAGGCATTATTTAATGAAGTTAATTGTTTAGCAAAAAGTGTTGTGGTTATACCTAAAAGAATATGACATAAAGAACACAATGTAAGAGATAGAGTTAATCAAATATTTCATTAGATAAGACGACAAGTAATATAGAATTTAAGATATGATTAATGAAGCATATTTCCTTATTCATATTGGCCACTTTCCAAATTTTATCATATTTGTTTTAATCATTCGGTCTTTTTCATAAGAGTGGTGGAAGCATACTAGGGTAATGAGCTTCGGGTATGGCAGATAGGGCATGAACACCGCTCGGTCTTTAGGGTTCATGTAGGATCGGGCGTGTATTACTAACCGATGAGGATAGTGCCATTTTTGACCGTTGGAGTGTAAAAACATATGAACAAATAAGTTTGAATGTTATATTTATATGATTATATATAGAATAAATTACATGATTTATCTTTTATGTATATAAGTATTTATGGATTAAGTCATTGATCTGTAATAAGTATACAGAACGTTTTTTGTTTTATTGTTTATAACAAAAACTGTCATTAGATTTATCAGTTAAATCTATGTATATTTATCTTTTTAGCCCGAAAAGACTATTCTTGGAATTTAAGTAATGATGAACTTTGTAAAAACATCAGTATCTAATCAAACTTTTATTAATAATTACTATATATTTTTGTAATCTATATTTCAAAGGGTAGGGTTTTATAGCGTGTTCATGGGCCGATTTGACAGTTTTATGTTAACCATGAGTCAAATTGTTACTAAAGGTTTTTGATTATTGTAAAACAAAATTGAACCCTTACAAAATTAAACTGAATCAAACCAAACCTTTACAAGCGATTTGGTTTCATACCTTAGATTTATTAGTACTATTTGTATTATTATTATGTTGAGTAACAACAATTGAGTTGCCAATATTAAAAACTTACTGATTGTTTCAAGTTGTCTAGTATATGAATTAAACTCAATTTTAAACTCATCTAGATGATACAAACAGTTTTTTCTCATTTTCATTCATACAAAAATATAATAATAACTTACATAACTAAACCATTTTAACTATAAAGAAGATGATATTGCAAATATTCATTCAAAATGGTAGCCCACATTCTGAGTTGGCTGATTCAATTTAAGAAAATTATTGGTGATATACATGGTCGAAATTAGAAAACTGCATAGTATGTAATTGCCTGTTCCAGTTATTTACAAACAGTAATTGTTAGAAATCACAAGCCAAACTATTTAGTATGATATGAAAATTCTTAAACCGATTGATAAAATCTTAAAAAGCGGATCGTGAAACCAAACCACTTATGGTTTTGGATGGTTTCTTGGTTTCAAACCGAACCATTAACACCCCAATGGGTTGGGTGAAGGTGGGTTTCAATTACTAGTACATTACAATTTTTTTTTTTAATTATATCACAAGAATAGTTCTTTTGGAATTAAAAAAAACCAACCTCATATGCATTGCATATGACTGGACTTAACTAAAAATTTTAACCGATAAATAATGGAAAGGATGTATTTGTTACAAACCATTAAAATAAAATATGTTCAATGTACTTATTAAAAATTAAAAATCTAATTCATAGTTACCTATATAAAAAAATTATTAATCACGATACTAAAACATGCATAAACAGGCTAGTTTGATATTTACTTTACACATATGTACGTAAAAAACATAAAATTTAAAAAAATTTAACGACTTGCGAATTGTAGTTTTTGTTATCCCACATCTTCAAGAAAGTATAATATAATCAAACTTACTACTATCTCGGCTGTAAACTTCTTTTGGTTTTCTTTTCTAAACCATTAATAATCATTCCAAATATTTATTAATATGGTTAATTCTCAACTTTTCCTTAATTTACTTTATTTTTATTTAGAATATATATGCTTTTTATACATAAAAAGGAACGTTTGGTCAAACTTATATAAAGTTTTGCTATGCTGTCCCTAAGGTATGAGGCTTGAAACATCATAAGTCATAACGGGCCTAGTCATACTCATACAAGGGATATCATATGCATCTCTAGTACCACGTGCAAACATGATGCTAACAAAACCTATCAAGCTTGTTCTTTTTGCACCATACATTACATGAATTGGCTACATGACTTTCACTCGCATATCTCATGCTTCAAAAAACATGCCGATGATTAACTTGTCTAACGAATGTATTCGAGCGAAACAAATCTAATTCTATTGTCAAAAGTTCTTTTTCCTCGGACCAGCAAATCTAGAGAATTTTCGACAAGGCTTCCGTGAATGGGCGGAGTTGATTTTGAGTCCAGGTTATATGGGAGTGATGATAAGATCATTCTCACACGAGTGCAACAAGTTTTCAATCTTGATGAAAGGATAACAAACAGACAAGTAGTGATTCATTCATGACTTAGAGTTACCTTGTTATAATTGAAATGACTAATGAGAGGTCCTGCTTTTTCGATGGATATACATCAACAACAAACCATTTGATGGATATATATATATATATCAACAACTAAGCTCTCCTCTTGTGTCCAACATATGAGCATTTTAGAGAAAAATGTTCAAATACAAAATGTATTTTTGCTATAAAGTGTGAGAAGACACAATGAGTTAAAAAAATCACAAAAAAATTACATCTCACAATCTAAATCGAATTTCAAAAAAGTAATTTGAACTTTTGTTCCCCTAGCCGTCCTCACTAAGTAAAAAATAAAAGAAAAATAAAAAATTAACGTTTTTTTATTGTGTCATTTATGAAAGACACAATGACGTCATTGTGTCATAAAAAACACAATGATTTTTTTTTTTATTTTTTTCTGAAAGAGGACGACGAGAGTAACAGAGACTCCGGAGTACTTTTTGAAATTCGATTTAGATTGTGAAATATAATTATTTTGTGACTTTTTTAGCCTCATTATTTCTTCTCACACTTTGTAACAAAATATATACTTTGTTGAATAACCTCAACCCATTTTAGAATTAGCTTGTTACATCCTTCCCATAAATAAGAGCCTTAAACTCAAATGTTAGACATGTCACATGTTCACATATATTCCAACTAATACCCTTTAACATCTCTCTGTAATAATAACTATTATATCTTCACACTAACCCATATACTCTATTATCACTCTTTATAAACATATCCATATGTCTTGTATACTTTATTTATACTTCACTATCTTCAATACGAAGAGCCGAATGATGTCATTCTTTCGAGTCATAAGTCTCATGGACCAACCTTCAGAGACGTCAACCCAAATCTTCTACAGTGTTATCTGATGTCCGCCTCCTTTATCTCTACAACACCAAACATAAATTATCTATCTCAAAATTAACACCCAAATCATATCCAGAGATGAAAACCTTATAAAAAACCACCATGGACCGCAAATACAAATATACATTCATTGTTGATATCTTATTAAAAACCAATATTTCATTGTATATTACAAAACCTTATAAAAACAATCCCTTTAACATATTTATTACAAACAATGCTGTTAGCACGTGTGCATTTATAATAGATGTTAGGAGAAAAATACCATATCAAAACACGAAATAGAACATGTTATGTGCAAATTGGAAAAAAGAAAAATCATAAGGACAAAAATAGCAATTAAACACATTAATTAAGGTAGGTATGTGCTAATATCATCAAATACCATATACCCCCCCCCCCCCCCCCCCCCCCCCCCCCCCCCCCCCCCTCTAAAGATCGTCTTTTCATCTGACACACATCACCATACTCACCACCATTGTTACAGAAGCTTCACCTCTCAAGCATTCATTCCTCTGCAAACTCCACTTCACCCCATCATCATCTCTCTTCACATTCAAGTCTTGATCTTGAAAAGCTTCAAGAAAATCAGGTGTTCTTTGTGTCAAATTGTGATCTGGGGTCTTGATCGGTGCAATGTAGGTGATGTACAGCTGATTACATCGATTTCAACTAAAGGGTATCGAGCAAAATGGGGAAATTTCATCAAAATCATCTGGGTTCGGTGGTTCTTGATCGTCAACACGACGGTGGTGGTCATTTCAAGCTGTGGTCAACATGTCGCCGGAAAATAATTGACACGATGCGATGCGGCGGAGGTAGGTATCGCCACCGTCACACTGTTCATTCTCTGGTGAAGGTGAAGAATGAGGGGAATAAGATCGATTGCAGATCTGATGTGAGTAAGAGTAATAATAATATTATTATTGTTAAGAAGTCGGAGAAGCTATCGGAGTTATTGAAGATGTCGGAGATGATGGAGGAAGAAGAGGAGGAGGTGAAGAAGAAGGTGGAGGTGTTGGAGGAGATGAAGAGGGCGGTGAAGCGGTTGCAGTGCGGCGGCAACGGCGACGGTGGCGTTTTGGGTGGCGCGATGGAGGTGCGTAGGTTAGCGAAGGATGATTCCGACGCTAGAACGACGTTAGCGTTGCTCGGAGCTATCCCGCCGTTGATCGGATTTCTTGATTCCGGTGATCGGAATTCTCAAATCGCCGCCCTGTATGCTCTGCTCAACATCGGTATCGGCAATGATGCGTAAGAATCTTCGATTTGTGTGATTTGAGAAATTAGGGTTTGATCATCCGTTTGATGTTATGAATCTAGGGTTTTGGTTAAATTTGATTGAATTTGATTCAGATTGAATGAAATTGGGGTTTAGTGATTGTGTTTTGATGTGGGATTCAGCTCAATTTCATATCATTGTGTTTATGCAGAATTGCAGATGATAGATTTAAGTATTTGGACCCCATTTTTTAATTTCAATCTTTATCAATCAATCACTGTAAAGTGTATACAGATGCTAAATTGAAGCTTGAATTTGCTTTATGCTTCATGGGGTTTACACGATTTTGCTTAAAGCTGATGAATTTGAACGAATTGCAGGAACAAAGCTGCCATTGTTAAAGCAGGTGCAGTACACAAGATGCTTGATCTGATCAAATCTGCGAATGAAGATTCACCTAACGGGGACCTGTGTTCAGCGATTGTAGCGAATTTTCTTGGGTTAAGCGCGCTTGACTCGAACAAGCCCATCATCGGATCATCAGGAGCTGTGGCGTTCTTGGTTAAAACACTTAGGAGTTCAGTTGAAGGTGAAGTGAATTCACAAGTGGTTCAAGATTGTTTGAGGGCACTATATAACTTGTCAATCTTGCCATCTAATGTCTTACCGATGATTGAAATCGATGGTTTTGTTTCGTTTTTGTTGACTACATTGGGAGATATGGAGGTTAGTGATAGGATCTTGTCAATCTTGAGCAATTTGGTGTCTACCCCTGAGGGTCGGAAGGCAGTTAGTAGTGTTCGTGATTCATTTCAGATATTGGTGGATGTTTTAAGTTGGACGGATGCGCCTGATTGTCAAGAAAAAGCGACGTACATATTGATGGTGATGGCTCATAAGTCGTATAGGGATCGACAAGTCATGATGGAGTCGGGGGTTACATCTACTCTCCTTGAACTAACACTCATTGGGAGCACCTTAGCACAAAAAAGAGCTTCCCGGATCTTAGAAATTCTAAGGATCGATAAAGGTAAACAGGTGTCTGAAACCTTTGTAGGCAGTATTGGGGCGAATGTTTCGGCGCCTCAATGTGGGTCTGTTGATTCCAGGTTAATGGGATCATCAGACCCCTCAAAGGATTCAGAGGATGACACGATGATGAGTGATGAGACTAAAGCGGTTAAGCATTTGGTACAACAAAGCTTGCATACCAACATGAGGAGGATGGTGAAGAGGGCGAATTTGCCGCAAGATTTCGTGCCATCGCAACATTTTAGATCACTCACATCTATCTCAACTTCAAAGAGTTTACCATTTTGAGATGATGATCATCAAATGTGTGTTACTCTACTTCATTGCTAGATTAAACTTGTGTTTGCTATGTATGTTGTCTTTTGTTGTCGTTGGTCTTAGAGTACTACTAGAATGACCAATGTTTTTGGGTATCTATGTGTTTATGGTAGAAGTAGAATCTTGTTTTTGATATGCTTTAGGTTTAATCATATGCAAACCCATGGTGTTCTCCAAGAAAATATGACAAATTGTGTTTTTTCCTCTAAACTATTTGAGATACCATTTTGGCATTTTTCAATTTTTAATAATAAATCCAACTTCACTTTTGGAGTGATGCTAACTGCTAAGTAACATGGGAAAATTCTTTCCATAGAATATATTATTATTCCTTTTGGATAATTGTAATAATTTAAACATGTTTAGATCTTGCTAACTGTACTTATAGAAGTGTTTACCACTACTACTTTAAAAAAATCGTTGTGTTTGTTCAAGTTGTCATAATTTAAACATGTGTTGTTCCCATGATCCATCGGAATACATATACCTTCAATGAGGTTTTTTAGGATGTTCGTGACCTATGCGGGCGTTCTTGAAACCACGACACCACTGGATATACCATTTGGGGTTGGGGGGGGGGGGGGGGGGGGGGGGTTTGCGACCGAGACTGGGAAAGTTTGTGGTAGTGGCGGATCCCATATGTATAGAGTACTATTTTTTTATAAACATAAAGGATACACATATATTTCTTATAATATTGATAATGCATATAATAATCTAGATTTATACTAGGTTAAAACTCATGCAGTATACGGGTTAAATTATAGATCAGATAAAACGTGATATAATCACTAACAGATATAAAAGGAGTACTTTACATCTTTGAAAGCAATTTTATATCTTATGCAAGCTACAAACCCCATCAAATTAGCGATTCGTGTGTGGTTCATATATAAATATAAATTCTTTGTGTTCCATATGATCAAGCTCTCTCTCTCCATATCGGTATTGAGAAAAGGCTGGTAACCCTCATGACCGCCTTAAAACAAATAAACAAAAAATGACATGTTTTTTTTAATATCTTTCGTTTAAGGATGAAAAAATGAATTTTAAGGTAAAGTTAATGAATGGAAATTTAATTTATTGTATATTTTTAATAGCCGGTTGAGATCTCATACATTATGTCTCATCCGATGCATTATGTTATTTTGTTTCAGTATAACATGACTTCTGTAAACATATCATCTCATATAACTTTTTAATATGTTGATTTTTGGTTCTATGAAAACCATTAATCTTCTTGTTCAAAACTATAAAGACAATAAAGACTACAGTTGATTTTGTCACTCATGATTAAAGATTGTAACAATATTTAGTACTATAAAAGAAAAAAAAAAAACTTTATTAGCGGGGTCATATGTCATCAACTCAGGGGTGTGACTGATGTTTACCACCTCTGATGGGACTTAGGCTTTTTATTCATATGGGCCAGCCTGATTATCCTAAACACTAATTAAGAGGGGGGGAGGGGGGGTGGTGGTGGTTGATGAGTGATGTTTATAATCAAGTTGTTACCTAGTTCGAACGTGTTGTCATCTTATAAACATGTAGTAATAAAGATATATTTTTAGAAGACTTTTAATCTGTATGTAAACAAGCTAACATTTTTTTGTTAATACAACCAAAACATTACTCGTTTACAAAAAGAGTTAGACATCACATCCAATCCGAACACAACATACTCTTAAACAAATCTGATTATCTTCCTCGTGTCACATGTTGCTCAGTATTATAAATCATGTCACATATGCATGTCTTATTTATATAGTTATTGTACAAATCATATGCATCGGTGAAAAAGATAATTGAAGGACCCTACAACAATTATATGTGAAAGATAATTGAAGGACCCCACAACAATTACTAAAGGTGGTAATTAATGGATTTTAAGAACGTCACGGGCACGTTGAAATGTCTATGTCTACTTGTTCTTTTACTTTGCTTTGTAACATCATTGTTGAATGTTGAGCCCCAATTTGCTTTCATGAGAACCACTAATTTACACGTAATATATACATATATATATATATATACATATATATATATATATATACATATATATATATATATATATATATATATATATATATATATATATATATATATATATATATATATATATATATATATATATTAACGGCAACTAAATATTTTAAATGATTGTTGCTTTTCATGGGTTGTTATGTCGGTGTGACTTTATTATATTAATGTAACACAAATGAATTAGAGATAAAATATATATTAGTTTGATGGCACATGAACTTTCTTAGATGACAACGATAGCTAGAATCTTTGACTTAACAAATATATCATAGTATTAGTAATTAGTAATTGTAGAACTAAAAGTAATAGTAAATTACTTTATTTATTAATATAGCACAAATGAATTAGAGATAAAAATATATATATTTTGATGGCGTACGAACTTTAGCTAGTATCTTAGAGCTATCTAATCTATCATACTATTAGTAATAGTAGAAATAGTAGTGATAGTAAATTATTTTATTGAAACGAATTAAAAGCATTTTAATTTGAAGATTCAATGAAAGGACTGTGTTACTTCAGTTTGTGAAAGTATATAAATTTTTCTATCTTTTCTTGTATTCATTCCCTACTTTCTTGGGGCCTTGTTTAATAAAATCTACCTTTTGAAGAAAAAAATTAAAAGCATTTTAAATCATCTAATAATCTTTAATTTTTAAAACATGATAGTACACATTAAAATAAATCGTTATGTACAGACTAATATCATATGAAGGCGTGCATTAATGTTGATGTGGGCATGGTTGGTATGTAATATATGCCTTGAAAGAAAAGCTATCCTAATAAATGAATTACCCATCATATTTATTTATTATACACACACCTATGAAAACACACATATATATTATATTATTGAGTTAATTTTTTAAGGTTTAAGAAAAATAATCATGTTTCTTCAAAAGTTTAAAAATATTAATTTCAGTCCAAAATTTTAAATTTTTTATTTCAATCCAAAATTTTTATTATTTTGGATTCAAATTGAAATATATCGTCAAATTTTTGGACTGGACTTAAAACAACTTATTAAACTTTTGAAGGTAAATTGATGTTTTTAATCTATTCTCGAGAGCAAAACCGAATTTAACTCTATTATTTTTACTGGTGCGCTAAATGGGTCGTGTTCTCGAGTTGTCAGGTCCAACCCGACACAAACCCTAAAATTTTACACAAATCCGAATCCGGAAATTGTGTCATAATTGTCAACCCGAACACGACACTAAAATTTACGGGTTGACACGAAGACGACCCGATTGATCCGAATTTTAAATTTTATTTTTTCACAAATCAATACTTTAAAATTACTATTTTATTACAACAAGCACCAATTAATATGAAACAATTATATTTTAGTTATGAAATGTTATGTTAATTTCTATTTTACGTTTTAAATTTTAAAATAAAACACATAAGAAATTTAATTTATGACATAAAATACAAAAAAATAAAATAAATAAAATATATATTAAACGGGTCAACCCCCAAACCCGTCGGGTTGCACCCGAACCCGACCGTTTATAGTAAACTCAAACCCGCAAATTTCGTGTTAGGTTCGTGTCGTATTTTCAGGCCATGTCAGAAATTCACACCTCTAATTATTTTAAATGGTAAACTCGGATAATCCCATCTTTATCGTAAGATGATATCATTAACATTTAATCGCTTACTTAAACATAAAATACTTATTAATAATACCGGATACAATAAAGGTATAATTTTTTAAAATATGATATGATCTTCTATGGACCTGTGTGGTTCAATTATTTGAAGTAAAAAGGTTGGTGGTGAAGCACATGGTGAGAATGGATCACCTTTCAAAAAGCAAAAACTAAATCTAAAGCTGAAGTTTCAATACTTAGATTTTTTATAACCGTTTAGTACCGAATATTAAAGGTTGTTAATTCAGTTATTGATAAAGATTGTTTGTTTACTTTGTTTAAGTGCCGACATTAAACACCAGTGGATTCAAGCTAATTTCATTTAGTAAATCTAATTACATTTTGAGTCAAATAAAATATCAACTCACATTTTCATTTATAAAGAGAAATAAGCAACAACAATATTTTATTTAGAAAAAATTATAACAAAACTTTCCTTTATATAACAAATTATAAGATAGATGTTGGTTTTAAAGCCGGTTCGATTAGGTTAATTTGGTTATCTATCCACATATAATCATGACTGAACCATAAAATCTGTTGTGGATAAATCAGAATTGAACTATTAGTTTTCTGCATCTGTTTGATTATTTATATTTAGTATTTTGTTATCAACTCTGGTTATGATTTTGAATGTATGTATTAGGTGTCAAACCTTGCTGATTCCATTGATTCACCTCATATAAATATAGATACAAGAATATCCTATTTTAGGAATGCACAACTAACTATGCTATGATTACGGATACAATTACAATCACAATCACAACCTCTATACAATAATATAATATATCTAATATACCCCCGCAGTCGAAGCTGGAGGGGAACAAATGCTTAGACTGGATCTAAAGTCTTCAAAGAGATTGCGTGGAAGACCTTTTGTGAAGATATCAGCAATCTGATAACGTGACGGAACATGAAGAACTCTGACTTGACCCCGTTGCACCTGTTCACGAACAAAGTGAATGTCGAGCTCGATGTGCTTTGTTTGTTGATGTTGAACCGGGTTACCTGAGAGATATATGGCACTCACATTATCACAGTACACCAATGTGGCGTGTGTCAGTGGATGATGAAGCTTAAGAAGTAGATTGCGCAACCAACAAATCTCGGCCACTACATTTGCAACCCCAGGGTATTCGGCCTCGGCACCGGAGCGAGAGACGATAGACTGGCGTTTAGAAGACCAGGAAATGAGGTTATCACCAAAGTAGATGCAGTAGCCACTAGTTGATCGGCGAGCGTCTGGACAACCGGCCCAATCGGCGTTAGTGTATGCAAGCAATGATGAAGCAGATGTGTGGCCTAAAGTAAGACCGAACGAAGTAGTGCCCTTAATGTAGCGAATGATCCTCTTTAGAGCATTCCAGTGACCAGTCCGAGGAGCATGCATATGCATGCATATCTGCTGTACTGCGTATGTGATGTCAGGCCGTGTAAAAGTGAGGTACTGCAGCGCCCTTGCGAGACTCCTGTATAGGGTAGGGTCATGGAAAGGGTCACTTGAGTTGGCACTAAACTTAGCATTAGTGTCAACTGGGGTAGAGACCGGGTTGCAAGACGGCATACCAGCACGAGCAAGGATGTCGGTGGCATAAGACTGTTGAGATAAAAACATGTTGTTCTTGGTTCGAGTGACTGAGATGCCTAAGAAGAAGCTGAGAGGGCCAAGGTCCTTCATGGCGAATTCTGATGCAAGTTTAGCCATGAGGTGATGCCGTAGGCGATCAAAGGAGGTCATCAAGAGAATGTCATCAACGTATACAAGTAAGTAGGCAGTGTCATGTCCACTATGGAGAGTGAATAAAGACGCATCACACTTACTGTGATGAAAACCCAAAGTTAGCACATAATCCGTGAATCGCTGGTACCATGCCCGAGGTGCCTGCTTAAGCCCATAGAGTGATTCCTAAGTAAGCAGACATGATTTGGAAAGTCACGATCATGAAATCCCATAAGTTGATGCATGTAGACAGTCTCGTGTAAGTTGCCATGAAGGAATGCATTGGTGACGTCCAGTTGATGAACCGACCATGATTTCGAAAGAGCCAGAGATAGAACAGTGCGAATGGTGGCTGGCTTTACAACTGGACTGAACTTATCACCACAATCGATACCTACCTGCTGGGTGCGCCCCTCACATACTAGTCGTGCCTTATATCGCTCCAAAGTACCATCTGATTTGAACTTATGTTTGAACAACCACATGCTTCAAATGATGTTCATATGAGGTTCGCGAGGTACCAATTCCCAAGTTCCGTTTCTAATAAGGGCATTATATTCATTGGTTATGGCGGAGCACCACACGGGGATGGACAAGGCATCAGTTAGGTTTTTCAGAATGGGAGTGATGGTGTTGGTTGTAGAGGAGTGGAGATTGAGTTGGTGTTTCGGATTGATAATTCCACTCATAGAGCGGGTATGTATGGTACGGGTTGGGGGAGGTGGGGGAGGTGGAATGGGAGGGGTATGGTTGACGGGTGGTGTATGGTGCACAGGTTGGGCTTCGGGAGATTGTTGGGTCAGAGTGGAGTGGGCTGGAATATGGGGTGGTGGAGGATTATGTGGGCCGGATTTGTTAGAGGGTGATGAAGTGGGAGTGGCGTTTGGGCTTGCGGCAGGAAATGGGCCTGGGTGGGATAGAGGGCTGTTTGGGCTAGTGGTGGTGGGCTCTGAAGTTGTGGATAGAGTTGGTAAAGGGGAAGCATCAGGTATAGTGTTTTGAGAAGAAGTGGTGTGGGGCCATAATAGTGGGTGAAGGTTGTGAGTTAAAAAATCATATGAGGGTGGTGTTGTGAGTGTTTGTTTGAATGGGAATGTTGTCTCGTCAAATGCTACGTGACGACAAATAATAATTTGTTTTGTGTCAAGGCATAGGCATTTGTATCCTCTATGTGAGGGAGGATATCCAAGAAAAACAAAAGGTTGAGATCGGTGTGCGAGTTTATGGATGGTGGTAGATGGTGTGAGAGGGTAACATAAGCATCCGAAGACGCGTAGGTGGTCGTAGGTCAGTGTATTATAGTAAAGTAATTCGGTTGGTGTTTTGGTGTCACGTGTTTTTGATGGAAGAATGCTAAGGAGATAGTTAGTGGTTTCAAGGGTTTGGTGCCAAAAATAAGGTGGAAGTGAAGCTTGGACGAGTAAGGTACTGGTCATGTTGTTGATTGTACGAATTTTCCTCTCGGCTTTGCCATTTTGTGACGATGTGTAAGGGCATGAGATGCGAATTGACATGCCATTTGTAAAAAATTGTTGAAAGGAATTGTTAACGTATTCTTTTCCATTGTCACATTGAAATGTTTTGATGATTCTTTCGAATTGGGTTTTTATGAATTTAGCAAAGTGACAAAAAATGGAGAATACTTGAGATTTTTTGGCAATGGGGTAGGTCCATAAGAAGTTGGTAAAATCATCCAAAAACAAGATATAATATCTATGTCCCCCGGAGCTAACAACAGGAGAAGTCCATAAATCACTATGGATAATATCAAGCGGTTGCGATGTGCAAGTATTAGAAGTATGAAATGGTAATCGAACACTTTTACCAAAAACACAAGACTGACATACATTATTATGAAGTTTATTAAAAGAAATAGAACAAGAAGTTTTTAATGAATTTAAATACGGGCGTCCTGGATGTCCAAGACATTGGTGCCAGAGTTGTGAGGAGATGGCGGCAAAGGCGGATGGTTGGGAAGAAGCGGGTCCGAGCACTAACGGGTACAGGTCACCGCTGCTGTTGCACCGGAGGATAGGGGTCCGGGTCTTGTAATCCTTCACAAGAAAACCAAAAGGATCAAATTCAACTAAAACGGAGTTGTCGGTGGTGAACCGACGAAGAGAAATTAAATTTTTAAGCAGTTTAGGTGAATAAAGGACATTTTTAAGGATAAAGGGTGGGAAGGGCTTGGGTAGGTATTTGGTGCCTTGTCCAAGAACCGATATAGTATCGCCATTTCCAACAATAATATTTTTTGAAATGCAAGTATTAGAAAAAGTCTGAAAATTACCCTGCTCGTTTGTCATTGTGGTGGTTGCTCCGGTATCCATGTACATGGTTGGGTCGGGCTGTTGTAGGGACATGGTGTACAAGGCTTGTTCAATATCCGTGGGAGCGTAGGCAACATGATAAGCTTGATTGGGCCTGGGCCCAAGGAGTCCTTGTGAGTTATTAGGCTGATGAGATCTATTGGAAACACTTAGGTATGGGCAAGGAGGAGCCACCCATTGCTGTTGATTGGGTGTTTGTGGTGGGCCAGCCCAACCATAACTCCATGGGGAAGAAAAGGGGTTCTGCCACATTCCCGAGTATGTAGGGAACCAGGAAGCACGTCCACGGCCTTGAGGACCACTTCCGCGACCTCGGCCCCTAGATCTTCCGCGTCCCCGAGATCGATCAGAGTGATTTTCAGCGGCCAGCGATTCTGACCGGTTGTCAGCGACGGCGTGACGAGATGTGCCGGCGGCGAGGGCAGTGCTGGCGCTCTTGGAGGCGGCCAATGCCTGCTCCGCTTTGCATGCTTCAACCTGAACTAGTTTTGAACGGGATGTATAGAAGGATGGCAATGGTTCCTGTTGTTGCAATATTGTAGCAATACCTTCATATTGCTCATTCAAGCAGGCGATTAATTGAAGTACAAGGCGATCATTGTCAACTGGTGCATACACGTTGGCGAGTTGATCTGCGATTACCTTGAGTTCTTGACAATAAGCAGACACATTAGGAAACCCGTCCAAACAAGTGTTGGAGAACCTGTGGAGAAGATGGATGGCGTAGGAACTTTTGTAGTCTTGGAAGATATCTTCAATGGCGGTCCAAGCGGCATGAGCGATTGTGTTAGGCTTGAGGATAATATGGAGAAGGTTGTTTGAGATCGTGCCGCAGATCCATTGGAGTACGATGGCATCTAGGCGCTCTCAATCGTCGTCCGTATTGGGGGCTGCGGTCACTTTTTCTGCTGCAGAAGCCGTGGGTTTTGAGGGGGCGGTTCTTGGTGATAGGTGATCGGCAACCTGAAACGCCCTGCAATGAATCTTGAACAGTTCCGACCACGATGTAAATTGACTGGACTCCATCTCTAAAGTAACGGGGATGAAGCTTTTTATGTTAGATACGGTGGTAGCGGGATGAAGTTGTGGTTTGGTGGACATAGTGAGAGGAGGATTTTGGACAAAGGGAAGAAGGAGGGGGTCTCAGTGATGTATGTATCGGCACCGGAAGTCCGGAAGAATGGTATGGCAGAAAAGAAGGTGTCGTAGGGTTGATGGTGATCAAGCCTCCTGGACTCTTGATACCATATTAGGTGTCAAACCTTGCTCATTTCATTGATTCACCTCATATAAATATAGATACAAGAATATCCTATTTTAGGAATGCACAACTAACTATGCTATGATTACGGATACAATTACAATCACAATTTCTATACAATAATATAATATATCTAATAGTATGTTGTCATTCATGTAACAAAAGATGCATATAAAGCTAGCAGTACCTAATCTTATTGTAAATACATGATAGGCAGAGGCTGACCTAGGTTATAGGGTGGGGGGCAACCGTCCCACGTAAATTTTTAAAATAAATAAATATAAAGTATATATAATTGGCCCTTAGATGCTGTCATGATTAATTGCCTTTTGTAAATGCACAACGAACATGAACAATTGTGATAAAGAGTTGATCCCGTAGTTGGAGAATTGTATTCACCCGTATAGAAAGTTTGTCATATAAACTTGTTGGAGAATTTGATTCAAAACTGAGATAATCTACAAGTCGTGAATAACACTTGCATATTAAAATTATTCGGTGGTTGACCCGAAGAAATCAGTCGGACACAATTCAGGCGATATAGAAAACAAGTATGATTGATTATGTGAATATGATGATTACATTAATTACTTAGTTAATCCAATCATACTAAAATATTTAACAAAACATTGATTCGTTAACAGGCCGCCTATTTCACCATCCTTTGTTAACAACTTGAGACTCTGGACTTGTGTGGAGTTCTATTTTCTTGACCCAATACCTGAATTGTGCTATTGGGCTCAAAATGAAAGCCCACTTACTTCTATGTGTTGGAACTTAGAAGCTGGAAAAATCTGGTTTCTGAATAAACCAATAGTGGGCTCTGCTGCAGACTTGTAGTAATATGTAGTGTATTACTGTATTATGTATTTTGTAGTATGTATTATGGGCCAGGATATTTTCCCTTTGATATTGTCTTCAAAAGTTGGCCCATTTGTTTTTCATTGGGTTAGTAAAACCTGGAACATAATGCTTTGGAAATTGGATGTGATTGTTTTTGTGATATTTTCCGGTACCTTGATAACCGATTACTCGAATACCCTCGAAAACTCATGAGACTCCACTAATCAACTTATCAGGTAAATTGCAGCTTACGTTAGACATGTGCGCTCAAGAGGTCATGACTACTGCATGTTTGTAAGGATCTCATTATAACGCCTTCCACTTCTAATAAATATTTTATACATTTTAAACAACTTTAGGCCTATTGTACATTTTCAATTTCTGTTCAAAACAATTAAAAGACAATTTCAATTGATTAGATGTATTCAACTTAAAATTATATATATATACATATATATACATATATATATATATATATATATATATATATATTATATACATATATATACATATATATATATATATATATATATATATATATATATATATATATATATATATATATATATATATATATATATATATATATATATATATATATATATATATACATATATATATATATATATATATATATATATATATATATATATATATATATATATATATATATATATATATATACATACATATATATATATATATATATATATATATATATATATATATATATATATATATATAGAGAGAGAGAGAGAGAGAGAGAGAGCCTGGTTCAAATAAAAAAACAAATTGACTAAAAAGGATGAGAAAGAATCTGGTTGTGACACATGGCATTTAAATTTATAAGGAAGGGTAGATTTGTCCTTCTATAATTTAACAAAAAGAGACGCCAAATCTTGCAACCTTCTTCTTTTCATTTTACCCTAATCTCATTAGATTTGAATATGCTATTATTTAGGATTTTTATTTCAATTCCAAATCTCCACTGATTGCAATCGAATTCTTCTTCGTCGTTCATATATACTTCATTTTGTTCTTCGAGTTCATCTTCTTCAGCAACTTCATCTTCTTCATCTGCACAATCTAATTCCAGATCTCCACTGATCGCAATCAAATTGTTCTTCATCCTTCATATTGACTTCATCTTGTTATTCGAATTCATCGATTTCATCTTCTTCAGCAACTTCATCTTCTTCAGCTACTTCATCTTCTTCATTTACACAATCTAATTTCAGATTTCCACTGATCGCAATCGAATTGTTCTTCATCCTTCATATCGACTTCATGTTGTTCATTGAATTCAGTGATTTATCTTCTTCAGCAACTTCGTCTTCTTCAGATACTTCATCTTCTTCTTGTATTTCAGTTTTTAACAGAGCTTCTTCTACATCTTCTTTTTCTTAATTTTGTATCTCTCATTTTTGAGTTTATTTTCAGAGAAGATGACTGATGTTCTACATAAAGGTAATACACTCACTTGATTTTCTAATTGTTTTGTTTTTTATCAGCTTTTAAGTATATGAATATTGTACTGTTTACTCACTGTGCTATTTATTATTAAATTTATATGATCATAAGATTTTGATAGTATATATGTTTTTATTATTATTTCTTTTGTTGTTATCCAGTTTTTAAACAATTTGTGCTGTTTTTGTAGACTGTGTTGTTTTAAAATATCGTGTTGTATTAATGATTGTGTTGTTATTTTAGAATAATTTTAAGTGACGTTTTAACATTAGACAACACAAAACATTATGTTTTACCCTAAACCGGAAAATAACATGTTTTTTTACCCTAAAACAACACATCATGTGTTGTTTTACCCCTAAACAGCATATAACGTACTGTTTTAACGTTAAACAACACAAAAGTGTTGTCTTACGACAAAACAGTACATGTGTTGTTTTTATCGTAAAACAACACATTTTCGTAACAACGATTTTTTATTAAAAGAAATATTGCAATACTATACTCAAATCAAAGAGGATAAAACGTTTGATTTCATGGTGCGATTAATTTTAAAAAATAATATCGTATAAAAAAGTTACGAACGTTTAAATAAAATGGGAGAATTTGAAAAAAAAAAATCAACAAAATTGATTTTTCCCATACTACCATTGGGACCACTTTTATAACTAAAAATTGATCTCAACCATTGATTTATGAAATAGAGGGCTAAGATCTTTTCTTAGGCTTTTTAGACAAATAATTTTTTTATTTTAACCAGCCTCTATTTATATCTATATCTATATATAATACTAAAAGAGTAAGGGACACTTGGCACATTCCTAGGCCCCCTAAGTTTGCTTTTTCCACCTCTATCTTCTTTTAAATAATTACCTAAATTAAGAAATATTAAATAATTTTAATTAATAGATTAAATTTTTTAATAAATTAATAAAGATGTCTTTTTATTAATGTTATTTCTAGAAAACAAATTTTTATAAAATAAGAAGTTTTCTAAAACATCTAACTTTTATAAAATATAAAATATTTTAATATTGGTGTTTTTAAAAAGTAAAATTTTATATAAACTAAAAATAATTAAAATTATGAGCTATAATAAGAAATTTAAAAAATTACATTTTTAATACGGTTTGGTTTGAAGAAAAAAAATGTTTAACTTTTTTTGGAAAACAATTTTAAAAGTTGATATCATTATCTTATTACTTATAGTTATTACTTATACGTAATTTTAATCATATCTTATTTTAGAATATCATTTTATACTTCATAAATTTTCATTATATTTAATATTTTATTTTTTCAACCCGTATAATACACGGGTTTACTAAAGTTAATATTAAATAAATAATAATCAACAACTAATCAGAGATATTATAAACATTTATAGCCCGATCCAATCCGATTCAATACCATATCCCTATATCTGATTACATGGTCAAATTAATTGGAAATTGAACTCATTATCGCAAGCAACTTTTCAGTGTATATTATTCAAATCTTAATTTCTTCATACTAATAGACTCACACCCAATCAATATTTAGCTCACGATTTGACCTGTCAAAAGGATTCATTTGAAGTCTAAAAGAAGCCAGTTTTCTTTGGCTGTCTATTTCGTTATGACAATAAACAAAAGTTAAGGTCAATCTCTGTCAAGAGTCGGCTTGTGCTTAAAAGAGCATATTTTTACGCATGGTCAGCTTTATGTCGTCTTGTCATAAGTTAAGAGTAAAGATGGATTGAAACTCTTAGATTTAGATAATGAGGACAAATCTACTAATGTTTCTACAAATGTAGTTTACAAGGATGTTTAAGTTCATTTGTGACCTTATAATCGAAAGTTGTTATGTCTTATTTAATATATAATACACTTGGTTTTATTTACGTTTTTATATTATTTAATATTTAACTTTTCTATTTCTGTGTAATACAAAGGTAAATAAAGCTAGTATATATATATATGTATGTATATATATATGTATATATATATGTATATATATATGTATATATATACACACATATATATATATATATATATATATATATATATATATATATATATATATATATATATATATATCCATTAAACCTTTTTGTGTATTTACGGTTAAACGTCTTAAGCTGAAATATTTGCGTTTTCAATTTTTCTAGTTTATGGTACTACGTATATTTTTAAATTAAAATTAAACACTAATGCCTAAAAATTGTATGCCTGCGTTTAAACCACAACCCAACACCCTTTTTTTTAACTTTTTAACTTTTAAAACTAGAAATTAACCTCTCGTGATGTGGGTGTTAATGAATTTTGTTATGTGCGTTCAAAACTCTATTACTATTTGTTTAAACCGTTTATGACGATTCATTTAATTAAATGTGTCACAAAAGTTTTATCTTGATTAAATGATTTTAAACATGACTAAGTTTAAGTTGGCATCTATTATATACACAAATATACAAATTATGTTTGAGTTGTAACTTAATTTGTTACCGGATAGGATTCACACCGATCATGAAAATGAGTAATACATATAATATTAAAGAACAAGCTAAATGAATAGTAGTATACCGTTCATGATGCTTTATATACAAGTTTATCTACAGCTTCTTTGTGATCGGTTTTTATTCAATCTCTTTGTGCCCTTCTCTAACAATTTGATCACCGTAATCATCAAGTACCACTGTCGGATTCGTAGTTGCGGGTGTTAGTTAGGTGGGTTTGTTTGCCCAAATTGAACGATGGTGGTAGTGGTGTAGTTTGGATGGTATTCCCCTTTTCGAAACCCGGGTGGCTGTGGTGTGGTGGTGGTATTGTTGTGGTGGTCGTGGTGGTTGGTTAGACGAGCGTGCTGGTGGTTGTCTACTGCTAAGAAGATGAGTAGATGCCACCATCGATCATCCCTGCCAGGTTTGTACTTAGGCGGGGGTGATGATTTTTGTCGATTGCGTGTATAATGAGTTATGTTTTGATTTCGTTGTTGCAGCTTTAGGTTGAAGACATGTTCGTAATTAGGATTTTGGCATCTTGGTAAATTATTTGATAAATTTAAAGGGGACGTTTGATTTGCAGAATTTGTTTGAATTGGAATTTGAATATGAATTGGAATTGGAATTAAAAAGAATTTTATTTGGAATTTAATAGTTTCCAAATGATTTGAAATTCAATAGAATTGTAATCTATAAAAGAAATTTAAATTCCAAATACACTTATAGTGATAAAACGTTTATAAAGAAATTGGAATTTATCACCCATTGCAAACTGGCACCACCTCCATGACCATTTATCATCGCCGCCACATACCATCGACCCCCGCCGCCGTCGCCGCCGACACCAACCGATCACGCTCGTCGTTGAGAACCGGCAGTCTCCGTCGAGCGCGTCTAAATCAACGCGGTTCGGCAACGGCGGTTGGGGGCAGCGGTCGGGAGCGGTGGCGGTTGGCGGTCATGGGTGTTTGTTTCGGCGTCATGCGGCGTGAAAGCCGGTCGGGGCGGCAGTCGTGTGCGTCGGGGTCAGGCCACATCGGCGGCGGTCAGTGGTGGCGGCGGTTGGGGGCATCGGCCGTTGGGGTCAACGACAGTAGTGGTCAGCGGTCGGGGGCGTCGGTGGCGATCAGGGTCGAGCAGTGGTGTGGGGTAGGTGGCGGTAGTTGTAGATGGTCTGGGTTGGCGGCGGTCGGCGGTGGTTGGGCGGTCGACAGCGGTAGGGGTCAGCGGTCGAGGGCGGCGGCGACAGTCAGGGTCGGCGGCGGGCGGGGTCGGGGTCGGTCGGAGGTCGGCAGCGTCGGCAAGGGTCGTTGATAGTTTTGATTGGCGGTGGACGGGGTGGTAGGTGGCAGTCGGTGGGAGGTGGGGATCGGTGGAATTTGAAATCCTTCAATATTTGGAAAGATTTTGAAATCCGTCATTTAAAGGAATTTGAGGTAATTAATTCAAATTCCAATTCTTTTCGCAACCAAATGCGTTAAAAATGAAATTCAAATTATAATTCCTACCAACCAAATATAATGACAATGGAATTCAGATTCAAATTCTATTAAATTTTTGCATATCAAACGCGACCTATGTTTTTAAAAGGGCCCCCAAACGATGAAATGCACTTCAATGAAGGATCTATTGGCAGAATTTAGGAAGGTATTCATTGAAACCTCAACTATGTTGAGTTTGTGTGCATATGCATAATCAAGTAAATGTTAGTCAAGGTAATTTCAAATTTACAAAAAATATTCTACACGTCATCCTACTGAATGTAGTCAATATATTAGCCACTGGACCTTGAAATCTTGAAGCAATATGCTTGGTGACTAAAAAGTAGTTAAATTGGTATTTTGACCCATATAGTTCTCGTCATTATTTGAATGTTTGATTCTATATGGATTGAAGATGTGCGGTTTATAGTTTTAGTAATAGTTTTGGGCTTTTTGATTGTGTTTATTTTATTAGTAGTGTCGTGTACTAGTGTGTTTCACAAACATTTAATCTGCTAGCATGATAGACCTGCAGGATGGGCACATAAGGCATTCACAATAAAAAGACTTGCAATTGATAATATACCCAGTGTTTGTTGTTAATTTTTTTACCATTATACTTGCATTTGCACAAAACATTTGCATCATACTAGAGTGGGGGGGGGGGGGGGGGGGGGTACAAGACCATGAGAGATATGTTTAAACTCATTTAGGGATTGGGAGTGACAAATCTTCAAGGCATGAATGCGAATAAATTTACTAGCCTATCAGCTAATCTTCTTGAAATGTTTTAAAAGTAATAGAGTTATAACTTATTTGTAAAGTTCTCCTAAAAACATATAGCTTATTTGTAAATTTCATCTTATTTTTAATAACTCAAAGTTTATTATTGTCTTTACATGAGGGCTTGGATTTAATTATACCTCAAAAATGTACCAATAAAGATTTGAATACATGTACTTGATATTCCTACCATTGTTGGTTTTGTCTGCTTGCTAAGTTTGTCAAATTGAATTTTTACCATGAGCATGATATTTAGGGTTGTTGTTGATGTGATTTGACACAATTTGAAGATGAAGAAATGAAAATTGAAGCCATGACAATATGCTCAAAGCTAAGCAATCATATATGTTAATTCTTCCCAAAATTATGTTTACTTCATTCCATTTGAGGCAAGCTTTATCATAATTTTCACTTGATTATTGTTTTGGGATAGAATTGTTTCTGGATTTCATGATGATTATTTTAAGCTAACATATACTTATTACTAATACTTTTATCATGTTACTATGTTGCTAATGCACACTACTCTGAAAATATTGAAACATATAATATACATTCCTTGTTGTTTTCGATTTGGGCTACCGTAATGAATATATCTCTCAATTTTTAAAGAAAAATTAGAAACAGACCTAAGACTGATATGAATCCTTGCAAAGTCCGAGAGTATATATGAATGATGAGAGTATATATGAATGATGATGGCAGATTGTAAATGAGGTTAACTGTTATTGTTATTATTATATTTCTTTGTTTCTCCTACCGCATATCTAACTTCGTACATTACAAAGCTCACAAAAATATTATAGCATATTAATGATGAAAAAAAATTAGTCATTATAGAAATCTAATAATTTATTCGTATTTGAAAATATAAAGTTAATATAAAATTTGGATTGGTTTAACAGTTTTTTAGCTTTCTACTACCAGCACGAAAACAATGTGGTCTTAGTTTAGAAAATCTTAAAGATGAAAACAATTTGACTCTGATGCAATTTAATTTATGGTTTTGCTACCAACAAATTTGATTTATGCCAATACTATTTCAAATGCAATTTTTTCTTTTTCATTCAAAGATGAAGTTGGGGAGACAACCCGGGTTCATTTTCCATCCCCGAGTGATTTTATTTTAGTCACTTCTCTTTCCTACATATCGTTTTTCTTCATTTTTGTTATTTATGTTTTTAATTCTTTAGATTTCCATCATGTATTGATTTCATCAGTTAGGTTAGCCACTGCAATGTGTTTTTTGTATCCGCGTTCTGAAGTTTGCCCTGTTGTGGAGTTCCCACGCAACGCGCGGGAGAACACTCCTAGTTACTAACAATTTACAATAACATTAAATACCAATCAAAATTTAACATGTAGTATGTACATTATATATTTTTGAGTTTTGCCCAATCTTTTCTTATTTTTGACTACGTGTTGTGACGGGGTTGTATGTGTAACAAGCAGAAACCGCACTAGATATTGTCCGCTACTTGAGGAGAGTACCCCCATCACAGGTTTAAAACGCGTCCGATAGGGAAGGTATCCAACCCCTTATAAAGAGACTTTCGTTCCCCTTCCCAACCGATGTGGGATGTTACATCCTCCCTCAATTGGGAGACCAGCGTCCTCGCTAGCACACCGGCCCTGCCCTAGCTCTGATACCAACTGTAACAAGCAGAAAACCGCATCGAATATTGTCCGCTACTTGGGGAGAATACCCCCATCACGGGTTTAAAACGCATCCGAGAGGGGAAGGTATCTAGCCCCTTATAAAGAGACTTTTGTTCCCCTTCCCAACTGATGTGGGATGTTACATCCTCCCCCACTTGGGAGACCAGTGTCCTCGTTGGCACACCGGCCTAACCCTGACTCTGATACCAACTGTAACAAGCAGGAAACCGCATCGGATATTGTCCGCTACTTGGGAAGAATACCCCCATCATGGGTTTAAAACACGTCCGATAGGGAAGGTATCCAGCCCCTTATAAAAAGACTTTCGTTCCCCTTCCCAACATATATAAGATGTTACATCCTTCCCTACTTGGAAGACCAGCGTCCTCGCTAGCACACCGGCCCGGCCCTGGCTCTGATACCAACTGTAACAAGCAGGAAACCGCACCGGATATTGTCCGCTACTTGGGGAGAATACCTCATCACGAGTTTAAAAAGCGTCCGATAGAGAAGGTATCCAACCCCTTATAAAGAGACTTTCGTTCCCCTTCCCAACCGATGTGGCATGTTACATCTAACTATAACAAGCAGAATACCACACCGGATATTGTCTGCTACTTGTGGAGAATACCCCCATCACTGGTTTAAAACGCGTCCGATAAGGGAAGGTATTCAGCCCCTTATAAAGAGACTTTTGTTCCCCTTCCAAACCGATGGGATGTTACATCCTCACCCACTTGGGAGACCAGCGTCCTCGCTGGCACATCGGCCCGACCCTGGCTCTGATACTAACTGTAACAAGCAGGAAACTGCACTGGATATTGTTCGCTACTTGGGGAGAATACCCCCATCACGGGTTTAAAACGCGTCCGATAGGAGAAGGTAGCCAGCCTCTTATAAAGAGATTTCCGTTCCCCCTCCCAACTGATGTGGGATGTTTTGCACACCGGCCCGACCCTGGCTCTGATACCAACTGTAACAAGCAGAAAATCGCATTGGATATTGTCCGCCACTTGGGGAGAATACCCCAATCACGGGATTAAAACGCGTCCGATAGGGGAAGGTATCCAGCCCCTTATAAAGAGACTTTCGTTCCCCTTCCCAACCGATGTGGGATGTTACATCCTCCCCCACTTGGGAGATCAGCGTCCTCGCTGGCACACCGGCCCGACCCTGGCTCTAATACCAACTGTAACAAGCAGAAACCCGCACCAGATATTGTCCGCTACTTGAGGAGAATACCCTCATCACGGGTTTAAAACGCGTCCGATAGGGGAAGGTATCCAGCTCCTTATAAAGAGACTTTTGTTCCCCTCCCAACCGATAAGTGATGTATCCGGTGCGGTTTACTACTTGTTACATTATGCATTATGTGCGTTAATAGGAGGGAACTCATAAATTTATCTTCTAAAGGAACGCATATGACTAATATTTTAAAAGAATAGAAAAAGAAAAAATACCACCAACATTCCTAAATGATTAAATTACAAAAAAATAAGTCTTTTTATGTTTATACTTTATTTGAGACTTGTTCCTTAATTTATAAAAATTACATCAAATATACTTTATCTCCAATGTTTGTAACAGTTATGATCCTTTAACTTAACTTGAGTTTAATTTTCTAGTTAAATCTAATCACATGCAAATCACATGTAGACAATTTTGTCAATTTCATCTTACCCTCTTCTAACGAAACTCCAAACTAGGGCTCTTAATGTGACCCCGTGTGTTCTCCTCTTCCCCTTAACATGATCTCCATCTTATATGATCATCAAATTAATTATTTCTTACTTATAATATATTAAATTCCGTAACACAAAAAAATGTTTTCATGGATAAATTATTTATATTTTGCCATCTTTAGATCAAATTATATATCGCTGGAGTCATATGTGAGTTACTATTATTAATTAAGTTAGCTTCATTATAAATTCATTTAAACTAAACAAATAAAATTCTAGTAAATTGATTTTATTGTTTAAATTGTCACCGTATAGCTTTCACTAAACACCTTCAGTTTTAAATTAAACAAGAAGAAACCAAAAATAGTTCAAGGGTTAACAATCACTATAAAAAATCATTTAACCACTATCAAATACATTAAACATTTTAAAAAATTATTCCTATAAAGCATTTTGATGGAATTAAAAAATATTTTCTGGAAAACTTAAAAAACATATTTTAGAATGTTCCTGGAAACTTAAAAATATCATTCCTAAAAGAATTTAAAAAAAATTAAAGGATAATCTTTTGTAAAGTAACCAATAAAAATAAAAGTGAGATATATTATAAAAATTTAACTACACTATTTTGGTAAATAATTTTTCAACTACACTATTTTGGTAAATAAGTTTTGCCCTTACATCATTTTGGTAAAAAACTCGTCATAATCATGTTTCCCCCCTTCATTAAAGCCGATCATCTAATATGTTTTTTTTGCAGTTTTTGTTGTTCCAGTCGAAAGCTTTTTCCAATCTCACATAGACCGATTATAATAAACATTAGATTGAAAATAACTAACATATATGTATGGAAACAGTAATCGATGTATGTTTCAATACTACCACAACTTTGCCACCCGAACACTACCACCACCGCCACCTAGGGTTTAGGAGCCATTGATCAGGGCAAACGAAACCTAACCTTCACCCCCAACCTAGTCGGCTACTCTATCACTCTCCCTTGATTCGGATCACTGGAAAAATATCCGCTTTCGAATGTTGTAGACTCGCCGGAACATCCAAAGGCACCCCCGTTTCTTATCGTCTACAAAACAAAACATGAGAGGATGAAGATTAGAAGGGTAGCTCGTGGCCGCCTGCGATGACATCCAAAGGAACGATGGTAGAGACAAATGTATCATGTGTTGTGTTGAGAACCCTATTCATTACGTTCCCATTCCCATTTTAACATATATGATAATATAAGAGTTCAATAGCACCCAAATATTATAAGCATGTCACTTTCTAAGTTTATGTTATAATACTTTCTTTAAATACTTACATTACTAAATAATTATTCAATGCATTTAAAATGAATATATACATATATCATATATCATGTTTTGTCCTTAAACTTTTATAATTACAAAATTTATCATTTATTTCAAAAGTTATAACACGTTATATTATTTCACTAAATGACGTTATTTTTTTTTTGTCAGGGGTAGTTATGCACAAGACACATAAAGGCAATTTAGTTATTTCACTCATTTGTTTAAACAAATTAAAATAAAAATCAATAAAAATAGAAAGTAATCTTTTTAACTATTTTCTCTCTATCTCTCATCTTCTGCCTATAAGAGCCAACCACCACTCCCTTTCTTCCTCTTCTGTGAGTTTCAGAAAAAAATACAAAAAATATCCTATTGTTAACTGACGTTAATGTTGTTATTGATTAAATAAACGATTTTCACAATAATAATACACGTTAGAAAAATGATGCAATTCTTCCTTTCCATATGATTTATGAGTTTGAGAACCAAAGAAAAAAGAAGCCGGAGAAAGTAGTTGAAGGTCGAATTTTCTATAATTTGAAGTTTCACACCCAATAGAAAATAACACATGACAATTTGAACAAGACCAAATAATATGGTCCTCACAAACCGATGGCCCCAATCAAAATACCAACTAGATCTAGAGATATTAAAGCAAGATCATACAATGGATTGAAAGTCTTCACAACTTTGGTTAAATTTCCACAAAACATAAACCCCAATCGATGATTGTCATCATCTTCATGCTAAAAATAAAAACACCAACTTCAAATAAATAAAAAAAGAGTTACAAATCAAAGACAAAGAGTAAATTACGAAACCTACCACCACCAAGATCGGATCGTAAGCCTTCAAAAGGTGAAAGGGAGTGAGTGAGATAGATGGTAGAGAGTGACTTCTCTTGTTTCTAATTTTTATTTGTTTAAACAAATGGGTGAAATAATTAAATTGCCTTTGCATGAGTACACTAGATATCAGGAAATTTTAACGTTTGTTAGCGGAAATGATATAATGCGTTATAACTTTTGAAATAAAAGATCTTTTATATAATTATTGAAGTTTAAAGGAGAAACTTGCAATTTTATATATAAATGGAATACAAAAATTGTAATTTACTATTGACTCTTTTTTTTATAAGTCATGGTCTTTTGGTCGCATACTACGCCTTTTAAATAATAAATCTAATACTACTATAAATAAAAATGTTAATTTTATAATATACATGCATCCACTCCATCACGCGAGAGGGTATCACTAGAGGCTATTAGAATACTTTGTTTTCGAACGACCAATGAATACTACAAGACCAATCACCCGAGTAAATTCAGTTGCAAAAAGGCCACTCACGTCTGCGATCATATACAACGCTGGTTACCTGTCCCGCCCAACATTTCAGAGGTGACTTATCACCCATTTCCCAACATAACATGAAATTTTAATATTTTTTAAATAAAAAATGATTTTTGTAGTTACTGAAGTTTAAGGCTCAAACTTGTAATTTTATACATACATAGAAAACGCACTTGTAATTTACTCTTGACATTTTTCATAACTATAGTCATTGTCGCATCCTACCTCTTTTATATAATTAAATCTTATACAGTTGTAGATAAAAATTTGATTTTATAAGAGCATTCACAACTCACTCTTTATATTCATCTTTATAATTATACTAAAACTTACTATTTTTTCTCTTTTATTTTTAATTAAATAATATTTTTTATACCTTTATCATTACATTTTCTCTCCCATTCACTCACAACCAATTTCAACAAATATTAAAAAATTAATAGAGATAAACAGTGTTTTACTAAATATAAAGACGAATAGTAACATGTTTTCTATCATCCACTTACAACCACTAATACGTATTCTCTATAATATAGATATATCGCACTCCATCACGCGAGATAGTATACCTATTAAAACTCATGGCCATGTTCAAACCTTGTTTTTTTTTTTACTTTTTGCTTTTCTATATGTAATGTATACCTAAATTTTAAATATATACAGTTAAGTAAAATATAATTTTGTTTTTTCTTGTTTTTAACTCCGCTTTCATGTTTTATTAACATATATTATATCAACAAAATGTCTTTGCTTAAATTGTAAATACATCGGTCTTTAAAATCATCCAAGTATATAAACACTAGTTTTATATATATTTGAAATAAACTTCACGCACACCCCTACATCTCATTTGTTTGTTTTACGATTATAGAAACTTTTAAGTTTGAAAAGTATATACTTAGTTGACTTTATACAAGTAGAATGTATTTTGGTATCGTAGGCTATAACGAGTATAGTTACCGCCGCGTACCGTAACATATCAATTCGAGTGTGAGAGAAAAACATTGTTTCCGGTATCAGTATTACTGGAAGCGGTTTCGATATTCGTTTTTATGATTTTTGACGAGTCGATACGATAACAACCAAATTCAAACAGTATAGCACCGAGAAAAAACAACCAAATTCCCTCGTGTAGTGAGGGCTAAGTTTCATTCATTAACTTTTGTTTAAATAAAAGGTACACATTTATCTTTAGTTTTTAATATAACGTTCTGATATACATTTTCTTTGAAAAATGACATAACAACTAGAGTCCCGTCATATAAGATGAAAGAAGAGTTACAACGCGTAACGCGAAAAAAAAAAAAATAGCTAGTATGAAATTGCAAGTACAAAACAAATCTATTATTCGAAAGTAAGATATACATGCATACATACACACATTTAAACCTAGAAAAAAGCTCAAATGTGCATACTTGTTCCCTTCAGATTTCCTCAATTCTCTCAAAATCCCTCTTCAAATTTCACCCAAATAACCCCTATTTCCCCCTTCTTAGCTCTCTGTATCTATCTATCACACATCACAATCACACACATACATACATACAACCCATTCAACCCACTGGTATCTTTCTCTCTCTCTCTTCAAGATGCGTTTTTGGGTTTTCTCTCTCTAGACCAACAACACTTAGAGATAGATTTCTTCAGTTTCTTTTCAAGATTTCAAGAAATCTCAAGAAATCTTGAGTCTTTTTGACGTCCTGTGAGATTTCCTTTTGTTTTCTGTTGTGTTGTTGTTTCATGGTGATTTGTGTTAGGGTTTCGAATGGTGTGAGGAGATTGAGGTCGAATTGACTGGTTTTGTGGGAGATTGAAGATGGCGTCTGCAGATGTTGAGTTGGAGAAACAGATTAAGGAAGCGGGAAAACAGTTATTAAATCCCCCTGATTCTGTTGATGAACTTCTTCCTGTTCTTGATGTAAGCCCCCAATTTGAGTTTTGTTTTTGTTGTTGAATTTGTTGATTGAAATATGCTAATTTGTGTTTCGAAATCTTGAGTTTGACATTAGGTTTAAATGTTTAATCTACATGTGAAAGAATTCTTGAATCTTGATGGTGTTTGGATTTGGAAACAGTTGACACTTGAAATTAGTCTGTTAAATCTTTTATCTTCTGTGTGTTTTGGTTATCCTGTGATTTTCAGTTTTGAATTGGGGGTTATCTAGCTAGTTAAAGGCATTAGGCGCACTCGAGGCGTAAAGGTTGAGCCTTGGGTGTAGCCTAGGCGAAGCGAGGGCGCTTTTAAGCAAGACACATAGTATAAATACACTAACTTTAGGCACAAAGGTTGAGCCTTGGGCCTAGGCAAAGCTAGAGCTCTTTTAAGCAAGACGCATGATATAAACACACTTTTTTTAAGGGTCACAGACATGTTTTTGGCTGCTTTAGTATAGTTTAGACCTGTTCCTGGCTATTTTTATATGTTTCGGATTATGTTTTTAGGTGTTTCTGACCAGTTTTGGCTGGAATTTTCACCTGAGCACCTTGATGGATGCAAGGCGGTTTGGATGCCTGAGGCGAGAGCCTTGTGCCCTTTAACTACATAGGGGGTTATGGGTAATAGATTGAGATTTGGATTCCTTTTTTAACTTCAAGATTAGTGGGGTGACTAGTTATAGGGTTCAGTAATCATAGAGTGCCTCATTGACCATAGAATTTTGCATTTAGACTTCTTAAATCAAATGGTGGTAAAAATTGCAAAGTTCCATAACCGATTCTCACCCACTTTAAGGCATTTGTTTATTTTTGATCACAATATTTACTTTAATGTGAAATCAGGAGCTAAAGAATGTACTATGGTTATTTAGGTAATGCTCAACTACAGAACTACTAGTACTTTGTTTATAGTTCGTTAATGTAAACTAGCTGAATGCAAATGGATAAGTAATTTGATTACTAATTGATTGTAGACAGTGTTTGCAATATTATTTTCTGAATTTTTGATACTCATGGATAAGTCATTTGATTACTTATTGATTGTAGACGGTGTTTGCAATATTATTTAACAAATATTTGATACTTGCATTTGGTCCATCTAATTGTTTCTTTTGTATATGCTCCTCAGCAAGTAGAGAAACTTCTGTCGAAGGTTGACCAGTCCCCGAAAAGGTCAATGCTTGATGCACTTAAACCATCAATGAAGGCTTTGATACAAGATAGTCTTACAAAACATTCAGATATCGATGTGAAAGTTGCTGTTGCTTCCTGCATAAGTGAAATAACAAGAATTACAGCCCCTGATGCGCCCTATGATGATGACCAAATGAGGGTACACCATAACATGATACACACCACTTGATAGATTTCCATATCACAAACACACACGCACACACGCATATATATTTTCTAAATCTCTCTTTTATGCACAGGATATCTTTCAGTTAATCGTTTCTTCCTTTGAGGGTATAGCTGACCAGTCCAGCCGATCTTATAACAAAAGAGCTTCAATTCTTGAGACTGTTTCCAAAGTCAGATCATGTGTCATCATGCTTGATCTTGAATGTGATGAACTAATTGTGGAAATGTTTGAGCATTTTCTAAAATCAGTAAGGTGTGGTGTACTTATAAGTCTTAACAGTGCTATGTGTGTTGATATGCTTGTGCTTTCATTTTTTGTAACAGTATGTTATTAAATCTTTTATTTCAGGGACTATCACCACGAATCCATATTTTCATCGATGGAAAACATAATGGTGTTGGTTTTGGAAGAAAGTGAAGAAATTCCAGTTGACATGATCAAACCACTACTTGCTAGTGTTAAAAAGGATAATGCGGTATGATGTTTATAACATTTCTATTAATCAAATTCAAACTTTTGTTCTTACTTCCCATGATAGTTTTTGACTGAATTATTTATCTTTATTTAGGGAGTCCTGCCAATAGCTCGAAAGTTAGGTGAAGGAGTATTTCTGAAATCTGCCGATAAACTAAAGCCTTACCTTTTACCAGCTCTCAAATCTCTTGGTGAATCTTTAGACGCGTACACTAAAGTTGTGACTGCGGTATGTGAAGGCACAACTGCTACTTTTGAAAATAATGACGAAAATACTTCGGGGCAACAATCGGTATGATTTATATATCGTATAACAAATTGTTGTAATCTTTTTTATCTATTTATGTGTGTATATTAATTGGTTGTTGTTTCTTTTATCCCACTCCATTTCAGGCCAATGAGAGCAAAGTGGAGAAGGGATCTGTAGATGAGACACAGCAGGCATGCGATCCATCCATCCATCTTCTTCTTTTTTTTGATATTATTTTAATTTGCTATTATGTTTCTGCTCTATTTGCTATGAAAGTATATATTACAATAGTTCAAATTGTTTTAACTTTTCAAATGTTACAGACCGATGAGAGTAAGCCTACAACTGCATCAGATCACACAGACCAAGTATGTTATATAGCATTTTAAACAATTATTATAATGTCGGACTGATATTGATGAGTTGGAAAATAATTGTGAAATAGGTTGTAAAAGAGGACGCTTGTCCTGAAGAAGTGGTAGATCCTACTGTGGATAAATCTCCAAAATCTGTGATGAGTAATGGAGTAAATGAGGCCGGTAATGAAGAAGCTTCAGTTGACCAGGAGTCAAAGAACCCAGAGGAAGACACAAGTCAACAACCATCTAAGAAGGAAGACACTGATGATTCAGATACTGATAAATTGACAAAATCAAAATCACAAACAGAACAGACTTCCAAAAAAGGAGGAAAGAAAGCTGATACTGTTATGAGTTCAGCAGAGCCGTCTGATTCTTCTCATGTTGAAGGTGAAAAGAAATTTGAAAAAGATAATGATGTTAAAGAATTGGAAAATGAAAAAGATAACGACGTTAAAGTGTCAGAAAATGAAAAGGATAACGATGTTAAAGAGTCTGAAAATGAAGCAGTTATTCCATCTGAAAATAAAATAGACGGTGACGTTCAAGATTCTTCACCAAAAGCAACAGAAAGTAAGCCTGCAGCAACTGCAAGTGTTTCTTCTCCATCTCAAAGCAACAGTCTTCCAGACGAGAGGCCTGTTCTATCCAAAAAGAAACAGGTCCCACAAGAGGCCGAAACTGCTTCCCCATCGAATGGCGAGTTACCTCCTGTTGAGCCCGTTGTGAAGAATGTGGGCCGGACCAAAAACATGGGTTTGACTCGAGGGGATGCACCTGAAGAACAAAAGGGAACAGGAAAGAAAACAGCTGCTGCAAAAGAGATTAAACTCCCTGATACTAAAAATGAGTCAGAAGATGATGAAGCTGATAGTGATTCAGATGCAAAACCTTTGCAGAAGTCGGAGTCAAAGTCAAAGCCGAAGTCAACAAAACAATCAGGTAAGAAGAAAAAACAGCCTGGTAAGAAAAGGATGTCGGGGAATCAGATGCAAAGAAGTCCAAACAGACTGGTAAGAAAGTGGATGTAAAAGAAGAAGACAGTGATTCAGATGCTAAACCACTTAAAACGTCTGTTAAGAAAGGGGAGAAAAGCAAGACTACTGTTGAGGAAGAGGAGGAAACTGATTCAGAGGACAAACCACTTAAACTGTCTGCTAAGACAAGTAATTCAAAGAAGAAACCTACTGGGAAAAAACGTGGTAATGGTAAAAATGTGACAGAGAAAGACCAAGCAAAATCACCGTCGGGAGATGATGTAAGTAATTCAAAATCTTTTCTTTTGGTTTTCTTTCTGAAAATAATCTAAAATATGTATTTTCTTGGATTGTGAAGGAGATGGATTCTTCTCCAAAGTCGACCACGAAATCAGCTAAAGGCGAGGGCAATTCAAATGAAACCCCTGTGACTAGTGCAAAACGGAAGCGTACCACCGGCAAAGATAATGTAAATATTCTTAAATTTAGCCTTAAATACAATTTGGATCAACTTCTAACTGGTGGAATATGAAATTTTCTCAGACAGCTGATGCTGTTAAATATGATGAAAGTCTGGTTGGTACAAAAGTCAAAGTTTGGTGGCCTGAAGATAAAATGTAAGTGCCCTGAAGATGCAATTTACAGTTTAGTTCTGTAGTACTAGTACAACTTCATTCAAAGATATAATCATTGATTAGAAATTTATAATTTCTGTGTAGATGAACATATTACTGGACATTTACTGACATCTATGTCATGTTTTGCTTGTAGGTATTATGAAGGTGTTGTAGCAGAATTTTATCCTGCTAAAAAGAAGCATAAGGTCATTACATTTGTTTGTTATATTTCAAATCATCGTTTTTCGCCTTTTACTTTTTTTCACATGTTTTAGAGTTATACAGGTCTCATATTTGGATGGAGATCAAGAGACGTTGAATCTGAGAACACAAAGATGGGAAATTTTGCAAGAATTTTCTGTTCGGGATGACAAGGTTAGATCTTGCTGATTAGTGTGTAATGTTGTCGCTTTAATGTTCTTTTAGTTTGTGCTGATATGGTTTAGTTGACAGGATCAAACCGCCGACGATCAAAGTGAAGAGGCTTCCCCTGGAACGTATGTGTTTCTCTTTTTATAATCTAGCTTGAACCTCATCTTATTGCACATATATTCTTACAAGTATGAGTCAACTATACTGAGAAAGGGAGAAAAGGAAAGATCTTGTTTTAGAAATTTAATAGTATACCAGCGTGATATATGTGTTGTATTTGTAACTAAATTTATGGATTTCTGAATCTGATTGTTATAGTGAATAATTAGAATTGGGCAATTAGATACAATAAAAGGTCTTACAGGAGATTGTGTTTCAAATTGCTTCTTCTGAAATTCTAATAGTTAGAATTGATAGTCTTTATTCGAGTGCTTAGCAAATTTTATACATTGATAGATAAAACACCCAAAAAGATTTTCTTTTGAATTGCTCAAATATTCATAGGTAATAATCATCAGAATATGACCATTTTTATCGACTGTAACTAACTTTTTTCCCTCTGTATCCTAATAGTATGTTAGCAAGGTGAGATTTTTGGGGAAAGTCTTTAAATTAGGCTAAAAGATAAAGGTATAAGCGTATAACAAGTAATTCTAGGTTTTGCTGTGAAAAATCATTTTTTGTTGCATTCATATGAAATATAATGTTCTCTTGTGACAAGTTTTTGATTGTTATGCTCCAGAAACAAGAAGAAAAAATCAAAAACAGATCCTGCACCATCCGCATCACAAGAAAAAGGCAAAGATTCTGCCAAGAGGTGTGTTTCTATCCTTCATCTCTGTAGTCATCATATGTGCATAACCCGCGTTAGCAAATTTGATTAGTTAAATAACTGAAAAAAAAACAGAGTGGGTGGGGCGTCTTCGTCTAGCAAGTCCAAAAAGGAAAATGCGAGTGCAAAATCCACTCAGAAAACTAGTGGCAAGTCAACTGATGCAGCCACTGCCTTCAAAGAAGCTGGAAAGTCAAAGGACGACGAGGAGACACCAAAAGCTGGTACTAAGACCAAGACGGTCAACAAGTCAAAGGGTAAAACGCCTCCAAGCGGCAGCAAATCCAATACCAATGGTCCAACTAAAGCAAAAACTGGTTCGTCTAGTGCTAAAGAATCTGATGATGTTAAAACACCAGAAAGCGGAAAGGGCAAGTCAGCAGAGACTGCAAAGGGCGGGTCAAAGACCAGTAAGAAAAGAAAGAAGAGGAGCTAGAGGGTTAAAATGGTCATTTGCTCCGGGGTTGTCAGATAAGCAGTTGTTGACATTAGTTAGGGTTAAAGGTTAGTGTTTTTCATGGTATTGTTTGGTAGAAGTATTGGCTTTTGATAGTGGTAAGATATTTGTTATAATTATGATTATGATTAGTAGGTTAGGTTTTGTTAAAAAGGAGTTAGATAATGTGGTAGATTTTTCCCTGTTGAGAATTGGCATTATCTCTTGTTGCATTTGTTCTACTCTTCTAAGAACCTTGTCAATGGTGTTTGGGTTTTGGTTTTTACAAACACTCATTTGTTCTTGCAAATTGTGTTTTGTTGTTTGGAGTTATCAATGAGAACATGTTACCGAAAACTTATGAATATTTTTAATATCCTATTAACCAAAGAGATCAGATAAGAGACAACTTGTCTTTAATAATTAGACTTCAAGTACGTCTAAGGTTATGTTGGAGAAATCAAGTGGTATCTCTGGTTATGCTAGAAAAAACAAGTGGAATCTTTTCTATTAGAGAGATTCAAATACTTACTGTTATGTCACTTCCAAATAGAGTTGCACAAACCGGGTTTAAATTTGACACCGGGTAAAAAGTTTCAAACTGGGTTTTGGGTTGGGTCCAAACCGGTTTCAAGAGGGCAAAACGGTAAAAAATCGGGTTTATACCTGGTTAGATTGGGAAAATACTGGGTTGAACCTTGGTTGAGGTGTTGAGGAAACAAACTAGTTTGAACCTTACGGTTGAATCGGGTTGGACTCGGGTTGGGAGCTAACTCTGGTTGGATGGGCACTTCTACTTCCAAGCTCCAACTTTATAAGTTGTTATAACATATGTATTAGCAAGTCCTGGTGATCATAGGAAAAACAAGTGGATTCTTCTCTACTAGGGCTATTCAAATGCTTATCATTATGTTACTTCTAACTTAATAAGTTTTTATAACATATGGATTAGCAAGGTGATCACTTAATGTAGGTGAGAGGCAACAGTAGAGTCTATACATTTTGATAACCATGGGTTTATTATTAAGAGTTAAATTTGGATCATAATTATTTTACTTTTAAGTTAGAGAAATCAATTTCAGTTTTAAAATTTATCATTTTTTTCAATTTTAATTGAGACGTTTAATCATTTAGAGATAAATTGATTGAAATTGAAACAACCGATGAAACTTTTGGATGTAAAATGTTGTTTTAAATCTTTTGAAGTAAAATGAATATTTTTGTCAAACTTCATGAAACAAAATCTAAGTTAACTATATTTTTAATCCAATCGTGATCTCGGGCTCATGATCTTTGGATGGAAGGAAGATGGCAAGTATTATTAGAAAGTAGAATATTTCAAGTTTCACATGTAGGGCTGCAAACGAACGTTCTTAGAAAGTAGAATATTTCAAGTTTCACATGTAGGGCTGCAAACGAACTGAACGTTCAGCGAACAATTCGTGAACTGTTCGGCGGGAAGTTCGTTTATGTTCTTTCGTTTAGTAAATGAACGAACATGAACAAGAAACTTTCGTTCGTTTAGTTAAACGAACGAACATGAACACAAGTCATGTTCGTTCATTTATGTTCGTGAACGTTCGATAATGTGTTCGTTAGTGTTCGTTCGTGAACGTTGATAATGTGTTCGTTTATGTTCGTTAATGTGTTCAATTATGTTTTTAATTTTTGTGTTAGTTATTTTTAGGACAACTATGTCAAGTGTTTTTGGATATTTATGTTATGTGTTTATTTATGTTTGGTAAATTTTATGATGAAAATGCTGATTTTATTCTATAATAAATATGTGATAATTTGTATTCGTTTGTGTTCATAGACTTATTTGTGTTCGTTATATTCATGAACATTTGTTTGTTTTCGTTTGATCTTGTTTGTGTTCGTTTCGTTCGGTAAGTGTTCGTGAACAGTTCATGAACATATTCATTTCCTTAATGAACGAACACGAACAAGGAAATCCGTTCGATAAGTGTTCATGAACAAGTTTATTTCTTAATGAACGAATACGAACAAAGTCTTGTTCGTATTCGTTTGGTTCGTTTGCAGCCCTATTCACATGATATGATGGTACCAGCAAAACATTCATGTTCTAGGTAACATGCATCAAGACACCATTTTTAAGGTGTTCGGTGTGTACTTCTTGAAAAAGTTGAAAGCTTTTTAGTATTTGATTAACACAAGATTCTCTTATTGGTGTTGATGGCGGAGATTAAAGTAGATAAAGTTGGATTAGTTTAGTAATTAAGGAAGAGGGGATATGAAGGTCAAGAGTTGTTTGTTTTGATTCCATCAGCCACCCACTTCAAAAAGAAGGCTTGTAGTTGGTTGTTCCCAAAAGCAATCACAAGTATTGATATTTGCGTATAATATATTTAGAAAATTCTCTTAATCTTTTTCTTCAAAGCAATTTTTAGATTTTATAAAATATCCATCACAATATGCATAATACAGTATTTGAACTTTTTAACATTTTAATTGTCGAGTATGTCATTCACCATTAGGATGTCTCATTGGGAACATGTATCTCCTAACCTAATATAAACTTGGTCACGGTACATGAGGGAGGTGAGAGAACATAGTGTTCTTAAGGCATAGTTCTCATGTAGGGTGACATGAAAGGGTCTTCGACCTGCTGATGTTATTGATCCTCTTATATTTTTTATTCTTGTAGATTTACGTGATTCTTGTTGCCACTTTGACCGTATATGTTAGATATACATATAGAAATGTATACTATTTTCATAACTTTTATATTCAAACATCGATTTTCATCAAAACATTTCTTATTTGTATGGGTTTTTCATATTTTCGCGCCGCTTAAAAAGAAGTTTGACTTTTATCGTAGATGTGGTCCTTATCTTAACTTTCTAACCATGATGATTATCATTAAGCTTCTTGAGCCGACACATCCTGATCCCATGAAGTAAGTTATTAAATATTGCAGTCCTAAGTGATTTAGTAAACAAGTTTGTTAAATTTTTGTTGAAATTAATTTGTTGGATGGTGATATCGCAATTGTTTTACAAATCACTTGTTAAAAAAAACTTTGGCAAAATATGTTTTGTTCTGTCACATTTGATGTATTATTTCTTAAGTTGAGCAATACGTGTTGCGTTATTTTCTAGTAAGATTGTTAGTTCCTCATCTCCAGTAGAAATACCACAATATCCACAAACGTGTTGTATTACAGTCCTTAACCAAATCCATTCTCGACTAGATTCATGGATTGCCAACATTTTTATGTGATTAGAGAAGTGCTATGCTTGTTTGCATTTAGGAATGCCATCAAATTGTAGTGACCTCCACTTGTGAATAAATTTTCAGTTTGAGATCGACCAGTATTAAGATTAGACATATACATACATCTGTAAAACCAACCAAACTTTTTCTTGATTGGTTAGTAAAACCAACCTATATCTATACTAGTTTAAAGATATCAAAATATTTGTTTTACCTTCATTTCAATGCTTTCTTGTCTGGCATGAACTATATCTTGCAAATAAATTTGAAGAAGATAATATATATCTGATTGTGTATAGCTAGCAAGAAATATTAATGTACTAACTGTTTGAGGTAGGAACGTGTCTTTTTATACAATTAAACTTAAAACCATTGGAGTACTTAGTGGATGTGATTCGTCACTTTAAAAAGTCTTCTGGGCGGTTTTTCTATGCAGGTTTCTTTGTGCACAAGGATTCACCCTTAAGATATTCATTTTGTAACCCAAGACAAAACTTCCTTCTTTTCAAATTATTTCATTCCAAATTCTCTTGTCAAGTATTCAATTGTTTTATAGAGCTTCGTGTAAGTTTTAATTATATTCAAGTTATCAACATATACAACAATTATAACATATTCAGATCCATACATCTGTTTAATTTGATGGACAAATAAAATGATTTATATAATCTTCTTTAAACAAATACCCACTAATGAGATTATCCCACATGCACAAAAATTGTTTTAGCTCATATAGTGATGTGTAATTTGATAAAAAAATGTTATCAAGAACTAAATTTACATAATTTCAACAACTTGAATCTTTTAGGGAGTTTTATGTAAATATAAGTATCAAGTGAGCTATAGAGATATGTTGCTAGAACACTCGTTATTTGCAGATCAATCCTTTCTTGTATTGCCGGACTACTAAGATTACGAAAAAGTGTCACATCCACCATTGAAGCATATATCTTTTGATAATCAATTCTAGATATTTCGAAAATCTTTGTGTTACCAATTGTGCCTTATATCATATAAACTCATTCTTTTATTAGATTTTCATACAAAGATCGTTTATATTTGATGGGCTTTACACCTTCAAGTGTTTGGAATATATATATATATATATATATATATATATATATATATATATATATATATATATATATATGAGATATCCTAAGAAAACCAATAGTTATGTGAAAAACAAAGAAAATCACGAAAACCAATAACATAATTCATAATTTTTTGTTATTTTAATTGTTAAAAGGTTATTTAAGTTTTTGTTATGTATATGTTGAACATAAAACAAGAATGAAGAGTGTTACGTATTCGTAACACTATGTCGAATGAAAAACGGTAACGTATACGTAACCTATATGTGACGTAAATGTAAAACCATGCTATAGTTTTTCATTTGATCCATACCCTCATTTATATAAACATACACAAATATAAAGGGTGGTGATAAAAAATTTATAAATTTGTGGCCGGTTTCATTGGTTTTCTTTAGTTTTCACATAACATTATGGTTTTCTTAGGATCCCTCTATATATATATATATATATATATTAAAAAACTTCTCGCTTCATGAGTGAATTTAAATGTGTCTCAATTGTATGCAACTAGATTGTTTTAACACATATAGTGATTTGCTTAATTTGATGGATATATGTTATCAAGAACTAGATTTACATAATTTCAAAAACTAGAATCCTTTAACGACTTTGAAGTAAATATTTCTATATTAATCGAGCCATAGAGATAGGTTGTCAGAACATCCATCAGACGCATATCAATCTTTTCTTGTATTGACAGACTAATAAGATAACAAAAAAATTGTCGCATCTGCCATTGAATAATATATCTCCCCGTAATCAATTCCAGGTATTTTGAAAATCTGTGTGCTACCAATCGTGCCTTGTACTATATAAATAATTTTTTAGTTTCATTTTCATACAAAGATCATTTCTATCTAACAGGCTTTACCCCTTCAGGTGTTCGGACTATAGTTCTAAAAACTTATCATTTTGTGAGGGATTTCAATTTTGCCTTAACGGCATCTTTTTATTTTGGTCAATGATTTTTATGTTTGTATTCCTTAACACATCTTGGTTCTTGATTCTTATTTTTTCCATTACTTTAATGCTATATTATATAAAATGTGATTTTGTTTTGATTCCATACCTTTCTAGACCCTAGTTTATCAGAGCTTTTCTTTTTTGCTCACCTAAGGTTCATCTACAACCATCATGTATAGTGTCACTTCACTAGATTTCTTTTCTAGAATTATTTGTACGTTGATTTAATTAACCATCTTCATTATTTGATCATCTTTATTTCGAGGATTGTGTTCTTTAGAAATGATTGATCTACCACGTTTTAAGCATGCACTGGACTTGTTATCAATCGTAGTTGTTCTTCTAGGACACTAAAATTCATTAGAGCTTTAGCAATGGTATATGTGACTTAATCATTATTTTTGAATTAGCGAAAACATCAAGTAATTTATTTGTCATTAAAATAATTTTTTGAAGTTCTATTTGACATTGCTTAGTTTGAGGATCTAAGTTCAGATGATGATAATTCATTTCAACTTATATTAGTTCCCCAAATCTATACAACATGAATTTAGTCGTTACAACATTTGCTCGTCAAAACCTATAAAAGTGAATATCGTAAAATTGGATAAGTAGTTCGATTCGTCACGATGCCGCCAAGGTAACCGCATTCCTTATAACCTATGATACCCAAAAAAATACTCGATCTTGAATACAAATCCGTCTTCAAAAAATTTATTGTGAAAATTGAAAAGAAAACCAAAAAAAGCAGCACATTGTGTTTATTAATAAAGTTAACGTGCAAAATTTATTACATACAAATGAAGTTATTAGATAATAAAAAGAGTTGAAAGCATAAATTATATATAGTGTGAGTGGTGAAATTGACAAAGAAACTTAACCTATAAAACTTTTGTAGCAAATTTATAAGAAAGCGAAATTTTTGTGGCAAAGATGAAGATAACAAAAGTATTCTATTGTACAAAATGATTTGTAAAAATAATAATAATAATAATAATAATAATAATAATAATAATAATAATAATAATAATAATAATAATAATAATAATAATAATTAATAATAATAATAATAATTAATAATGATAGCTAAGAGCTACTCTTTAAAATTTATCATAATAGAAAGATATTGTTATTAATTTTTTAAATATATTTTTATCACAAAGATATAATAATATTTATAGGTAAATGGTAATTATGTAAAAACAAATGTATTTTTTATGGTGCTTACCTATAACTTACATCCAATTTTAAGAGTTTTATTTTATACAAAAGTTGACTATAAATTACTCTATATTTTATAACTTTATTTTTTTAATATTTTTTTACTCTTATTTTTTTTTGTGACATTTAATAAATATCTGAAAATAAATCACTCAAATTTCAACAAATCAAAACTACATATACTTGATTAATCTTTTTAATTGATTTTCTAAAAAATTACGACCAAAGTTTGATTACTTAAAAGTAAAGGTGTACTTATTTTTAAATTAAAACAGAAAACACTCAACAAAATATAAAACACATATATTAAAGACTTTATAAAAAATGTTTTACGTTTTAGATCTCCAGCGGCCCAAAATACTATTTTACACGTTTTTTTTAAAGGAAAGTGGGTGGGGCCCAATCATGCATTACTTCGTAAAGTAAAGCTTTAGGCTCACTATGGTCATTCTTTATTTCTACGTTACTATAAACTTAATTGCTAAAATCAGGTGAAAATTTATTGTATATTTAAGTATTCTGAAACTTGATATATACGCTTATAGTATGTTTATTATAAAAAATATGCTGTTGTCTTGGTGGTAACTAATCCTTCTTCTATAGCTTGTTTTTCTTAGTTTTCTATATTGCTTTCATTTATGCTTTTTATATATTTTTTTCTTTAAATTATTTTTTCGTCACTTGATTGAGTAATAACCCGGGACAATAACCTCAATGCAATATATTTACGTATTCTGAAACTTGATATATACGCTTATAGTATAATAATTGCTTCACAAAGTGCGTTGTTGCCTTGGTGGTAATTTATCCTCTTCTACAGTCCCAACCCAAGTTCAAAACTCAGCTCCATTCCCTCCAAACCGAATTTTGCTTGTTCTTAGTTTTCTTTATTGCATGATTTCATTTTCTTTTTTTGCTTTTTATAATATCTAAATTACATTTTTTTGATTGAGTAATAATCCCAGATAATAACCTCAAGCGTAGCCTCCTGTTATTTTTCAAATTGGGTTTTAGATCATGAACTTATAATAAAGCTTTGGAAAAACTAATTTCTTGCATTCTTATTTTATGTATGTGTCGGTACAAGTTCGAGTTCATCTATGTTTTAACGTAACTTTTGTTCGGACACAAGATGTGTCAAATGTAAAACGCTTCCATGCTAATTTATATGTATGCTTTTAGTTGGTTTACATTTTAACGTGGATTTTATTTGAAAACGAGTGTGGTTATTTATATATAATGTTGTAGTTCGATAATATTAATTTGAGTAACTTTACATTTTGACACAAATTTAGTTCGAAAACGAGTCGGGATAATTGTAGCCTATACTTTATCACGCCACGTACGACACCACGTACGACACCGTCTCAACGCGCGGGTATAGTTACTAGTTTGTATACATAAATTGCAAAGTGGGGGTCTTGGAGAGTTTTTGCGTTCCTCTTTTGAAGTAAAAAATTCTTTGGATTTAATCTAGGTTTTTTTTTTCAAGTTGTGGTTTTCGGGATTGGGGATACGGTCACAACTGAGAAACAGATAAGTGTGTCCGATTAGAATAATACCTATCATTCGAAACAGTTGTATACATTTGCTATTAAAAAAACAAAAATTAAATAATGCAAAGAGTGGAGTTGGGGGTGATGACAAATCTATTGATCTCAAGACGATGAATCTTTTTAAGGTTGATTATTCGAGTTGATGTAAATTTGTTTTGATTTAGAATCAGAGGCATGTTACATAGTTGTGTGAATTATTATTCTAAATTATAATAAAAATAAAAAGAAAAAAGTAAATTAAACAAAAAGGTAATTCTTTCTTAACTCTTAATTTCTATATAACACTTTAGCTTAAATATGTTGGTTTTAAATAACTATTGGACTATATTACGTTATGATACAATACTATATATAAAATCAAATTTTTATAAAAAGTGATTTTTAATAAAAGAACAAAGATCTTTATTAACATAAAACTTTTATAGTCTCACAATATACAACTTCAATAAAAAAAATTATGTGCTTTTGTTTTATAAAAGGTATATTGACTGTTATTTCAAACTTATTATGAAAAACTACATTGTGTACATCGATAAATAAGAGCTATGAGGAAAACGTTTCAAATAGAAATATATAATGAGAATTTGCGAAAACATGTCAAGATCAATTAAAATTATTATATTTTGTTGGGATAATATTATTACACTTACATATAAAATATTATGGTCTTTTATGTATATGTGTAACTTTGTTAGTGTAAAAAAGTTAACACTGATTTAAGTTTTAGTTAAACCTGCAATTTTTTTAATACAAAACTTACACCAGTATTAATAATTTACACTTGTGAATTTACATGTATACATAAAAAACCATATACTTTTATATGTGTTATGATGTTATCCTAACAAAAAAAATAATTTTGATTGTCGTTGACAGTTTTCTCAAGTTCTCGTAATAACACATGGTTTTTATTTGAACCTTACTCAAGGTCGGAATATTATACAATTGTACCATGTGATTTTTTTTGTAAAGTGTACAAAATATCTAAAACACGACACATATAATTTAAAGTGAGTGTCTACGCATATATAGTAATTAAACTAGTGGGGTGCCTGCATGATGCGGGGAACATAACACTTAAAATGGTGATTTTAGGGGTGCGTATAGGGTGATTTGGTTGAGGTATTTCAAAAACCGATCGGTTTTGGTTGCGTCGAATTAATGTTTACAAATATTCCAATTCATAGATAAGGAACTGGTTCAAGGTTTGAAGTTGCAGTCAATGTGGAATTGAACAAGGAATATGAATATATATTATAAATTACAAAGAGATGACTAATAGAGGACTTCAAACTTTAGAGCTAGAGACAATGTAAGAATAATGAAAAATCACTTTGTAAAGAAACAGAAGAAATGGAATAAGAATCAAACTTTGAATGGGTATCATGTTTGGAGTCGAACTAAGCAAGTCCCACATAGATAAATATGCATGTCACAAATAACTCATAAGCCATTTAATCTTACTTATAAATTTACACCTATCGTTTTCAACCTTTAATCACATAAAATCAGACTTGATCATACTTGACCCATATAAAACTAAAAACATGTTTCTTACATCGTACGCCCTTTGATCCCAATATATATAATCAATAAATTGTTTTTTTAACAATGAATTTTTTTACATCTAATACCACTTGATTATATTTAAAACAAAGATGGAAAGCGTTGGAAAGAGCATTCATATTACCTTCTCTGTCATAAACCTTATAATTATACTAAAAAAACACTCTTTGTTTCTCTATTTTTATACATTTATTATTATATTTTCTCTCTCATTTACTTATATTACTTTAAAAAGATAATAAAAAGTTAATAAAGATAAACCATATTTTACCAAATATATAAATAAATAATAAAATTTTATCTTTCTTTAATTCATAACTACTAATGATCATTTTATATAATATAAAAAAATACTTATAATTTTTTTTTACCAACAAACTCACCGAAGGAAGATACTGGAGGATGAGATTGAGAAAAGGTGTTGAAGTTTCTTGTTGCCCTAGCGGACACAGTCGAATCAAAACACATTCATTACGATTCCCTATGCAAAGCATACTAGAACACGTACTTATCCCACAAGCCACACATACTATTCAACCGAACATTTTTCATTCGTACAAATAAATTCACGATGCAAAGCATACTAGAACATCCTTCAAAATTTTTTTTATCCAAGTTTATATAACTAAGTTTATATAAAGTTACAATTACTATTTTTTAATTTTGACAACTACTTTTAATATCTTTTATGTTAACATTTTGTAACAATTTCTTTCTTTATATTAACTATCGTTAAGTTTATCTGTTAAATCAATTACAATTTGATTTTTTTATTTCTAAAGGATTATTAATGTAAGTTTTTCAAACATAATAGACGTTTTTGATAGCTTTTTTTATCTTTTACTTAATTTATGTATCCTTAGAATTATACATATAAATATGATTTTTTATATAACATAATATATATTATTTAATTATTTTCATCCACGTATTATATATAAATATAGACTATATGAATAATTAAATAGTACAACGGTGTTTATAATAGAACATATAAATTATATTTATATATAGTACGTCGATAAAAATAAATATATATGTTATTGCTTCATCCACATATTATATATATAAAAATATATAAATAATTAATTATTTTGATGCAAGTGTAGCAAATTAATTATTTTCATCCACCTATAACTAAAAAATGATTTTCAAGCATGTATTATATATATATATATATATAATACATATATTATTATTTTCATCCACGTGTTTTAAATTATAAAAGTTATATAAATAATTAAATAATATAATTTATATTCATATATAATACGAGAAAAAAATAATTAAATAATATATGTTATATTATATTAAAAAATGATATGTATATGTATAATTGTAAAAATACATAAATTAAGTAAAAGATAAAAAAGTTGTAAAAAACATCCTTTATGTTTGAAAAAAATTACATTAATAGTTTTTTAAAGGTAAAAAGACCAAATTGGTCTCGACCTAACAGAAAAAGTTGATAACTGATCGGTTCAAAAGGATCGAATCTGTGATGATATCATAACGCAATGATCAATTCAAACACAAAGTAATCAATACATGCAAATATATCAAAAAATTCATAGATTTCATTGATAGCAAATGCACAAGATACAAAGTGTAAGAATCCAGTTCATTCAACTGATTCTGTCTCTCTCTTTCTATTCAGTTGTAGTTTCTATTGAACTCTCTAATTGAACTCCCTCACTACACTATATAAAGTATTCTATTTATACTATCAACAAAACAAAGGAATATATATTTACAAATAAGTCCTTATACTATGATAAAAAAACATACGAAGACAAAATGCTAATCTTCTAGAGTCTAACAATACTCCTCCTAAGATTACATTTGTCTTCAGTCTTCAGTTAATCTTCAGGCTTCAAAATAATCTTCTGGTTCTTCCTTTATCTTGAACATCGACTTCTCTTTGTATATTTCTTGTTTCTTTAATGCTTTAGCAATTGCTGATTTGAATTTACCTGCAAGAATTCCTTGTTCAGGCTTTGACGTGTTTGTCTTTATCTCCATCTTGTTCATAATTTCCAGAGTCTCTTTAAATAATTCTGCAATGTCAATATTAGCATAAAATTCAAGAGGTTTGGGATAATCCTTTGAGTGTATCTCCAATACTCCTTTACTTGATATCCGCATAAAATCAATTGACTTGATATCCTTCTTTACAATCTTTGCATAGGCTAATGCTTTTCTTAAAGATATTCTTTCCATGGCTGCATCCATTGTGACAACTCACCCGAAACTCACTCGATTACTTTGTGCCAATGCAGTAGACCAGTGATGGAGCACATACCATGTAACGCAATTTTCGTCCCGAAAATTCTTTCAACATGGGGATAATATGACATCCGGTAATTCTACTTTACCAAACTCCGTTAGTTTCGTTAGGTCTTGCATACACGTGTCGTGAGCACACATAGTTGTCATTGAACGTTGGTGACTTAATAATAATTAACAATGATACATAGATAATAATCTAACTGATAATATGATTATTAAGTTGTGCTTATGTGATTACGCGGTTTAAATATTATTTGTGAATTTTATCGCGTACGTGGAAACGTGTGTATTTAATTCGTGTATTTTGTGACTAGTGAAAATAATGCATATGATTATTATTGTTGGCGGGAACAACAATGGCAACAACAACAACGGGAACAACAACAACACCAGAAATGGCAACGACAATGGTGGAAATAACAGTGGAGCCAAAGGAAGAGCCTTTGTCATTGGCTCAGGTGAGGCTCTAAACGACCCTACAACTGTAACTGGTAAATTTTCGGTTAATGGTCGTTTTGCTACCTTATTATTTGATACTGGAGCTGATAGAAGCTTTATTTTCACTAAGTTTAGTAGTCTTTTATGTGATATGCCTTCAATATTAGAATCTAAGTACATCGTAGAGTTAGCAGACGGTAAACAGATTCACGTGTTACATATCCTTAGAGGCTGCAAGATAGAACTTGCTGGTCATACCTTCGACATAGATCTCATGCCTATCACACTTGGGAGCTTCGATGTAGTAGTCGGCATGGATTGGCTTTCTGACAAGCAAGCGGAAGTCATATGTCACGAGAAGGTTATACGGATTCCTAACGGTGAAGAAATTCTCTCGTCTAAGGCAATAGGAGTGGTGTAGTGATGGGCATTATCTCGTTCATGAAGGCACAGAAATGGTTACGGAAAGGTCGACTAGCCATATTGGCACTTGTCACAGACAAACAGACAAAGGAAAAGAAGATAGAGGATATCCCCATGGTTTGTGAGTTTTCCGAGGTGTTTTCGAAGGACCTACCTGGACTACCACCTCATCGTCAAGTCAAATTCCAAATTGATTTGACTCTAGGAGCCGCTCCGATTGCGAGAGCACCTTACCGGTTAGCTCCAAACGAACTGCAGGAATTATCTGCTCAACTCCAAGAACTGTTGGATAAAGGATTTATCCGACCCAGTTCGTCGCCATGGGGAGCGCCAGTTCTATTTGTCAAGAAGAAGGACGGTACATTTCGAATGTGAATTGACTATAGGGAACTGAACAAGGTTATGATCAAGAATAGATACCCGTTACCTCGTATAGATGATTTGTTTGATCAACTACAAGGATCAAGCTATTATTCTAAGATTGACCTGAGGTCTGGGTATCATCAGCTGAGAGTTCGAGAGGAGGACATCTCGAAGACTGCCTTTCGTACGCGTTACAGTCATTAGGAGTTCTTGGTCATGCCATTCGGGTTGACGAATGCACTAGCGGTATTCATGGACCTCATGAATCACGTGTGCAAACCCTATCTTGATCAGTTTGTTATTGTCCTTATCGATGACATATTGATCTACTCAAGGACTGAGGAAGAACATGGAGAGCACTTACGGTTAATCTTGGAACTACTTAGAAAAGAACAACTGTACGCCAAATTTTCTAAGTGTGATTTCTGGATACGCGAAGTGCAATTCTTAGGTCATATTGTTAACGAGAAAGGAATACATGTTGATCCGGCAAAAATTGAAGCGATAAAGAATTGGTCAGTTCCTAAGACGCCAAGTGAGATACGACAGTTTCTTGGACTGGCAGGATACTATCGACGGTTCATCGAAGGATTTTCTAAGATTGCTCAACCCCTCACAGCTTTGACTCATAAGAGAACGACGTATAAATGGGGCGAGAGTCAAGAATCTGCTTTCCAATTACTGAAATAGAAATTGTGCAGCACACCAATATTGGCGTTACCAGAGGGAAGTGATGACTTTGTAGTCTACTGCGATGCTTCTATTCAAGGACTTGGTTGTGTCCTGATGCAGCAAGATAAGGTGATAGCTTACGCCTCGAGACAACTGAAGGTTCATGAGAAGAACTATACCACCCATGACTTGGAGCTGGGTGCGGTAGTTTTTGCCTTAAAGATCTGGAGACACTACTTGTACGGTACCAAATGCACTATTTACACCGATCACAAGAGTCTTTAGCACATCTTTGAGCAAAAGGAATTGAATATGAGGCAAAGACGCTGGGTGGAATTGTTGAACGACTATGATTGTGCTATCAAATACCATCCGGGAAAAGCTAATGTAGTTGTTGACGCGCTGAGTAGAAAAGAAACTGCTAAGCCTCAACGTGTGCGAGCTCTACAACTTACGATTAGCACACAGTTACCTGAACAAATCCGAGAGGCTCAGACCGCAGCTCTGAATGCAGAAAATATTAGGTCCGAATCCTTACGAGGAATGGACAAATAGCTTGAAGTAAAAGTGGATGTGATTCGTTATTTCATATACAGACTCTGGATACCTCTGTATGGAAATCTGAGGGATTTGGTCATGAGTGAGGCACACAAGTCTAAGTACTCCATACAATCTGGATCTAACAAGATGTATCATGAGCTGAAGACGCACTATTGGTGGCCTAACATGAAAGCGGATGTAGCTACATATGTGAGCAAGTGCCTGACCTGCTCAAAGGTAAAAGTGGAGTATCAGAAACCATCTGGGCTATTACAACAACCTTAGATCCCTATATGGAAGTGGTAATAGATCTCAATGATTTCATTACCAAGCTACCTCGGACTCCTACTGGTTGTGACACGATATGGGTTATTGTGGACCGATTAACGAAGTTGCTCATTTCTTGGCAATAAGGGAAACAGACAAAATGGAGAAATTAACACGACTCTATCTGAAGGAAATAGTTTCAAGACATGGTGTACCAGTCTCAATTATTTCTGACCGCGATGCTCGTTTTACATCGTACTTCTGGCAGTCATTACAGAAATCTTTAGGTATGCGATTAGACATGAGTACTGCTTATCACCCGCAAACCGATAGTCTAAGTGAGCGTACTATACAGACGTTGGAGGACATGCTACGTGATTGTGTGATTGACTTCGGGAATAACTGGGAAGTTCACCTACCATTGGTGGAATTTTCTTACAACAATAGTTATCACACCAGCATAAAGGCAGCACCTTTCGAAGCTTTGTATGGGCGAAAATGTAGATCACCAGTTTGCTGGGCTGAAATTGGTGATAGTCAGCTAATGGGTCCTGAGTTAGTACAGGAGACCATTGAGAAGATTGTACAAATAAGGAACCGTATGGCTGCAGCGCGCGACAGACAGAAAAGTTATGCTGATAAGCGACGGAAACCTCGAGAGTTCCAGGTTGGTGACAAAGTCTTATTGAAAGTCTCACCGTGGAAAGGCGTGATTCGGTTTGGTAAAAGAGGAAAGCTAAATCCAAGATACGTTGGACCATTGGAGATATTGGAAAGAATAGGTCCAGTGGCCTATCGACTAGCCCTACCTGATTCACTGAATGGAATCCATGATGTATTTCATGTCTCAAATCTGAAGAAATGCTTAACGGATGAAACGATGATCGTACCGCTTGAGGAAGTCCAAGTAGATGAACAATTACGCTTCATTAAGGAACCAGTCGAGGTGATGGATCGTGATGTAAAGACACTTAAGCAAAGCAAGATACCCATAGTCAAGGTTCGTTGGAACTCGAGACGTGGACTGGAATTCACGTGGGAACGTGAGGATCAGATGAAGCTTAAGCATCCTCAGCTATTCGAAAAGGCGATTCCAGCCGGCGAAGGTATTGATTTAAATTTCAGGATGAAATTTCTTTCAACATGGGGATGATGTGACAACTCACCCGAAACTCACTCGATTACTTTATGCCAATGCAGTAGACCAGTGATGGAGCACATACCATGTAACGCAATTTTTGGGACGAAAATTCTTTCAACATGGGGATAATGTGACATCCGGTAATTCTCCGTTACCAAACTTCGTTAGTTCCGTTAGGTCTTGCATACACATGTCGTGAGCACACACTAGTTGTCATTGAACGTTGGTCAATTAATAATAATTAACAATGATACATAGATAATAATCTAACTAATAATATGATTATTAAGTTGTGCTTATGTGATTACACGGTTTAAATATTATTTTTGAATTTTATCGCGTAACGTGGAAACGTGTGTATTTAATTCGTGTAGTTTGTGACTAGTGAAAATAATGCATATGATTATTATTGTTGGTTAATAATGTTTGTATTATTAAGTTAAAACTATTTAAAAAGTGTTTAAAAGCTTAGTTTTAATAAAATATAAAACAAAAGGGCTTTAAAAGGTAAATTGTAATTATGGTAAGTTGAATAAAACCCAACCCTAATCCCCCTAACCCCATTCGGCCACGATCAAGCTTCAACACACACACACACTTCGATTTCATTCTCCCAAGCCAAGAAATCATTGATTTTGATCAAGTTTCAAGTATTACAACACGTTAAAAGCTTCAATTCTTAGCCAATACATGATTAAAGGTTAGTTTTTAATGGTTTCTTCATGGTTTTATGTTTGGGCCGAAACCCTAGTTGGAAATTGAGGTTGAATGTCGAAATTGTTGATTGTTTGATGAATGTGTGATGTTAGTTAGATAGTATTGTTGATGCTTTACGTGGGTTATGCAAGAAATTCATAGTTTTGATGCTTTGTTCATACGTTACTATTAATAGTAACTTTATTGCATGAAGTTGGTGATGTGATGATGAATTGATGATATGGTGTTTATGGTGTTATATGAATGTTGGGATGATGATAGTTATGCTAGAAATCCAAGAATTGATCTTGTAGTTCATGTCTTGCCTTAAGTAGAAACTTTTTGATTATGGGAATTATGAATTATGATGGTTTAGTGGTGTTGAACATATCTAGATGATAGCATAAGCTTGAATTGGTATATTGTTAATGAATTCATGAATGTATTGGTTGTAAGTTAGATTTTGGGATGTACTTTCCCAAAAGGGAAACTTTAATTGTATATAATCTTGGATATGTTGAATTGGGCATATTTGTAACGTTAGGATCATGTTAGTATGTTCATGGATGTTTTCTAATATGGCGGAATGTATTGTTTGGGTTGTATGAATGCTTAGTTGGTTAATTGGAGATTTGGTCTCTTTGTGGGTGCACATGGTGATGGATCATGTAGGTTATGATAGAACTATTGTTTGGGTTGTAATAGATTATGGTTGAACATTTTGGTTGATATGGATTCTGTTGAATAATATGATGATGATCGTCATACACACGTGCGAATCTGTGGCCCCTACTTAGTAGGATTGGCAGGGTTTAGGGTGTGAAGTCGTGAGTGGCTTCACATGGCATATTGTGCATGATTTGATTCTGTGTATGATGCATTAGCTATGGTATAATTATGTTGAACATGATGATTACTTGATATTCATATGACTTGTATGATAATCTAGTTGTATGATGACCTAGGTAGTACATGTGGTTAATGAAGTGGCATACGTGAACAACTTGTATGATAATCATGTGTGATGAACTGTTATGTTTGATTGAATGGAATTTCACCAATAATGTCACTAATGGGTTAAACTGGTCAACTGGGTCAATGTGTCTTGTTTTTTCCAAAACCTTGGGTTCTTTGGCTTATAGAGCACCTAGGGTTTCATAATGGTTTTGTGTACACGTACTCATGTACTTGCGTGTTCTAGGTAACCTCTGAAGGTTGTCTATCCTCTCTTTCACGTTAAGCTCTTAAGTTCTTTCTTGTGCACACCAGGTGAGTTCATGCCCCACTCTTTTACATACTCTCTTTTGCGGGAGATAGCATGCTGGTTTTATAAATGCTTTACCATTATAAGTCGTGTATAGTATAATATAGTGCTGAATACCATGAAAGTCCTCACACTTTCTGATTGTTATAATGATGATTAGCGGGAAATCTTGGGTAGTACTACTGGGTCTGAAGAGCCCCACCTGTGCGACTCGAGGTCAAACGAGTGCAATTTTGTCCTAACACAAATATCGTCACGACCTGGTAAGTCGTGACGGGAGGCAACAAACGAAACACAGTCAGCTTCAATCATGAAATCACTATGATTATTACTTGTGAATTTAGACTAGCTATCTAATTCAATGCACTCTTATATTTTATACTTTTACAGTTATGTTTTACGCAAACTCTTGAACTCACCAAACATTGTGTTGACTCTTTTAGTATGTTATTCTCAGGTTGAGGTTACCATTGCCTAGGAGCACGTGCACGGGTCAGCATCATTGTAGTTGTCAGCATGATTGAAATTCTGTATTTGGTTTGATCGTTAATCATTTTATCTTTGTTTGTACTACTTTGGGCGCATGTGTTTGCGCATTTTAAAGTTAAACTCTGATTTTGGTATGTTGGTTCATATAGAGTCGTTCTGAGTAACTAATGACTGAGATCCTGGTTTGTTCACACGCCTCGCGGTAAACCCCGCACCTGGATTTTGAGGGTGTGACATCCATAACCTTGATAATCGACATAAAGTATTTACAATCGTTCTCAGCCACTTCAGGTGATACCCGATCAAACTTCTGAATTAACAAAAATGAGATGTAACTTGGATGTATAAGTTTTAATTCAAACACTCCAAACAATGAAAGCATATCAAGATCCCAGTCATCTAGGTTCCGAACTAACTTCAACTCGAATTTGTCAGAATTATAAAACCATCTCAAAATTGGTTTTGTCGTTTGAGTTCCATCGATTACCTTCAATCCAGGATTAGTAACCTTCTCAAAGAATTGGTTACTATATGCATCTAAATTTTTTCTTCTTCTTTAGATTTATCACCACTTTTTCTCTTACTTTTCAATGACTTGAAGTATTCCTTATCTTCTTGATCATATCTCGTTTTGAGAAATGATTCCATCCTTGACATACCTCAATTCAACAATTTAACAAAATTTTCACCTCTATTTGCCTTTGATGGACTGATCAACTTCAACTTGTTAAATTCTTTTAGATCTTGCACTGGAAGAGCAATAATGTTGGTGTAAAAGTGATACACATCGCAAATAGCATTTACGCTCTTAATCAAAAATGCATCAAATACACCATCATACTTCCATGCCATGATCTTCACATTCTTGGTATTATCAGGAACAATCATTGCATTTAACAGTTCAGAGATTGATTGTCCTTTCTGTAGAACATTTCTTACAATATCACCTGTAGTTCTTGCTTTGTTCCATAATTGCTTTTGTTCAACAGATACTTCATAAGCTTGCTTTTCTTCAGGAAACATTTTCATCAATTCTATCTTGCTTTCATGTTCATTCCTTTTCAACGCCATTGACTTAATCTCTTGTGGTTTTAAAATTCTTGTTCTTTTAGTGATCTCCAAATATTGTGGATTGTCCATATCAAGCACGATCATTCTGTTGTTTTGTTTTTCAGTCTCTTGGAAACTTTTCGTCAAATTCCTCAATGATTCAACTTGTAATCTGTTCAGCTTCTTCCTTGGATAGTTTCTCGATTGCAGCCATAATCTGAGCTCAATTGTGTTCATGTTATCAGGGTCAGGATGATGTAGCTCCGATGTTGAAAGTTCCTCAATGTTAATACTTTCATGTAGAGGATTCCATTCACCATGTTCAATAATAATCTCATCTGGATCCACAGGAGCAATTGACTCAGCTGTCACACACTTCTCATATTCTTCATTTATTTGTGACACTGTGAGTCCATCCAAGAATACCCTGTTATACTTTCTCTTTATCAAGTAGTTATATCTCTCATTAACATCCACAGGTATATCTTCAAATATAGTTTCAAATGGAGAATAACTTGCTTCAACAATATCTTCATCTTCTAAAACTCCGTCATACCATGCGTCAGAGACATCTGGTTCTAAATCGTCTAAGGCATCGATTATCTCTTGCACTTCTGTTTCTTCACTATCATGACTTAAAGTTTCAGATGCAATCTTCTGAATTTTAGATGACGGTTCTGCTAAAACTAATACATCAATATCATCTATCTTTCTTTTGCCTTTATCCACCTCAGATATCTTTTCAATATCAATCGGATTTACTTCAACCACAATCATTACTTCAGGAGATGAAAATTTCAATCTTTCCTTCATACTTTCAAATTCTTCTTTCAATAACTCATTACTTTCTTTTAACTTTTTAAATTTTTCTTCCATGAGATCATAATCTTTGAGCATCACTTCAAAGTTTTGTAAATTTGCTTCTTTATCTTTTTCAAGATCAGTAATCATTAAATCTTTCTTCAACAGTTCTTCTTTCAATCTTTCATTTTCTTCCTTCAGCTTCTCAATTTGCTTAAGCTGATTGGAGTTTTCTTCTTTCAATGAATCAATTATCTGCTGAGTATTTACTTCCTCAGTCAGAACTGTGTCATGTTGACTTAACCTTTCAATTTCATCTGGGAGAACAGACTCAAAGGTTTCAAAATTTTGAACATCATCATCAACTTCTTGTTGTACATCAGTTTCAACATTTTCTTCAATCATTTCTACTGATTCATCAACATTTTGAATTTATTCATTCATAACTTCAACCTGTTCTACTTCAGGAACAACATCTTTATATACTTCTTCTATGACATTTCCTTCATTTCCATCATCATTGTCATCATCACTATCATCATCAGTTGAACTATAAGTTTCATCATCAACATCTTCATCATCATTATCTTCATCTTCAGACTATTCTTGTGGAACTTCTTCTATCAGATCATTAGGATCTACTGGCTCATCTTCAATCAAATGAAAATGCTCTTCATTTATGTTTACTTCATCTCGAGCAACTGCTCTCATATATTCAAACAAAGGAATATTTTGAGCACCAGTGATCATTGCCAATTTTTTGTAAGCCATCTCAGTCATATTTTCCAATATTAAAATTTCTCCACTAAATCCATATGCGTGGAAATCTGGATTAGCTTTATTAATAATCATTTGCAGAAATCTTGGGTACATCAAGTATTTGTTTCTAATACCCTTCTCCAAATTATAAATGAATCCATTCATTATCCATCTAGCCATGTTAAATTTTCTGTTTGTGGCTAATGCAACAATAGGAGATACAATGTCTACTGGGAAAGAATTCCATTTGGCACTCCTTTTTGACATACTATGCTGGAAAATGTAACATAGAAGCTTCCAATGATTATACACTCTAGCTCTAAAGAATTGTTTCTTTGGAAAATGGTCTGGATGACCCATAGCTAGGAATGTTTCTCTACATTCATTGAAAGAAATCTCAGCTAAGTCTTGTTCATCATTATGTCCCAACATTAGTGCTTCTCTTATCGATTCCTCAGATACTTCGATCATACGATCATAAGTGGTAAATCCTCTAAGCACTTGTCTTCCAGCTTCATCTCGTTCAATTTCAGCAGTGTGCCAAAATCTCTTGATTAATCTAGCATAGATCACAGGTCGGTAACACATGGAAGTCCTTAATAAGAATCTTATCATCTCTTCATATCCCGTAGCTTCACGAACATCTTCATCAAGAAATGCAGCTACATTGTGTTTCGGTTCAAATTTGAGTTTAGCCATCTGAAAGTATAAAACATAAAGAGAATTAGTCGCTTGAATTTGCAAACTTAAAATCAAATTATGAAATATCAAATATGACCATAACATTCAAAAATTTTGTAAGTGTTTATACAACTTATTACTTGAATAAGTGTATATTGGTTACAATTTTGATTTAACCCAATTTGTTACATAACAAGAAATTTTGCATCAAGTAACTTATAAATTTATTGAATTTTAAATGAATTATCATGTTTTAAATCTTTTAACCTAACGTTCACTTTGAAAATTTTCTAAGTGTTCATGTATACTGTCAAAGACAAAATACATTTAAGTTGAAGTTTAAATGATTTCAAACATATCAAATTCACTAAAATTTTATTACAATCAGATTAATGAATAATTTTAATGATTAATTTGACATTTTTGATGAAAAATTGAACAACTGCCTATTCATATTCTGTTCTTATGAACATCCGTATGAACACTCAATCATCAAGAACAATTTTTGATGAAATTCGAATTTGATTATCACAAAATGTTTGAAATCATACTTTAACAGTCATTCAATGTTCAACTTTTATCATCAATTCATGTTTTAGTCACAAATTTCAAATTTTCAGTTCATATAGGGTTCAAAACGCCTGAACAGAGGTGAAACGTCTATTCAAATTTGAACTTTAAACTTGAAATTAGATGTTGCTAAACATGAACTTACGTTTAGAATCAGTGAAAGTATCAGTCGATTACAAGATTTAAACTGAAATAATCAATGATGATGAAATGGTGAATTGAAGGTTTGAGGGTATCAGGTGCTATGTTCAGAGTGTTTGTGAGTGAATGAAGAACTGAAATCACAAGTGTTGTATTTATACAAGTGAAAATTTTTAGGCGCATGAGCACTGTTTATGCGCATGAGAATGAATTTTACACTAAGTATTTAGGTGCATGAGAACTGTTTGTGCGCATGAGGTTTATACGCATGGGCACTGTACAGGCGCATAAGCACTGTTTAGGCGCTTAGGCACTGTTCAGGCGCATGAGACTAGATGAAACGCCTAACACTTGGTAATTTTTCACATCAAACGTCTAACCCTTGGAAGTATGGTACTGTTTAGGCGCATGAGCATAGATAATACGCCCAACACTTAAACCAATTTTTCAGACACATGACAACTGTTTAGGCGCATGAGCTTGAATGAAATGCCCACCACTTGTGCAAATTTCTGAAAATTCACCATACTCCTGATCTGAACTTATGAGAACTGTTCAGGCGTATGGGATCCTTTCCATGAGTCTTGACACTTGAACTTTTCTCATCATCCATCTGAGCACTATTTAAACATATTAGCACTGTTCATACTCAATTTTTTAACACTTAGTCAAAATTGTTTTACTATCACTCAAAATTTTCATTAATTTCCCTCAATTTTAACATTTTTGACATTCAAAATTTTATTTATTTATTTTTTAATTTTTGACCTTAATTTTTATTTTAAATTTTCAATATTAATTTCCCGTCATTTCAGTCTCTATTTAATTTTTACAAAAACAAATAATCTCATTTTGCTTGCAAGAAGCTTTTCCACTGAATTTGAATTCTTTTTCAGGTTTATTTTTACATCATATCACACACACATATGCTTGAAATTGCAGCTTCATTCTTTCATCCAAAACACTTTATTTTTTATTTCTTTTTCACATTTTGAAAATCAATTATTTTCTCTTTTTTATTTTTACTCCCCCTAAACTTTTAAGTTTTACAAACTTAGAAGTTTCTTTTTCATTGCAAGAAGAGCAACTAATCATTATTAACATGCCTGCACACAGAAAATCATACAAAAATCAAAACTAAAGCAGAATAAAAATCTACTATATATAATTGAATCACATGCCTGTAGTGAGATCATATCAGCTAAGATCAGCACATTAAAATAGTATAAAGTGATGAATAGTCATAGACAGAGATTAAATCCTGATCAAGTGTATTCCAGGTCAGTATTTCTGTAGCAAAGGAGACACGAGATCTAAGGACAGAAAATAAGTGCTTTTGGTAAGACAGTCAGCACACTTACTTTTTCAATTCTTGGATTGTTTAAGGTACGATTAGATATGACATTACGTAAGTCATACTTAGACTTAGAGAGTTCAACTCTCATCAAGATGTGCAAGAAATCACTTTTCTCAACTTGTTAACCTGACATATACTTATAACCAGAACTCATGTTCAGATTGTGCACATTGGTATCTTTTTGCATCAGGTGAGAATATCCAGGTCTGTAATGACTTACAACAAAGGATATCTTGTCACTTCAGGTCTATGATGACTCATAACAGAGAAGTGAGTAGATGCTTTAAATTATTAGAGCTTATGGTCATTCATATCACCACCAGGTGTGAGAAGTGAGTAGATGCTTCCAAAAGTCGAATCAAGACCTATACGGATCTCATCTCCAACTGCTAAGCAAATCAGCAGTTCCTCCAAAGCTCAGCAGAAGCACTCACCATCTTCATCTGCTATCCATCAAGCTCGCCACAAATCTGCCTCCAAGTCTACCAAATCACCAGTCATACAAAAGTGTACTCAGAAGAATGTTCAGATCTCAGCTCCCGGAACATCACAAATCAAATCACAGCCCAGTTCGAAATCCATATTGACAAAGCCTCAAAAGGTTCAATTTCCATATATCCAAAAGAAGAAGCATCAAGGTTGTCAACAACTTGCATCAACCTCAAAGCAGGCTCCACCCTCTCCTATTATCCACGGGACTACAAAGAACCAAAAGCCTTTCAAGGCTTGCTTTAGATGTGGAAAAGAAGGTCATGTGCTAAAGAAGTGCCCTCAGGTTCAAAGGCAAGCTTCGGGAGGTAAAGATAACACAGGTTGCTTCTCGGGTTTAAAAGGTAAAAAGCACATATCTTTGAATGGTTGGATAAAGAACAATCTATCCAAACCTTCTCATGTGAAGCCGGTTTCACATGATTCAAAGATGAAAAAGACCAATGTTTCAAAATTAAAATCTCTTCTTTCGGGTCTTAAACAGAAAATGATTTCCAAATTCAATTCTTTCAAATCAAAAGTAATTGAACAAAAACAAATTTGGAAAGTAAAACAAAAAGAAAAGGATAAAGAAATAAATGATTTTTCAAAAGAGTGTGTGCTTAAACAGGTTACATACACCGATAAAAAAGGAACTCCCAGGACCACGATGGCCTGAGTCCCCCTCTCTAACTAATCTGTTTATGAGTGCAGGAACAATTTAGGAGGCCTATCAGTAATCCGGTTTACTAACTGGGATTGTTCCTAATTCAAATTTGAGGCGGAACAAACAGGTTATGGTATCTCATCCATATTTTGGATTCTTATCTACCATTCACAATCACTGTATTTTTCTTGTTACTTTATTTCTCATGTTTTTGCTAGTATAATTTGGAAGACTTTCTTTAGTAAAATTATTTTTTCAATTCCATTTATTATATACTTAAAAAAAGGGAAATTTCTTTTTTTTTATTGTTTCATGGCAGTTAAAAAGAAATTTCGGGGGAGAATAAAAAAATTTCACGGGAACTAAGAACTTGATTTGGGATGACTGAGAAATGATAGTATGTCTTCTTGGTATGCTTATTTGCATGACTTGTACTTTGTAAGAAATGTTAGTAACTGATGTAGATGTCTGTATTGCTTAATATTCTAAAATCTGAAAAAAACAGTTTCATTATATGATTTGCTTGGTAGGCTCAGCCTGAAAACAAAGTAAACAGTGTTTCTGTAGCCTAACTAAAGCTTTAGAACTCGGTGATAAGGATCATTTCCAGGACATCTCGGCCTGCACGAAGTTACATGTCCTGTCAAAAATAGGTTGAGAGTTTAAAATCTCTACTTTGACTTTTTCAAAATCTCCCTATCCCCAAGTCCTGAATATAGCTTCTCGTTAGCTCTTCAGATGTATATTTCGTGCTTATCTCCTCTGCTATGCGGAAGCATTGACTTGGAGCGATGATCTTCTCTGTTATACGTGAGTATAGACCTGAAGCTCTCATCAACATACTTAGATGATCATCTCCTCTATTATACGTAAGTATAGACCTGGAGCTCTCATCATCTGTTCCAATAAAGGCACAGTGATTCTTAAATTAAGATCATTGTTGAAAACTTAACAGAAAATCAAGCAGAGTTAATCATTTTACTCAATAAGCCCTGATGATGGGATAAGTTCTTTGCCGGATGTCTATGGGAACCAAATCACCTGAGCTTCTCTAATCGAAACTAAAACATGATAAAATCAGTTGCAGATCTCTTGTTGAAAAGGATAAGGCATGGTTTAAATCGGACAAATATACCAACAATCATTTTTGAACTGTTTTGGCTTTCAAAAATTTAAAATCGTGACCAGACTCTGTATCAGTGTGATCTCACTAACTTGTCGATGTTTAAATACATCTTTGTGCTTTCGTATATCTTGAGGATGTGATCTCATGATCAAATTAGTTCTTGGTGTAATATTATAAAACAAAATAAAATAAAATATTCATTTCAAATCATTTTTCAAGTCTTCCATATTATGCTATTAAAATGTTATCATTTTCACATGCATTTCACGGGAAATTGCACTTTCAGATAAACATGGGTTTATTTGTATTGTTGAAATGATCTAACGAGAAATGTGTAGAATGTATTTGTAATTGTGTTACAGATTCTTGCTGCAATTGATGGCCGATCATCAACTGAGCAAAGTACCATACCAGAGAACCTGTTCCTCAAGTTTGCAGAAGATACCGAGCTAGGATTCCTCCTCCTACATCTTCTGAAGCACTCAAGAATAGAGAGTTGGAAAAGTTGTTCCTGGTCATTCACATAGAATGCACACGAAAAGGGGGAGCATACAAAAAGGGGAGCCTGAAAGATGAAAAATCTTCAATACCAGATCATCAATCTAGGGGGAGCTTGAAGATCATTATATGGTTGACTTATCGAAGCTGAAGATGAAACAAGGTGTTGATAATGATAGACTAAGGGGGAGTATTGTTGGGTCTGAAAAGGATAGTCTATATTATCAACAGAGTCAAAGTCAACAAATGTCAACGTCACTGTCAAAGTCAACGCAAAAGTCAAACAGACGCGTTCGAGATGAAGAACCGAGTCAAGACGTTGAAGATAAATGACTAGGAGTTTATTGTTAATAAATATATTTTGTGTCAATAAAATATATTTATTTATGTTTTAGTCTCTTTTATATTTTATGTCTTTTATCTAGTTTGTCTAAGTATAGGAGCTTAATATGTCATTAGTGCATATTATCACTATATATAGATTAGTGACAATTAGTTTAAGAGAGCTTGAATGAGCCATTGATTGAGGGATTTTCACTTTGTAATATCTTTTGCAATCAATTTCAGATCAAACAAGGGTTTTATTGAATGTTCATCTTGTTTATCTATATTTTATAGTGTTTGATCTATATTGTTTATAAATATCATTCATATTTGTGTTATCAGTGAGATTTTTTGTGTTTATCAATCAATTGCACTGTATTATCGATCGAGTGGACCAACAAGAACAAACACTAATGCATGATTGATTTAGTTTAATCACAAGAATTTACTTCTTCAGTATAATTGCATGACTTTACCTACACATCATATCTGATCACGTCAGACTTTAGTAGCGAGCGAAGTATGCAACTGATCAAAACAAATGTATCTATCATTTCTCATAAATTGCAAAGACAGATTCAGTCCTAAACACTTAACTAACAAGAAAAACTCTATTTTAGTGTTTTTGTTTTATATTTTTCTATTTTGATTTTGCAATTTTCTATTTTTGTATTTGCTTTTCCATTTTCTATTGAACATACACACACAATATATACAATCCGACAGTTAACTATGACAGTTTCTCTATATTCAAGATTAAGCTAAGGGAGGGTTCTTATCATTTTTAAGAATCAAACAACTGATTAAACTCAAAACCAGTTTTAAACATGGTTAATAAGTCCAATTGACTCGACCAAATATTCAAATCGACCTGGTAAAAAGGCTTTTGTAAATAGGTCAGTCAACTGTTTTTCAGTTACGATTTGAATCAAAATGATTAAACCTTTTTCAGAGTTATCTCTGAGAAAATGATATCGAATTTCGATATGTTTTGTTTTTTAGTGTTGGACAGGATTAGCTGTAATAAATATAGCAGCAGTGTTATCAATGGAAATAGAAGTTTTAAGAAAATTGAACCCATAATCTAGTAGTTGGTTTTGTAACCAAAGGATTTGAGAACATCCTGCTGATGCAGCAATGTACTCAGCTTCTACGGTTGAAACAGAGACATTTGTTTGTTTCTTACATTGCCATGAGACTAATCTGGGACCTAAAAACTGACAACCACCCATTGTAGATTTACGATCTTGAAAACATCCGCCATAATCACTATCTGTATATCGATGTAACTCGAAGTTTCCTTCATAAGGATACCACAGCCCTAAAGCCGGTTTTCCTTTGAGATGCCTGAATATTCGTTTAACAGCGATTAGATGAGATTCCTTCGGGTCAGATTGATACTTGGCACATACACAAACAACATACATTATATCAGGTCGAGATGCAGTAAGATACATCAAAGATCCGATCATAGATCTGTATAGAGTTTGGTCTACAGATTTTCCTTTTGGATCAAGTTTAATCTTGGAATTTACGTCAGCTGGAGTTCTTATGGATTGACAATCTTGCATTTTAAATTTCTTAAAGAGTTTATTAATGAATTTCTCTTGATTGATAAAAATTCCATCTGCAGATAGATTCACTTGAAGACCAAGGAAAAAAATTATTTCTCCCATAGAACTCATTTGGAAACAAGACTTCATGATTTCTTCAAATTCATTGCACAACTTTGGACTTGTAGAACCGAATATAATGTCATCAACATACACTTGAACACATAAAAGATCATCAGCATCCTTCTTTATAAACAAAGTAGGATCGATTTTCCCTCGCGTGTATCCTTGTTGGATCAAATGTTATGATAACATTTCATACCAGATTCTAGAAGCTTGATGTAGACCATACAAAGCTTTGCTAAGCTTGTACACACGATGAGGATATTCTGAATCTTCGAAACCTGGAGGTTGCTTGACATATACATCATCGATGATTGGTCCATATAAGAAAGCACCTTTAACGTCCATTTGATACACCTTGAAATTCATGAATGATGCATAGGCCAGGAAGACACGAATTGATTCAAGTTTTGCAACTGGAGCAAATACTTCATCATAATCTATTCCTTCTTCTTGGGTGTAACCTTGTGCAACGAGTCTCGCTTTGTTGCGAACAACAATTCCCCGATCGTCTGTTTTGTTTCTAAACAACCATTTTTGTGCTTATGGCAGTTTCTCCTTCAGGTAAATCCACAAGCTTCCACACTTCCTGTTTGCGGAATTGCAATAATTCTTCTTGCATTACCTCAATCCAACTATTGTCCTTTAACGCTTCGGTGATGTTTTTTGGAACAATTTGAGATAGAAAACACGAGTATAAGCAAAGATTTGCTTGTTCTAATTGACTTCTCTTAGTTATCTCATTCAATGGACCAATAATCTGAGATGTTGGATGGTTCTTGTGAACACGAGATGTTGGAATCTCATTCCCTTGAACATGAACATCTAGATTAGATTGGTTTAAGTCGGAAAGCTGATACAATAAATTCTAAGAATGTGGATTGAAATTTAGAACTTGAGTCGGTGAGTTGATAAAATAATCAAGATTATCAGTTCCAACTACATCACCAGAAACTGATGACATTCCAGACTCAGGTTGTATAATTTCAGGACCATCATTAGGAATATGTTATGAAACATTTGGATTTTCTAAAACGGGATGCTCTTGAGCTTGTTGAGGCCAGAATATAGGATCTCTAACAAATGAGAAAATTGGATAATCTGGGCTTGAGTCATCCATATCATCAGAATCAGAAGCATCGCTGAAAGAACCGAGATCTCCGGCTTGATTTTTCTTCTCACCTGTAAATTCAAACAAGTTAGAATGAAAAGAGTTTGACAATGATTCTAAATCAAATAACCAAGCTGGACCATTTGCAACTGATGGAAAAGAATTTTCAAGAAATTTAGCGTTAAATGTTTCAAGGATCACATTTGTCCTAGAGTTATAAACTCTATAGGCTTTTGAAACCGACGAATATCCAACGAAAAATCCTTCATCAGATTTTGAATCAAATTTTCCTAACTGATCACTTGAATTTAAAATTGAAACTGGACAACCAAAAGATTTAAGAAAATCTATATTAGGTTTCCTGCCAAACATCAACTAATAAGGAGTTTTCTGTTTATCTTTCACAATCAATGAACGATTCTGCACAAAACACGCTGTGGATATAGCTTCATCCCAGAAAGTGATTGGAATTTTGGCATCTGCTAACATAGACCATGCTGTTTCAATCAAAGTTTTGTTTTTTCTTTCAACAACTCCATTTTGTTATGGAGTTCTAGGAGCACTGAACTGACGAGTAATACATTTTTCTTCATAAAACATGTCAATATTATCATTTTTAAATTCCGTTCCATTATCACTTCTAATTATTTTGACCTTTTGTTCTAATTGATTTTCTACTTTAATGATGAATTCTTTTAATAATTCAGCCGTTTCAGATTTAGCATGCAAAAAGAAAACCCAAGAAAATCTTGTAAAGTCATCAATGATAACTAAACAATAAGATTTCTTTCCAATACTTCGAACATTTATTGGTCCGAATAGATCCATATGCAACATTTGGAGAGGTTTGGAATTTGAGTTTATCTGCTTAGGCTTATAAGACGCTCTGTGTTGCTTTCCTTTTAAACATGCTGAGCAGAGATCAGTTGTGGCAAACTTCTTTGTTGGAAGACCTACAACATAATTTCCTGATACAAGCTTGTTCATGTTCTTGAAATTGGAATGCCCGAGACGTCTATGCCAAAGCTGACTTTCATCATTTGATGCTTTAGCAATTAGGCATGTTGTTTCTGTAGAAGGATCAACTTGAGACATCTCTAGTTTGTATACATCTCGATCTCGAACAGCTTTAACAACTACCCATTCTTTGCTAATCTGAAAACCTGGCTTCAAAATATAACAAAACGAATCATCAAAAAGAACTGAGTAAGATTTGTCACAAATTTGGGAAACACTTCAAAGAGTAAAGTTCAACTGTGAGCAAGGCATGAGTACCATCGCCTGTAATCTTACCACCTGCATCACCTCCAAATGCAACATGAGTACCATCTTTTAACTTAAATTCTTGAAGCAAGGCATGGTTGCCTGTCATATGCCGGCTACACCCACTATCAACATACCACGTGTTAATAGGTCTTCTCGGGCGTACCTGCATTTCAAAAAGAATTAAGTTGAGTTATCAACCCAAGCCGAGATGGTCTTGGGCTGGCCAAATTTATCAACAATGGTAAACTGTTTAAAGTGAAGCTTTTTCAAATCAGGCTTATTATTAACAAATTTACCAATTCCGTTTCTTACTAGTTTTTCATTATCTTTGATTTGTTTTGTCGTTAAAACATTGTAATGTTTTTCAAGATCATCATCAAGATATTTCAAACCATCAGACAAATTTTTTTTTTTACCAAACTTCCCACCATTCATTCTCACAGATCGTGGAATGAATTTTCCTTGATTATACTGCTTTGGTTTTGCAGCATAAGAATCATCAAAACCAGAATCATTTCTTCGAAAAGATCTCAAGCCTAAGAAAGGTTGTTTTGTCAATCTTTGAAAACCAACACTTTGATTTCTTTGAAATTGTAGATTGACATATCCATTCCTTAATTATGGATTAACATATCCAGTCCTTGGCGAGTTCTTTCTAAAGTAGCAATTCTCAGTTTTGTGAGTTCTTTCATCACAAAAGGTACAGTACTTGTTAAAATAACAATCAGCTGTTGAATGATTTTTCATATCACATATGTGACAGTACCTGTTAAAGAAACATTCATTAGTCTTATGATTGTATATATCACAGATTTTACAGTACCTTTGAAATTTAAATAGTTGTTGATTAACTTTAGATGTGGATGCCACATTTGATCCTTGTTTGGATTTAGGAGTTGAAAAGTTAATCTGTTGTTTTTGATTTGTGAATTTGTTCTTTTGAAATTTGAGTTTAGATTTTTTAACATTAACATCATTCCTCGACTCCTTAGATACAAATCGTTTATTGACAGCGGAAGACTTAGAATCTGAACCTGTTTTCATATCAGAGTTGGATTTGTTCTTTGGATTAGATTTGATTTCTGGAATTTTGTTCATGTCAAAAATACCTGCAGATACAAATTTCACAGGTGTAAGCTGATTTGATTGATTTGTTCTTTGAGTTTGATTGTTTTGAATTTTATCTTGAGATGATTTAGCTTTAGCATTTTTATTTCTCCTTCTTTGGTTTCTCGATCTTGATGATCTTTATTTGCTTTGGGATTGAACATCTTCAGGAGAATATTCTTTTTCATTTTCTTTATTCTTTTGTTCTTTTTTCCATTTAATAAAGTCTAAATTGTTTAATCCATAAGAAAATAAATCTTCAGATGTTACTTCATCAAGTTTTGCTTTCTCTTTATTATAAGAGTTCTGTTTGTCATTCTTTACCTTTACTTCTTCAATAACAGACTCTTTTGGAACAAAAATTTTCTTAGTCTTTGGTCGTGGTTCATAAGATTTAATTTTCACTGGGTGACCATTTTTGATCTTTTCAGAATCATGTTCCTCAAATATCTCAACATTCGTTTTCTCTTCATCACTCTTAGAATTTTTTTTCTTATTTTGGAATGCTCTTAGCTTAGCTTTGTTTTCATTTGAGTGATCATGCATGTTGAAGTTTTCTGGTAACGTGTTTGTGATGGATTCAGGCATCGGTTCATGTGTAAAACCTAAACTTTCTTTTTGTTTGTCTTTTCTCTCACTTACCAGTTGTTCTACAATTGTTTTTGAACTTTTAACCTTTGCAAGATCAACCTGTGTTGTTGTATGTGCTATTTTCTCTTCTTCTAAATTCTTTGTCATTTCTTCAAGTTGTTTTGTAACAATTTCTAGTTCTTTCAAAGTTTTATTCCATAATGTTTGTAGAGAGAGGATCTTTTCATCAGATATTTTGTGATCATTTTAAGTTTGTTATACATTACTTCCTCTTGTTTGAGCTTGTCACATATTTTATATGAATAAGTTCTGTAGTACTCTACTTGTTCAAAGCAAGCTTTGGTGCATATTTTTTCTCTTACTTCAACTGGAATTTCAGGATATTTTGAGAAAGAAGTCTCAGAGTCAGAAAATGAATTTTCAACCTTTGGTTCATCTGACTGTGCCATTAGTGCAACTTTTTCTGAATCTTCTTTAGGATCAGATTTATCACTCCAGTCATACTCTTCTTCTTCATTTTCTGAGTTACCTTCAGCCTTAGGATCACTGTCTTCTGACCAATCTTCAGTTTGAATTTCTGCAACAAGAGATAAACTAAAGGTTAGATCAGCTGTAAATTGTTCAGCATAAGCACTCCAGTCATATCCATCTTTAATGCTAACAACTAGAGCTTTCTTTGGCTCTTTAGATGCTTTTGATTCATCCTTAAGTTCTGGCATAGGAAGACTCTGATAAGGCTTTTGAAATGTCTTTGAGACTGTTGATGATATCTTTGACTGCTAGAACCTGTTTGACCATTTCCTCCTTGGTTTCTGGAGCTTTACATTCCCTCGAGAAATGACCATAACTGTTACAGTTGAAACACCTTGACTTTGATTTGTCGAAGCCAACAGTTTTGTTAGCACTTGGCTTGTAGTTCCTATTAACATATGAGTGTTTCTGGGTTCTATAAGCAATCATCACCATCTGCCAGTTCAAGTCCATCTCTTCCACATCGTCTGGATCCATCTCAAACAAATCCTACAAAACAAGATCTAATTGTGTTAAATGACTACCTTGATAAGCTTGAAAACTTTCCATAAGCAGTGAAGCAGATTTTTCATCCTATAAAAGATAGTAATAACATCTTTAACTTTGAGTTTAGCTCATATTATAGGAATAAGTTCTTAGTACTGCTACTTTAGCAAGTTGAGATGAATTTTTCTCTTACTTCAACTGGAATTTAGGAATTTTGAGAAAAGCTCAGAGTGAAAATGAATCAACCTCACTCTGTGTAGGAAGAATTTCTTTAATCAGAATCAAGCATACTCTTCTTCCATTTTTGTCTTAGCCAGGAGCTTCTGACCAACAGTTTGAATTTCTGCAACAAGAGATAAAACTAAAGGTTAGATCAGCTGTAAATTGTTCAGCATAAGCACTCCAGTCATATCCATCTTTAATGCTAACAACTAGAGCTTTCTTTGGCTCTTTAGATGCTTTTGATTCATCCTTAAGTTCTGGCATAGGAAGACTCTGATAAGGCTTTTGAAATGTCTTTTGAGACTGTTGATGATATCTTTGACTGCTAGAACCTGTTGACCATTTCCTCCTTGGTTTCTGGGAGCTTTACATTCCCTCGAGAAATGACCATAACTGTTACAGTTGAAACACCTTGACTTTGATTTGTCGAAGCCAACAGTTTTGTTAGCACTTGGCTTGTAGTTCCTATAACATATGAGTGTTTCTGGGTTTCTATAAGCAATCATCACCATCTGCCAGTTCAAGTCCATCTCTTCCACATCGTCTGGATCCATCTCAAACAAATCCTACAAAACAAGATCTAATTGTGTTAAATGACTACCTTGATAAGCTTGAAAACTTTCCATAAAAGCAGTAAAAGCAGATTTAGACTCATCATCCTATAAAAGGATATTAATAACATCTTTAACTTTGCTAGTTTTAGCAGAGTTAGAAGATGGAGTCTCAGTTTGAGGTTTAGGAGGTTGAGTTTTAGGAGGAGACTGAGTTTGAGGTTGAGTTGTATAAACAGGAGCACTAGTGTAGGAAGAATCTGTAAAGAAACCAGCTCCAACAAACAAATCACCCTCTTCTTCTGGAATATTATTGGTTTGAAGAAAAAGCATTCTCCATTGTGTTAGCTGGAGATGCAACATACTTATACTGAGACATTAAAGTAGCTCTATCATTGTTTGGAGCTCTCATCAATCTCAACTGATTCAATCTTGGCAATCAAAAGATCTAGATCCATAGGAAACTTTTCAGTATGCTTTAACAGTGTAACTGTCTGTTTCCATGAAGATGGAAGAGCATTGAGAAGTCTGTAGTTTAGATCTTTGAAATCATTTTTTATAACAGCAGTTGACATCTCAGTAGTTAGTTGCACAAATCTATTCATCATTTGATTTATTGTTTCACTAGAAAGATGCTCAAATAACTCCAATTGTCTCTTGAGTTTCTGCTTTTTGAGATCTTGTATCTCTTTACCGCCTTCACAAATGATCTTCAAAGATTTGTACATAGTGTACCCAGTTTGATGACCATCAAGTCTAGTCAAGACTTCTAAAGGTAATCCCTTACACATCAGTGAATAAGCTTTGATATCATTCTTCACTTTCCTTAAGTCATCACCTTGCAGACCATCCTCAGGATAAGGTTCTTGAGAGTCTTTTGTGTAAACAAATTCTCTATCAGGACCATCAGATGTAATCGGGATATGAGGTCCTTTCTCTATTGACTTCCACAAGTCAGTGTCAATAGAGTTTAGATGATGCTTCAGTCTTAAAGACCAGTTCTTGAAATCAGCTCTGTTCTTTAGCTTTGGAACCCTGTTCTCAAAATCTTCAGACTTAATCATTTTGTATTTTTGAATTTAAGAAAATGACTTGTTTTTATTGATTTTAAGTTTTGATTTAAAGACTATGAAATGAAAATATTTTTGGATTTTAGTTTCTGAAAAAATTTCTAAGTGTAAACTGAAGTCTGAAAGCTGATGCGCCTGAATAATTGACAAGCGCCTACACAGTAGTGAAACACCTACACAGTTCTAAACACCTGACTTTGAAGTAGAAACGCCCAAGGGAATGCCTTAGTAGAATTCTGAAAAACACCCAAATGAAATGCGCATGAACAGTTGAAATGCCCAAACAGTTGTTAAACGCCTGGGGTCCAAACAGTTCAAATGCGCCTAAACAGTTTAAATGCGCCTAGAATTACTTTGTTTATGCAAAGTCACAAGTGTCTAAACAGTCTCAAACGTCTCAACAGTGGTCAAACGCCTGATCTGAAAACGTCTACACAATACCAAACGCCCAAATAGTGGTGATGCGCCTAGATACTTGGACAATTTTCAGCAGTTTTCAACCATAATGCGCCTAATTCATCAGCTTCAACGAACTCATATCTTAAGAAAATCTTCAAAACTTGATTAATTGATCTAAAAACTTCCAATTTGGTAGTAATTAGGTCGATTAACAATCCTTAATCCTCAATTTGCTCAAACAACAACAAATCAGTATTCTGCTTGAATTTCAGCCCGAATATGAAGAACAAAGTTCGAACACTAATTCAATCAATTTCTCAGATTTGAACTAATTGAACATAAAATTGTGATTCAAATCATGTTTTTGTTGATGAAACACAACTGAAAACAATGATTAATTGATCAAATTGCAATCAATCACAGATTTCAAGTGATTCAAAGAGCTCAAAATGTCGATAAGCTCTGATCACTGAACCGAAGGCTCTGATACCAATTGATCGGTTCAAAAGGATCGAATCTGTGATGATATCATAACGCAATGATCAATTCAAACACAAAGTAATCAACACATGCAAATACATCAAAAAATTCATAGATTTCATTGATAGCAAATGCACAGGATACAAAGTATAAGAATCCAGTTCATTCAACTGATTTTGTCTCTCTCTTTCTATTCAGTTGTAGTTTCTATTGAACTCTCTAACTGAACTCCCTCACTACACTACATAAAGTATCCTATTTATATTATCAACAAAACAAAGGAACATATATTTATAAATAAGTCCTATACTATGACAAAAAAAAACATACAAAGACAAAATGTTAATCTTCTAGAGTCTAACAATAACAGTTAGTCTAAATGACGAAATCTCTTGCAAAATTTTAACATGGAGGATGTTTATAGTAATTTTTAAAGATAAAGATGATATCCGTAACTTTATATAAACTTAAAAAAAAATTTCTATAATTTATCTTAAATCTATGGCCGTTCGGTTGAAATAATATTTACAAGTTTTCATTTTAGTAAAGTGAAAAAAGCAATTTAGGTATAATGACATGACGTCTACCGATTCTATATTTCATATATGCTCAAATTTAATCACCATAATGTTTGATATTATATTATTTAACGGTTTTTAGTGTTTATATTTTGAAAAGCAGCCGATGACACCTGTAAGATAGTGGAGTCATTATGTTTTTCCGGTTTTCCCAAGCGAGACATGCGCATCGCATCAATTTTTATTATTTCACAGCTTTTCTCCGAATTTCCTAGTTTTGCAGGGTAAGTCGTCTAGAATTTTTATCAGATTAATTTATTTATTGAATTTGTATTAATATTTCATATTTTATACTAAAATAATTAAAATAAACTTTCATTAGAATCATAGTTCTCACGACAAAAGTATTGAAAATTGTTTGAGTACGGTCGACAGATAAGAGGGATGTTCCCACCCAGGATCAGGATTTCCCCACCCCTGTGTCCACTCCATGTGCACTAAGTAGTGTAAATTCCTGATGGTGGAGGAGAAAAACAGCTGAGACGGACCAAAGCTGACATGGGATGAGAAGATTTATCCGTAAACATGATCGATGATACGAGATTTTTAAGACGCATAAAGATTTTTTGGGAGCGTGTAGATAGAACTCTACTAAGGCTTTGTATCTTAGTCCGTACCTCACTTAGATTGCATTTTGTTCGGGGGTTAGCTACACTCTAGGTTTTGTTTTTATTTTTAGGTGTGTTCTTTTAATTTGTCCTATAATGTGCGAATAAACGGTTAATACGATTAAAGTAATTAGAAGCTATTGTAAAAGAGTATGTCTTTAGTCTTAGAATCTTAGTCATATTTCACTCACTTTTCTACATTAGTCTTGGATATATTTATGCCATTTTGTGCTTTGTGGACTTTTTTTTCCCACTGCTAATAAATCTGCTCATACTTGCAACTGCAAGCTTAAGTGGTTTTAGATGTAAAAAGAAAAGATGCATGCTAAAAAAATAAGCATGTTATCATAGTTCTAATATAAAAAAAAACGATACAAAGAGCACCACAAGAAAGTGGGCCTATAGCAACGAAAATTTGGGCACTTATAGCGACGACATGTCGTCGGTATAGCTAAATTTGGTCTATAGCGACAACATGTCGTCGCTATAGAATTAGTTCGCAAAAATTAGTTGTAATAGGCTGATATGTCGTCGGGATAGAGGCCGTCGGCATAAGTTTTTCTATAGGAACAAATCGTCCCTATAAGTGTCGTGGTTTCTGATTTTATCGAATAAAAAAAAAGGAAAAACATAATTTATAGCGACGACAAGTCGTCGCTATAGACTATTTTTCTGTTTTTAAAAAAAATTAAAAACACCTATAGCGACGACTGTCGTCGCTATAGGCGTTTTTAATTTAAAAAAAAACAGAAAAATAATCTATAGCGACGACTTGTCGTCGCTATAAATCTCAGTTTTTATATTTTTTTATTATTTTATGCAAAACCTAATTTTTTTAAAATATTTAACAAACATATAATTAATAAAAATCCAATGCAAGTTTAACAAACAAATAATTCATACAAATTCAAATATAAGTTTAACAAACAAATAATTCATACAATTAGTTTAAAATTCAACAAAATCTAACAAAAATACAAATGTTAATGACCACCCGGTGGTCGTTGCTGCTGCCAGTAGCGCATCATTTCCATCTGCTCTTGAAGCAATCGTTGCATTTCTTGTATTTGTTGTTGTTGTTGTTGTTGGATTTGTTGTTGTTGTATAGTTTCTTGATTTTGTTGTTGCTGTTGTCTAAGTTCTGCAACTTCATCATGCAAATGTGTGTGTTGGAGGAGGTTACGAGCTACAAAAAACAGGGGTAGGATGTCTCACCACGACCAACACCTCGTATATGTCCTCGCCTTTGACCTAAGGCACGCTCAATGCATTGAATCTCATCAACAGCAGATGAGTCTCCACCGGTCTCGCTAGAAGATCTCACATACTCCTCTTGAATTCTTTCCTGCATTAAACATATTGAAAATATTAGTTCAAATGGGTCATTTTCACCCAAACACACTTAAACGTACTAGAATCACACAAAAGTTAGTTCAAATGGGTCATTTTGACACAAACACATTTAAGCATACTAGAATCAATCAAAAGTTAGTTCAAACGGGTCATTTTGACCCAAACACACTTAAACATACTAGAATCACACAAAAGTTAGTTCAAATGGGTCATTTTGACCCAAACACACTTAAACATACTAGAATCAATCAAAAGTTAGTTCAAATGAGTCATTTTGGCCCACTCATACTTAAACATACTAGAATCACACAAGAGTTAGTTCAAATGGATGATTTTCACCCAAACAAACTTAAACATACTAGAATCACACAAAAGTTAGTTCAAATGGGTCATTTTGACCCAAACACATTTAAGCATACTAGAATCAATCAAAAGTTAGTTCAAACAGGTCACTTTGACCCAAACATACTTAAACATACTAGAATCACACAAAAGTTAGTTCAAATGGGTCATTTTGACCCAAACACACTTAAACGTACTAGAATCAATCAAAAGTTAGTTCAAATGGGTCATTTTGACCCAAACACACTTAAACATACTAGAATCACACAAAAGTTCGTTCAAATGGGTCATTTTGACCCAAACACACTTAAACATACTACAATCAATCAAAATTTAGTTCAAATGGGTCATTTTGACCCAAACACACTTAAACTTACCCAGTCTGATTCTGCAGTTGCATTCACCCATCCCGTGCCTTCTCTGAAATGCATCTTCTGAAAGAGATCAATCGGACGACTCCCTTGTGAATAATAAAAATTCTTAGAAATGCATCTTCCGATAGTCAATACTTATTTTTATACTAACAATTATACTTTTACCTCTATATGTCTCTTTTGTGCATATGATTGGCTCCCATGGAAACTTGGATAGCGTTGTTTACCTCTGTTTAATTTGTTTGCCTCAGATCGGATCCTATAAGCGGGATCTAAGAACAACTCATTAATCACCCGAGCCCATGCTTGCGGTTCAGTTCCCTCAGGAGGACAAGTTAACGCTGTTTCCACATCATCATAACCACCCACATCATCAAAATGAGATTTCAGATCTTGCTTTCGATCTTTATAGGCTCTTTGACACTTGGCAGTGATTCCGAGCCTTACGCCTTCCCACTGTTCAGATTTCCTCCAGCTAGCAAGATCAAAATATTCCTACAAAACATGTAATTAGAAAACATGTAACACTTATATAATAAAATACGATAAAAACATAACATTGTATACTTACAAAAAGTGTGGGATATATGGCTCTCTTAAATTCATCGGGAACAGCTTGCCAACTGGGATAATGGAAAGGAACAACCTTACTAATCTTATTAGAGATTAACCTTATAAAATCCTAGCTGTTTTCTCCAACAAACTTATATTGGCCTCCATTGCTTTCAACTTCGATCGGTAGTGGTTGGCCTTTATTTTGCTTAAATTTTTAAATAATTTAATGTTTTTTCCTTTAGATCTTCTTTTCTTGCGGTTGTGCTACATTAATATATGCAATTGAAAAGTTAGGAAGCAGAGATTATGTACAACATAAAGATGTATTTTTTAACTTTAACAAATAACTTACAAGACTCGTAACCTGTTGGAATCCTATTTGGATCCCCATGCGGAGGTAGATCCCCGCCATCCCCACCATGACCTCGAGCAATATATGTTGTCATGCTTCAACAAAAATAGACAATAAACACATACAAAAATAAATATGTTGTAAATATATAATAATAAACATAAACAATAAACCTAAACAAAAATAATAAACATACTTTCAATCGGAATCATCACTACAATAAAAGGTATCTACTAGATCATCTTCTTCGTCGTTTTCGTTTTCATCATTTATATCATCTTCCTCATAAGAATTGTATTCGTTTTCATCTTCATCTTCTTCATTATCATCAATAAAAATTCCATCATCAATAAATTGTGCACTTGATTCACCAACATCTAAAGTCGACTTCATGGGCAAGTAGCCTAAGTCGACTACCAATTTACCAAATCTATCTGATTGCGCGTGTTGTAAGACATTGTCTCATTATCAATGAATTGTGCACATGATTCACCAACTTCACAGCCTGAGTCGACAACCAAGTTATAATCAGATGATTGGGTGTCGTGCAATTATATCTCATTAACAACACTCATGGTTGGATGATCCCAAAGTTTTCGATGGTGAACGTCTTCAACAACCCTCCAATTATCGGTGGTTCGAGAAGGATCTTCAAGATAAAACACCTGTTTAGCTTGTGTGGCTAAAAAGTACTGATCATCATCATACCATGTGTCGCTGACGTCGATAACAGTGAAATGTTTTGCTTAATTAACTCTTTCCAGATGTTTGAACCATTTGCAAGGAAATAGTACAACCGAGTAACCATCTATGTAGTTCAACTCTAAGATCTCCTCTAGCTGACCATAAAATGGAGTATCGTCTTCTCCTATTGAAACAACACCACTGTTTTGAGTAGTGTGTCGAACATCATGACTATGAACCACAAATCTAACACCATTGACTATGCAAGCAGTGTAAGAATATGCGTTTAAAGGACCATGTGCCAATGCCTTTAATTCTTTGATACCCTCTTGAGAAAAGAAGAAGATGATGATGATGATGATGATGATGATGATGATGTATTAGCTTTATACTTTAACCATGAAGAAAATTCTATTTTCATACTTCGTCCAGGAAATTTAGATTCAAATTCCGATTTGTAGTCACTAATTTCATTGCAATGTTTAGAACAAACCAGTGTAATAATTTGTAGTCATCTTCACATAGCGCAATGATTTTCTTTTTAGACATTGGTTGACATTGTGAAAACATATGAATTGTCTCTTTGGGATGCCAGAATCTGCATTTCTATCGGGTCGGTTGAATTGGTTTGCATACCGTCAAGATACATAGAGCAGAATGTCAATGATCATCTGCAACATAACTTCTACTATTGAGCCTTCAGGTCTAGCTTTGTTTCTAACATATGCTTTGAGCTTTTTCATGTATCTTTCAAAAGGATACATCCATCTATAAACGGGACCACCAAGATAGCTTCTTCAGGTAAATGAAGAACTAAATGAACCATTATATCAAAAATGCTGGAGGATATATCAATTCCAAATTGCACAATATCTTTACCACTTCCTTATTTGTTTTATACATGTCACTCACATTTACCGATCTTGCACATATTTTCTGAAAAAAATGTACAAAGGTCAATGATTGTTGTGGACACATTTTTTGGGAGACCAACTTTCACCCCGATCGGTAGCAATCGTTGCATTAGGATGTGATAATCATGAGACTTTAACCCGATTATGTTTGAATAATTAGAAAGCACTTTATTTTTAAAGTTTGAACCAAAACCATCAGGTAGTCTCACTCATTTAACGAACTAAAAAAAACGTTCACGATCATCAGGTGTGAAAGAATAAGAAGCATGTGATTGGTAGACCTTGTTGTTTTTCTTTACTAGCCATAAATCAGGTCGAATACCCATATTTTGCAAGTCTTGTCTTGCTTTGTGCGTGTCTTTTGATTTTTCATTCATTAGCAAAGTACCCAACAAGCTCTCACAAACACTTTTCTTTACATGCATGACATCAAGATTTTGTTTTAAAATGAGTGAAGACCAATATTCCAGCTCAAAGAAGATACTCTATTTGGTCCAATTCAACTCGGTTGCAGCATGCTTTCTTTTCACACCTCCATGTGTAGGATGTTTCCCTAGAACATGATTAGGGAGGCTTTTTAGTTATTTTAAGATTTGTGCATTACTCAAACGTCTAGAAGGATCTCTTGTCTCTCTTTTTCCATTGAACAAAATATCATCTCTCAAACTATGCTTTTTTGTCAAGAATCGTCTATGACCAATAAAAGCTATTTGTTTGTTATAGGGCACGAGGGAGTGTCTACGTTACAAGTAGGGATGCCATATAACCTTGACCACTCCATCCAGACATATAGCTACGAGCAGGATAATCATTTATAGTCCATAATAGAGCTGCACGCATCCTGAATACAGTTTTGGTTGATGCATCTCTCATTTGAACTCCTTCGGCCCATAACATTTTCAACTCATCTATTAAAGGCCTTAGGAAAACATCAATGTCCTTTCCAGGAGATTTAGGCCCGGAATAAGCAAGGTCAACATAAAAGAAGACTCTTTCATACATAACCATGGTGGTGTGTTATATGTTGTCAACACCACTTGCCACATACTGTAAGATTGACTCATGTTACCGAATGGATTAAAACCATCCGCAGCCAACCCAAATGTACATTTCGGGGTTCTTTGGCAAAATGTCTTTCATGCCTTCCATCAACTGGATGACGCATCATACCATCCGTTGAGCGTCCAGTATAATGCCATGTCATTTCTTTTGCTATGAATCTTGAGCTATACATTCGTCGAAGTCAGGAAGTTAAAGGAAAGTAGCGCAACACTTTTGGAGGTACTTTCTTTCCTTTTGTGTTTTTGTCAACCCATCTACTCTCGTTACAAACAGGACAATTTGCATCAACTCATTTTCTTTCCAAAACAGAGCACAATCGTTAATGCAGCATGGATAGATTCATATCCTAACCCAATCTTTCTTAATCTCTTCTTAGCTTCATAATATGAGGCTGGAATTTGATTTTCTTTAGGGAATACAACTCTTAAAAACTCTAAAAGTTGGTTAAATGAACTATCCGTCCATTTGATGATAACCTTGATATGCATCAATTTTGCTAAAAAGTTTAAAGAAGACATCCAACTACAACAGGGGTATAACTCGGTATTCAGCTCCTTAAATAATGCATCAAACTCCGGGTCAAAACTAGTTCCACCTTCGTCTACATTTTCTTCGTTAACATTCTGCTCCGCCATAACATCATCAATTGCATCAAACATCTCATTAGTTGTTGCTGGAATAGATTTTCTTGGAGCAAAAAGGTTTTCTATTTCTGAAACACGTGGATATTTCTCACCATGATAAGTCCACGTCTTATATGATTGTAGAAACCTATTGTCATGTATGTGGGCATAAATGATATCCAAATCCTACCGACACCCATTGCAACATCGTTTACACTGACAAAAAGCTTTTCCTAAACTGTCGACATGGTTCTTGGCAATTTCTAGAAAGCTATGAAGACCTTTTATAAATTCCGGAGAACTCCGATTTCGCAATTTAATCCAACTCTTATCAATTGTCATATCTATGGTGTTATAAAATATGGAAATACAACTTTATGAAATAACATATACACAAAGATGTACTAACATTAAAGTCATATACACTTACATATCCATACATACAAGCATAATCACAGCACATAATCACAGCACATAATCACTTACAAGTATACAAGTATACAAACATACAAATATACAACATACCTACATACACAATTACAAAAATACAAACATACTTACATACAAGTATACAACATACTTACATACACACTTACAAGTATACAAAAAACATACAAGTATACAACATACTTACATACACAATTACAAAAAAACAAACATATAATATACTAATGAACAAACATATAAACATAAATACATACAAACATTCACATACAAAATTAACATAATTACATACATATAAACGTATACATAAACAACTAAATACATCAAACCATATACATATAAAAACACATATAAAAATAAATACAAACTTAAAACCATGAAAAAATATATATAGTGGCATTTCATCAAACAGGTGGGCATAACCTAATCTAATATCAAACCCATATACACTTACATATATATACACTTTTACAATCATACAAACCTAATCACAAACATATTCACTAAACAACACTTAAATCATAATCTTTAAACGAATTTCATACCTTCAAATCTTCAAATCCTTTACTTTCAAGCTTTAAACTTTAATCTCACCTAAAACACAAAAATTTAGATAAAACTTATAAAAACAATATTATATAACTTTATTATAGTAAAAGAAACATCATTCTTACCTTTAAACACTCCAATTTGATACCAAATAGGTCTATAAACCGAGATGAAATAGGGAGAAAATTAGGGTTTTTTTTTTGTGAAAAATAAAGCAGAAGGTCTGAAATGCGATTTAAGGGTTCTGCACTCTATAGCGACGACATGTCGTCCCTATAGAGTAAAAAAAAGTCATCCCTATAGAGGTAAAATAAAAAAAATTGAAAAAACCATGTCCCGATGACATGTCGTCGGGACTGAGAGAAGATTTTTTTATCTTTTTACCTATCCTGACGACATGTGGTCGGGAAAGGTTGATTTAATTTTTTTTAAATCTGTAACCGAGATAGAAAAAAATAAAAAATAAAATAAAATTCATCTGTAGCAACGACATGTCGTCGGTATAGGGTTTTCATAAACCCGCCTGATATTTTAGCATCCCGCCAACTCTATACCGACGACTTGTCGTCGGTATAGAGTTTAACTAGTCAAAAATCCCAATTACTCTATACAGACGACAAGTAGTCGGTATAGAGCAACATGTACCAACGACAAATGTCGTCGCTATAGGTGTCGTCGGAACAGAGTTAAATTGTTGTAGTGGAGGCCGGATTTAGTTCTCACTAGTAAGGATCATAATGCTTGCCAAAAGAAAATAAACAAATTAACCTTGGTTGTGCCATCTTTCTTAGTCGATCACGGTGCAATGTAATAGAATCGCATTCTTGAAAAGAAAAAATGGTTAAAAATATCATTTTAGGTAGATATATATATTTTTTTGAACGGCAAATGTGCGACCCTGCTTCGGAGAATATGTATTATCTTAATCGGGCCCACCTATTCGTTTCCCAGACGGGACCGCACCCCCAACCCCCTCAGGAGGAAACTCATTGCTGTGAAAACCTCTTGGCTCACCTCTGAGCATTTTGTTCAGAGTGAAACTTGAACTCATGACCTCCCAATATTTACATGTCATGGGTATCTTACTTTAACCAGTTGGGCTAAGGATCTTTGGTAGGTAGATATATTTGATAACTCATATTGAGATGAACATGGATAATCTTAATCATTACCAAAAACAAAGTAGTTATCTTATCTATAGTCTATAACATCTAATAAAACAATGTTTGTTTTGTCACTTGTCATTCTTCTAAACATTACATATCAATTTTATTTTAAAATGGTAATATAGTAATTTAAATAATAAACAAATTTATCTCTTTATTAAAATAAATTTTAATTAATTGTTATATTTCTCTCTTATCTAATTATTTTAAAATCAAACTATCTTTTTTATTTATTAAGGAATTACAAGTCGTTTTTTTTTAATTAATATCTAAATAAAAAAACTAAAAGTTTATATAATATGAAAATTTATAAAATACTAAACCTTTTTTAAACAAAATATTTTAAATCCTTTCGTTTTTAAAAAAAGTTATAAACAAGTAAATTTTTTTAAAAACGGGTTTATTAAAACAACCTGAATAATTACAAACCACAGTGTTTAAAAAACCAAGTTTTTATAAAAAATAATTCTTTTAAAAAAAATTAAACTGAATGTTAAAAATAAAACTATTAGATAAGAAAGTTAAAAAAAATAGTATAATTTTTTTATTTCTTGAACTATTATGTATATATAAATTATTATACTTTATATTAAAATATTATACTGTAACTTTTCGTATTTATTACTAACTATAATTCGTTTAATTAATAGGTTTTAGCCTATCCATCTATCTATAAAAAAACTAAGATATACGTGAAACAATTATAAGCCTTATTATACTTACTTTCTCATTTATCTATATTATTAATAATAATATTGAATACTAATAATATTACTCATACTATTTTCAAATTAAAAAATATATAATTTAATAAATTAAAAACCTATTTTTATTAAAAACACACTTTTTGTAAACAAAAAATTTATAAAATACAGAATACAATGAACTTTTTTTATCATTTCTCTTAATATAAATATTTAAAAATCACAATTTTTTTATAAAACAAAAGTTTAAAAAAAAATATTATTGTTTATTTACTTAAAATAGTTATTTATACGTAATTATAATCATATTTTATAAGCATGATTTATATTGCATAAATTGTTATTACTAATTATTTAATATTTTATTTATTCAATCCGTGTAATACACGGGGACTAACCTAGTGTATAACATATAATAAAAGACTAACTATAGGCATACATGATTTATGTCTAGTCTATCCACCTAAGTGTCACGTCTACACTGACAATGTCTTTACATTATTTAATCTTGAATTACGTTGAGTTTGAAACTATTAACTCATATCAAATACAATGAATATTATATTTATGATCACTTATTACTTTTTAGTTATTTGGCATCTTTGGAAAAATTATAAGAAATTACTAATTATTTTAACAAATAAAAATTAAGTTACTAATTATTTGTTCATTACTTGATATTTTTTTTTTTTCATTTTTCAGTTCAATCATTCTACCTTCATTTCTTTCTACTGTGAAACGACATATTTTTTTGATAATATTATATTATAATAAATTTTTTATTCTAATTTATTTCTTCAACGTTTATATATATATATATATACATATATATATATATATACATATATATATATACATATACATACATATATACATATACATATATACATATATACATATATATATATATAATATATATACATATATACATATATATATATATACATATATACATATATACATATACATATATATATATATATACATATATATATACATATACATATATACATATATACATATATATATATACATATATACATATATACATATATATATATACATATATACATATATACATATATACATATATATATATACATATATATATATATATATATATATATATATATAATATACATATATACATATATACATATATACATATATACATATATATATATACATATATACATATATACATATATATATATATCTATATACATATATACATATATACATATATATATATACATATATACATATATATATACTAACTTGGATGCCACATGATCACTTCCTATGATGCCACCTAGAATTCTTTCATGTGTCATCACAACAAACGCGATCGACCTAATATTATGTTACTCCTGGTTTTTTTTTGTATTATGTCTTATACTCGTAAAAAACTAATGTAATATTTATCTTTGTCCTTAAACCTCATAATATGTATAATGTTTTTAATTTTTATTGTGAAATCACTTTCATACGTTTGGAACCCACTATAATATTTTTCACTGCACTTATTATGTTAATATGTTCATTATTAAAGCTGTTACAACATAATTAAACATTATATCTAAAAGTTTAAATGTTTTTTTCATGTACATTTGAACTTTCTAATAGTAGTCATAATGATCTTTCTAACGAAAATGACATTCATTTAGTCTTTTGTTGTTACGAATTACGCTTTTGATTTTATGTATTTAATATATTTAACTTGTCGAAAACAATTTTTGATTACTTTATCTTTCTGTTAAATGGTTATTATGTTTTTATCTTTACCGATTTTTTGGTTTATATTATTGATAGTTCATTTGATTTGCAATAGTTTATACAACAATACTTAAATGCGTTATAATTTTGATAGCTAAATAATAGTTATAGTTTATTCGATTGAAAATTGTTTTTTTATGAAATATGTAAGTATATTTTTACAGCTTATCAACTTTTGGTTATTAATATCTTCTAATAATAAACTAATCAATATGAATTTATAAATTTCTTATCTATTTTCAATAAAAAAATAATGTTGTCGTATCATATTTTTCTTAATATTAACATTAGTTTTTCAAAATAAAACACTTCTTATTTAATAAATTTAGTTACATAACATGAATAAATTCATGTTGACTTTCAAATTCATAATGATATATTTGAAATGAAACAATATTATGTTTATTAATATTTAATTTTTTTGAACGACATTTACTTTATTAATATTACGTTTACTAATATTTACTGATTTAACTTTACTAAATAATTGTTTCATTGCTATCATTTATAAAAGAAAACCCATTTATTGAACATTTAAAACCTCTTAAATTTATTTAAGCACAAAGTAAACAAGCGGTTAGATTACAGAGTTGTGTTGTATCTGAATTTCATATATTAAAAGTATTTATTAAATAATGTAATATGTGTTTTTTTTTTGTTTTCTTAAAAACTATCGTTTATCATGTGGGTGAGCAACAATTTGTTATTTCATGACATGTGTTTCCTATTTGATTTTAGATAGTACTAATATTAAATATAGTTACATATGTTATAAACATTAATTTTGCATTGAAATTAGTTCCTTTATTCTATTCATGAATTTGATCACATTATCAACATTCTTTTTTATCTAGCATATTATTTTTTATTCAACTCGTGTAGTATACGAGTCATTAACTTATTGTGTATGTATGTATGTATGCATGTATGTATGTATATTACTACGAATTTATTTACCCATGTGTTATTTTTAAGTATTTATCAACCCGTGTAACACACGAGTCACTAACTTAATTAGTACTAAACTGGAAATTAAGGCCGCGCGAAGTGACATGTGTGCGAACTTCGTTATGCATGTTGCAACGGTGACGTTAACATAATTAAGTACATAAAAATTGTGAAGTTGCGACGTTTTGGTATAGATAAAGAAAATATTATCCCTAGAATGTTATGACATAAACAACATCTAACATTGAACTAACAAATCCGTTTAAAATTCAATAGAAAAAAATGCTACTCATGGGATTTGATTCCAGGTAATGGTTCAAAGGCTAGAAAGTTAACCACTTCCACCACAACCCACCTTATAAATAGACAAAAGTCGATCGACTTTTATTGACTACTTACCTTTGTTTTTAAAATATAGTATAACTAAAAACATATAAAAGAATAAAACATATTAATTTATTGAATATTTATCTCTTTCGTTTATCTATAATCTATAATACTTACATAAGCAAATGTCTTTTTATGTTTGTTTTTTCTATGTTTTCTTTTATAAGTTTTTTCATTACTTCGTATTGTTAACCGTGTTTCTTTTAAAAGTAAACAATATATCGTAGGAAAATGGTCACTTTTTTGTAAAAAAGAAAGAACTCAACCAGTAGTTAAATAGTTATTGTTTTCGTAATTTATTATTTTTCTCGCTAAAAGTATTAAATATAATTATTAATTACATCAAATATTAAAATTTTATAATAAAAACGTATACACATGGTGTTAAGTTATAAGTTTTGTGAAATTATTTATACATAGATTATATTATTTTAAAATTATAAATGATCGAATAGTTTAATCGATGATAAACAAAAATTTAAATTAAAAACATATAGGTAAAAATTTAAACGCATTATTAATTTAGTTAGTTTTCTAATAATAAACTTGAATAAAACGATAATTAGTTTAATCCAGTTGTCTAAAAGAGGATAAAAATAGTAAAATTATTATTTTAGTTGTCTAAAATTAAGTAATGTTTTTTTGGCAAGAAAGAATAGTTGAGAAGGCACTCGTGTGACCATTTAGTTATTCATTTATCATTTAGTATAGGTTACGAAACTTATATAAATAATTACAACACTTATTTTATACAAACATAATTTTGAATGTTATACACACAACATAATGACATTTAAAAAATGATTTTTATATAACCGTTAACCAAATGGTATATATATTTTTTAAATATAATATCGTATAAAATTATTTAATGTAAAAAAATACAAGAAGTTGAAAAAAGTTAACAGTTTTAGACTATTCTAGTTTTACCTTGGCCGCCAAACTCTTTCATAAATGTGTGCAAGAAACCATAATAACCGAACTGTAACCAGAATAAATGATGAAACTGAATTGAAACCAATAAGAAGTCGACGGTTTAGTTTGATGGTTTTTAAAAAAACCGATTTATTCGGTTTGGTTTCGGTTTTGCTTGTAATATAAACCGAAAAAATCAAACCGAACTTCTTAATTTAGTGGTATATTCATATACTTATAAACATGATTAATCCATTACTTATTTAACTTATATTATCCAGTTTTTTTTAGTATTTAGATTTCAAAAATAATCTTTAAACTTCTTTGTTAGAATTGGTAGATTAAAATGTTTTATTGAATTTTTTATTATTTTATTTTATGAATTGCAATTCATTTTCTTGTCAAGTAATTTATAAGAATATGTAGATTATATTTAAAAAATTAACAAAATGATGTAAGACTAAAGATTTTAGTTTATATTTATTAATTTGGATCAAAATTTTCTTTAAGAACTTGAAGCCCAAATGGTAAAATTGAAACCAAAGTGAAAACCGAAAACCAAAAACCGCAAAAACCGAACCGAACGGTTTTAAAAGCCTAATCGAAATATCAGTTTTTGGTTTTGATGTAGGCTAAAATTGAACCAAAACGATCTATGTACACCTTTACCCTTTCATGCGTGAATAATTACGAACATGAGAATCTTCTAGAATCTCAACCACTAATTTTGCAGATATACTTCTCAATACTTCATACGTTTTAAACAAACAATCATTTTCTATACAAACTTTTGAATTCTCTCCCTATATATAAATAAATAATTGATAGGCTTAGATGAAGATGTCTATTTCAAAAACAATAATATATCAAGAAAAGTAAGAATCATATGTATCATCTATAAGTAATGTTTTGAATGTGATACATATTATTTCCTTAGAAAAATACGAGAATGACTAAGATTTTTATTTGAACAACAATATTTTCCACATAAGTCAATCAAACCTTACACTTTCAAGGTTTTAACCCACACCATTTTATAAAGACAAAAAAACACACCAATAGACCACTAGATCATACGTCAATCATCTAAATAACCAAAATACTTGTCAATGGCCTTCAGGTCTAATAATATATGAGTGAATATTCACTTGAGTATCATGGGTAGTTAGGTGGAGGGAATATCATCATCATACTAGCACATTACACCATAACCACAAATTAAATTTTATCACGTCACACTATATCACATAACATACCAGCATACTACATCATAAAAATAATAAAAATAACCAAGATACTTTAATGGCTTCTCTCATAATATTTAAGTCAAAAGGTAGGTTTATAAATTAAACCAAAAGATTCCAAACGCAAGGCGATAAGAATCCCAAAGTCTCTACAACTGTTCATCTCACCTCACCTCATCTCATGCCCATTCAATTCTCAACTCTCTCTCTCTAGATTTCCCTATAATATGTGGTGTCCACCGCTACTGTTTCATACGTCCCAAACCCACCTTACCCACCTGTTTTCCCCCAAAGTACACCAAGTACTCAACACCCTTTAATCACAGCACTCACACTCTAAACGCTTTTGTCATCTTTGTTTCTTGTTTTGGTGCACCCAAACCCTAATTCTTCACCTTTCCTTTAATGGGTATTTTGCTTTTGTGTTCAATTCTCAGATCTGACTTTGAAATCTTTTAACTTCATGCTTTTGTTACCCTATTTGGTACACAGATAGAAGTGACAGAAGAGAGTGAGCACACAAAGTCAAATTGTACCCTATGATCCACTAATTGTATGATTGTTTTGGGTGCTCACTGCTCTATCTGTCATCTTCATTCTTCATCATCTCAATGGGTACTGTTATTTCACTTACATGATTGTTCTTTCTTCATCAAAATTGAATCTTTTTGTGTTTTTGAAACACACCTGAAGTAGTGAAATAGTTGATCTTGTTGGTGTGTTTGTTTGGGGTTTGAATAAATATAATAATGATGGTTGTACTTGAATGATTATAATATATTATTGATACAGTTGTTAATTAGCAGTAGGGTTTAGTTTGATGAGAGTGAGACTTTTCATGGTTTACTGTTCTTGATTAACGGAAAACTGACATTATTATGTGACTATTGCCTTAACATCGCGTTATTTAGCTAGGATGGTCCTCCCTATCTCTTTCTTTTGTTCATTTTTTAAGTTTTATCTGCGCATGCGATATCTGCACACATAAATCTTTGGTCTTTAATGGATTTTGTTAGTGATCTGAATCTTTATTCTCACTATCAAAAATCTTTTTTGCAAGTTTTTTCTGAATCTGATCTGTAGATTTTTGGGAACTCTCTTAGATTTGCAGCACTTGATTCTGTTTGTAAGAGGTTTTAGGTTCGAATTCTGCTTTTACTGGTTCTTTTGTAACCTCTTAAAGGGCGAAAACATGTGATTTACTTGATCCTGTTGTTAGCAGTATATATGTTGCATTATCATATTACTAGTTTCTTGTCTTAACCTCTTGAACTGCAAAAGGTGCGGTTTATTTGATCTTGTTGTTAGCAGTGTATTTTGTTTTCCTTATAAAAGATTTAATGAAGAAACACCTGCTTTTGTGATTTATGTTTGTATGATTTGCAGATGATGAACTGTAAAACCTTGTGAAGATCGTAAAACAAGTTGATTTTGATCCATAGAAAATTACCATAACCGAGGTTTGTATGTTTGATTGTAACCTACCCGAGTCTGTTGACTGTATTTTACATCACATCACTTTGACTGGTTAATTTCTTCTGGTGTGTAAATGTCATAGTATACGATGTCTTTTTTGTTTCCTGATCTTTCTTCATTTTTAATTCTTTTGTTTTTCATCTTGTTTTAACTTTTAAACTGTTATTTTTGCATATTATTTTAACTTTGAAGATCACATCAAATCACAGTTTTGGGTTTTGTTGATCACTAGCTATTTTTTATCAGAATTTTTATTTGAGTGAATTTTGAAGTCCATTAAATAATCAAGTTCTTTAAAGTCATCTTAATTTGTAACCTATGCCTAAGCTTTTACTTTCTTTTTGTGACCATTAAAATGGTTATTCGTAAACTTACAAGGCTCCTTGATTCCCTGGTAACATCGGAACAGATAGCTATTCGTAATACAATATTTGGTTTTGTTGATCATTGGCTATCTTCTAGGGTTTTTATCAAAATTTTCACTTCATTGAATTTTGAAGTCCTTCAAATAATCAAGTTTACTAAAGTAATTCAAATCTGCAAATTATGCGCGCATAAGCTTTTTGGATTTTATTTATTTGTTTATTTTTTGTGTCTATGAGAACAGTTATCCGTAAACTCATGGGACCAGTCACTACCTTGCTAACAATGGTAATTAAATCACAAAATGCGTTGAGCATCTTGTCTTTAAGAGGGCATCACAAGAAACTAGTGAAAGTGTGATTGTAAGTGATAGTTTAATATGTACTTGGTTTTACTGCAAAGATCTTTTTAGTTGCATTAGAGAATCTGCATTGAAATAACTCTGAATTTGTTTGCTAGATAGCTTTTGTCTGCTAATTATTCTTATTTACCTTGCAGGAAGTTTGTCAAGATAGTCTTTGTATTTTTCCCTTTTTAGTTAATAATATAATTACTAGCTGAATTATGTATGATATGCAAAGTATCAACGTTTCAATTGTTTGGCTACACACCTACATTGCATCATTAAACTTCACAACTTAGAGCTTACAAATTGATTATATATTGTTTGTTGTTATGTTTAATAGCTATTTTCTTTGACAGTACCCGATGGTAATGTTTATTTACTTAAATTTTGAAAAGATTCATATCAGTATACTCTCTTTTTGCCATATATGATGGATGCTGAAGCTGTTTTTGTTCCTTTGAATTCATCTGCTAAAACTTTAGCACAGTTTGTGGCATGGTAAATCTTTAATAGGAAGAAGTTGATTGCGATCCGCTCATCTTTTGTTTCTTGAAGGTTGTGTTACCAGGAGTATACACAAACCGTACCATCAATCTGCTATTATATGTATTGAAGCAAGCTGTAGTGTAATATGATAAGCTCTACTACTTTTAATCTTAAGTTATGCAGTTTTTTGTTAATTTCCAAGTTCTGTAAGTTTCTACTCCATTGAGACACTGTCATGGTGCTGTACTTTGTTGGCTCTATGATCCTGAAGATTATGTTCCTTTTCAATCAAACATGTTGGTTGGGTGTGCATTCAAAGTTAATTAACAGTCTTGTTTTTTTGTGTTTAATATATTTTTTTTATTATTATTTCTAGATCTAGCTAGTAAACAATGTCTCTTCCGGTCAGTATATGCGCGAGTAGGTTTTTTTATTTTTATACAATGTTTTTGAGCTAGCTTAATTAGTCCAAAAACTAATGCTTTTAAAAGTTTTAAAATCACTAAAAGTTTTCTCTTTCTAATGCTTAAAGTCCCAAACTTTCATTTGTTTTTTGATCAATCTTGTGCAATTTGTGGTTTTTATATCAGTTTAGCAGGTTTTACTGCTTAATGATATTTCTAAATAATTAACTTTACTAGGACAGATGAAAACAGAACTTGGTTACTATTAATGTATGAGTTCAAATGATCAACAAACAAAAACTATGTATGAAAAATGTGCTTTATATCAGAATATTGCACATTCTTTTTGAACATTGTGTTAATTTCAAATGTAAAAAAAAATTAACAAGTTCATGAAGTGGCTCTTGGAAGAGGCTTTGGGGTGTGGGGGACCGCATGGTGCCTGCTCTATGTGGCTTTTGAAGCTGGTTATATGTTGGTCTCAGCATGATAACAGTAAATTATTGCTGCCATTAACAGTTCAAACTTAAGAAAAGTTGTCACAGATAATAGATACCATATCGTTTTAGCCGTCTGCAGATGGTTTTGGTTGATGTTGAATGATCGTTGTACATCCTCTCGAGCTGCAGATTGAAGTCGACCGACTGTTAATTGGTTAGATCATTAACTCTATCTTTGATGTATATATATAATAGCATTGCACTGGAGCTTTGTAAACTAAACTAAAAGGACAGATGGTTATCTTGAAATTTCACATGATGCTACTGCTTGATGACTAATATTTAGAGCACATACTAATGTGTTGTATTACACCTTACATAACCTTTCAAGGGTTTTAGAGCGGATTTTAAAATCAAAGTCGTCTAGCATGTAAAAAAAACTTTTTTTTTGCTTAAAATGTAACACATGTATGGGAAGATGACACATTTTTTTTTTCTGTTATGGTTTCTACAAGAAATTAAATCACGCATACTAGAGTTAGAGTGAGTTTCGGTGAAAGAAGAACCCTCGTATAAACCTTAAAAACCGGAGGACTTTTAAATATAGAGTTAACCTTAGACTGCAATTTATATATCTGTAAAGTCAAGCTGTCCATGATCAGTAGCAGGGTCACAAAATAGAAAAGAAGTTGATTATATGATTGATCACATGCTAAATAAACCGAATCATGGTAATCAGTAGCATGAATCCAATAAAGATCATAGTAAAACTAGATATAGGTAATTAATAAACACATGAATATATAAAGATTTTATGAAAACTCTCATGATTATTTTTAATTAATATTACTATGAATAAAACCATACCTTACAATTACCCAAAAATCTTATATTTATATTTATATTTTTATACTGAAAAGAAAACTTGATCATCAATTCTAATCTATCTTGAAATTTACTTTTCTATGTTAACTTTAACACTTACTACATAAAAAAGATAAAAATATCAAATAATAAACTTCTAATAAACTAAACAATAATAAAAACCAACCACACTAGAACTCGGTTTATACTCCTTGCTACTCAAATTTCTTTTACTAGCAAGATTAGCACCTACGTACAATTTTGGGTATAATATCATTCACAATCCATCCCTCAATCCATCCCTCATTTACATCCTTATAAGTACACTAAACATCACTATTTGTTCTCTCTATTTTTCAATTAAATAATATTTTTTCATACATTTATTATTACATTTTGCCTCTCATCCACTCACATCCACTTTCAAAAATATTAAAAAATTCATGAGGATTGTATCGTGTTTCCCCAAATTTAGAAAAACATGGTATGGGGAAACATAGTACAATCACCATAAATTTTCTACCACTTTCACTCACAATCATTCACAACCACCCCCCATAATATAGGGCACCCTAGAGGTGTACAAGCCGGTTTTTTGTCATGGGGTCAAACCGGTTTTTCTTCAAAACGGTTCGGGTTACAAACTGGTTTGGCTCATTGAATTCTCAAACCTGTCAAACCGATTTGGACCGGTTAAAAAACCAGTTATTTTTACCGGTTTAACCGGTTTTTAATTTTTAAACCAGTTTACAAATCGGTTTCGAGTGTGAGGCTACCAAACTGGTATACAAACCGGCGGTGTAGATCGGGTTGGGAACCGGTTTGGCTCAAACCGGTTTTTTTTCAAATCGGTTTGATTTTTTTGACCAGTTTTTTCAAACCGATTTTACTTATACACCTCTAGTTCACATATATATGGGGAACGGAGTGTGAATGCTCTAAGAAGTCAAGAATAGTGAATAGCCACTACAAGAATCAGACGCTAAGACAACATCAAATGTCATCACGATAGGAGTATAATATCGTTAGCATAAGGGTTTTATGATGGCGGACAAATTTTCCTCCAAGGTTTTTCAGTGGAATTAAAAACGAAAAAAAAACCTATGGCGACAATTTGTCGTTACCATAGAGTACACACAATTTATTAAAATTTCCAACCTTTATTTAATTAAATCAGAACTTAAATTAATTTGGGCTATGGTGACGATTTCTTTTTCCTGTACGACGCCAAGTGTTTTTTGCTAGGGCAGATCGACCTACAGCTACAACTTGACAACAAGTCATCGTCATAGGTTTAGTATAACCAAAAACTTATTTGGTTTTTAGAAGTTCAATAGACTTATTTGTAATGAAATAATCATATCGTCACCATAGATCTTGTCGTCATAGGATCATTTTTTTGTAGTGAGCTCGGTGGACCAAAGACGGGCTTGTTAGAAGTTCAAGATTAAAAGGTACAAAATTAAAATTAAAAGGCAAGGAGAATACTTTTTTTCTCTCTCTTAACATCATATCCTTGCTTCGAATCAAAATCATGATTTGCATTTGAAAGTGTTCCACGTATGTTCAAACACCAGTTAAATTTTCAAAATTTAAAGATTTTGTAAAATTAATGAGTTATAAGAAATAGTGTCTTAAAGGTTAATAAAATTTTAAATGATGAAATTATTATTCATAAAGAGAAGAATGAACTTTTATTAAAAGAGATACGTACGTGTGCTTATTAAAATTGTCATGAATAAACTCAAGTCATAAAATTCATTGACTTATTGATTAGATTAGTTGCAAGTAATTACTAGTTTGCTACTCTAAACTACTTATTGAAAAAGATGATACAAAATAACACTATCCACCCCTCAAAATGTTATTACCTTAAATTAAATTGAAGGATAATTAAAGAGTTATTATTCTCCGATTATAATTTATACGTTTTAATTACTTGAAGATGTTTTAGATAACACACGATGACATTCAAGTTTATTTTGATATAATTGTTTCAAAAAATGGTTCATCGTTGTTACCATAAAACATAAAACCGAAATCAAAGGTTTAATTAGAAACATAAAAAGTCTTTTCTCCGAAATGATTAGAAGTCAGCTAGTTGAGTCTACACTATGATTTTTTGGGTTTTCTTTTTTTTTTTTTTATTATATAAATCCAGTTCATTATTTTATGTGTTAGTAGCTATTATTTAACTAGTATTAATCTCTCGTGTTGCGCTGGGGCCCAAAACCATACCAAGTAGCACCAATGTCACACCAAAGTCAACGACCGCAACATTAAAAAAGCTCGTATTAAAAAAGAAATAGAAACATAAAATATAAAACCAAACAAAAAGTAGATGTAAAAACGTTAAACCACGCATGTGAAACGTAAAACATTAAAAACAACAATGTAAAGATCGTTAATTCATTGTAGATCGATCTCGTGAATGAAACGCGAAATGAAATCAATCACGGTTTAACAATTAGAATAAAAAGATGAACAAGAATAAGCAATGTAAATATAATTCTCTGTATATTGCTCTCTGAAATATGGATTACATAAGTGTGAAATTTCCCTTCAACGATGTAAATTTCTTTAGTATTGTAATCGTTTGATTAATAATATTTTATTGAGTTTGTTTGAAATTCGTTGATATCACACACGCACACATCTGTCTTAATTTGATTATCAAGTGCAACAATATGTGTTATCGATCGTGATGAGTTTTTTTACAAATAACTAAGTTGATCTAGGACTTACGTGTTGCGCGGGGCCGTTAAAGGAGAAAAAATAAGCATACACGTTGAACTATACGCGAGTGTTGTAATGTGTTAACTCGTAAAATTTAGACCGAAACGTAAAACGAAAAATTCGTAAAAGATGAAAAGTATAGGAAACAAAGTTGAAAGTGAAAAATGATAGGGGTAACTGGTAAAAGATGTAAAAATATTGGGATTAAAAGTATGTGTGTGTGTGTGTGTATATAAACGCATAAGTAAATACAACCTGCTAAAATTAAAATACAAACCTTGATGCATAAAAAGATTGATAATTAGTAATATATATAATAACAGTGCAGATTTTTTTATTGTAACTACGACTATAAAGGAGGTCGAACTATTTGAAACTGAAATGTTCAAAAGTCGGTCCTAAATGAGCTCAAACTCAACTGTAAAACTTATTTAACAAGTTATATTTAATTCAAGTTGTATACTTGTATACGCCATTAAGCTATACTAGGATTATGAGTCTAATCTAAAGTGCTAAACAAGTTTTAATTATATATATTTTAATTACCAACGTTGTCATACATTATGGGTTGTATCATATCTATTAATGAGTTGTATCCATTCTTTCTTTAACCTTTATCTTTTTTATTTTAACCCAATACTTTTATAAATTTTACATTTTAGCCTCAATATTTTTTTACTTTCAAATTTGGTCTCTATACTTTTATATTTTACAAAATTTTAGTTTTATGTGTCGGTCTAAATTTTGCGAGTTAACACGCCACATCGTGCGTGTGTGGTTCAACGTTTTACTCTTATTCCCCCCATTTAACTACCCCGCCACAACGCGATGGTCCTAGATCGGCTTACTTATTGTTTTATATGTTTTACGTGTCGTCTGTGTGGTTCAATATTTTGACGTCTACTTTTCGTTCGGTTGTATTTTTTTGTTTTTTGATTTCTTTTTAATACGAGTTTTTTAGTGTTGATGGTCACTAGCGGGGGTGTGTCATTCGTGTTACTTGGCACAGTTTTACGCCTCCCGCTACAAAACAGCAAGAGGCTTAGTACTAGTTATTACATAAATACGAGGGAAAACTTCAGTTAATAATAATAATAACTAAATTTTCTAAATGTTTTTTTAAACCGTTTAAATCCTTTCACCCTAAATTCATTTAACTTTCGTTAGATTTCTCAATCTTGTATAGTTATTATAAATGTTAAATTTTTTACAAAATTAAATTAGAAAAATGAAACATTATGAATTTTGATAAATATTTAATAAATATCTTAATATATTAACTTGAATAGACGGTAATTAAGGAAAAAGATTCATTAAATAATAACAAACTAGCTAGAGATATCCAGTGTTTTGCACGGCCTCAGTTATCTAGTTTCAGAAACAATAATGATGAATGTAATATGTTAGGAAGTTTTACTATCTATTTGTCATTACGTCATCAAGCAACCACTAAATTAAGACGGTCTCCAATTGAAGACATCAGTTATGCATGTGTGGTAGCAGAGACAAAAACGGTTGTCGTAGCAACACGTGCTGACCGGAGTCCGACCGGAAAACATGGCTCACCGCCTTCTTCCGTATCTCTCTCTCTCTCTCCAAAATGACACACACATATATATATACACACACAAAGCGACGAATGTGCTTAATCGGCGAAACACCGACATGCACGACATCTGGACACCGGCACAACCACCGCCTTCTTGGAACACTAGCCTCTCTATTCTTATTACTCGCTATCACTCTCTAAGATGTGTATACATATAAAAAGTAATGATCAAAGACGTAAAACATAAAACCAAAAGTTTGGTGGTCAAAATATAGTAATAAAAAACTTTACTAATAGTGCTTAAACCATAAGAGCATTCACATCAGCATCCTCATGCGTATCTTCATCTCTAAATTATAGGGGAAACATGAAAACATACGTGATTTTACTCATACGTTAGGTTTCTTATCCTCATCTTCATTCCCTATATTTTTAGTGGAAATCATAGTGATCCTCCGTATTTAAGGTCACCATTCGTCTTTCATATCTATTATTTTATATATTTTTTATGAGTGGTTGTTAGTGGAATAAAGAGAAAAATAATAAAAAAGGAATAGCTAAGTATCATTAATTGAAATAAGGATAGATATGGAAAAGTTGATGTGTGAAACTTTCATATATAAATAAATTTTTCAAAGGGTGGTGGTTTTTTTGTTAATTATGAGGATATCCCAAAAAACCAAATCTTGGTGGCCAAATTCACAAGTGCCCAAAACTTGCTATTCATTTACATTCTCTAATAATAATTTCTTAATTGTTCAATTTCAGTTATATATTAATAACTAAATAATAACCAAGACGGGAACACCTAATGAAAAATGAATGATTATAGGCAAAACGGAAAAAAGTTCTAACTTTAATTGGACGTTTGTGAGCTGTGACTTGTGTGAAGTTACCCTAAATATAATCGTATCTATAATATATATGTTAGTATCAAGTAAAAAGAATGGAACTCCAAAGAAATATGTTAGATCAATGATCTAAAACAAATTAATAGTTTTTTTTTACTGACGGCTCGTTATTTTACAGTTATTCTACATCTAAAATCATCATGTTTGTAGAATGCATGATTTACACACAACCATTTGATTGAATATACACTACTTTACCATATTGAAACTCCTGAAGACAACAAATTAACTAACATAAAAGGTTTGCCATATGCGGTTATTAATGGCTTGTGAAAGCAAAATGGGTGAAACAATATATTGATTAAACGTACAAGCAATTCAGAAGAGAAGCAACCCAAAAACCTACAAGCAAGTCGAGAGGCTTGTTTGATTAAACGTACAATTCATACGCACTCTATGTTACATAGAGTATCAAGAGTTTAAATCTTGCATAGTATAACCGTATACATGCATAATTTAAGAATTGCTGTTAAAACCAAAACTAATACTCATAGAGTCATAGTGTGACTCACTGTGACACAAACATGTCTTTACAAAATGTAAATAACATAGTGGGAGTCTGTCAAAGTTTGTCTTAAAGGCCCAATAGGCCCAACGACATAATCCTCTTGTATATATTTATACAACCTAGGGTTTATGCTTCTTTTGGAACTTCGGCGCTGCAAGTGCTCCATCTTTCGATTCTTCAAAAATGGTATTTTGCCCTCAAACCCCCTTGTAATTTGATTTCAATTAGCTAGAATTCATGGTAGATTGCATTCTTTTTGAGCTTTTATATGAATCTTTTGGTACACGAGCTCATAGTTTATGCGTTTTTATCGCCAAATTATAGCTGCTAAAATGCACCATAATCATCATCATCATGCTATTAGAGCTCTGTTTCTCGTTGATTTTACTTCGCATTAGCGACTTCTTTTAAAAGTGGGAGTTTGATTTGGAATCTGTAAACGCGAATGTATGTTCTTTTAAAATATATTATTTATTAAGTTTTTGTTGGTTTTCTGGCTAGTTTAAATTTATGTTTTTTAATTTTTTTTGGGATTTATAGTTTTGAATCTGGTTAGTTTAGATTTATGTCTTGAAATTACTTGTTCTGTTGTAAAATTTTGGTGAGTTTTGTTGCTTTGTTTATGTGAGCAATGTTTGGGAGTAGGAATACGTGTGAGGGTAGTATCTTTGCAGTTATAGTGTGGAGATTAGGAGCACCTTGATCAGCTAGTATGCTTTTGATATCATCTTTAAAACACATGTATACAATTGTAAATAATATTTAAAACGAATGCATACAATCTTAAATAAGTTTTAGAGGAAATGCTTATGATCATGAACAACTTCTGGAAGTGATCTTTAAAGGTATTGAAGTAACACTTTGTAGTTGCTTTCATTGTTTTTAGCAGAGTTTGCATGAGGTAAGGTTTTGCTTTACTTCATTGCTTGATCAAATGTGATAATTAATTAGTTGTATACTGTCGGATAAAAACACAATTTGGGGTTACTAATTTCAGCTTATGAAGTTATGTATCAAGAAACTGTTTTAAAAACTGACCCGCGATGGAAATGCTGCATTTTTTACGCCATTCAAACCAACATTTGCTTATTTTCTCAGAACACTGCCGCTTAGTCCTTAGAGGACCACATTTACTTGTACTTTAGTTTTCTTATTTTACTCACTAGTTAGAAGTAGTGTATCTAGGTTACATGTGCTTAAATTTCCAGAAAGTAAGCATTACAGATGACACTTTAGATGTTGGTGTATAAGGTATGCATATTTTATATATATTGGGTTTATTCCTATACTTGGATACCATTGTCATCCATAAGTCTTTTAGGATCCATTGGTTTGCTTTTTTGCTTCATGATTACCAATTTTAATGCTTATCTCTTAATTTTTGTTGTTTTAACATCACAGCCGAAGCAAATTCACGAGATCAAGGATTTTCTTCTTACTGCAAGAAGGAAGGATGCACGGTCAGTGAAGATCAAAAGGAGCAAGGATGTCGTCAAGTTCAAGGTTCGCTGCTCAAAGTATCTCTACACCCTATGCGTCTTCGACAAAGAGAAGGCTGATAAGTTGAAGCAATCTCTTCCCCCAGGTTTGTATGCTTTTTCTTCATTAGATTACAAAAACCTGACCCATACCAGTATCACCGTTGGGTTTGTTACTTCAAAAAAATTCAGTTTCAGGACTTTAAGTTTCTTAAATTGATTATAAAAAATGGTCTAGTCTAGTGCAACTATAACTGTTTAACAGGACTTAAGTTTCTTGATTTGATCATAACACCAATATGTTAATATTTTTAGCTTTATTTGATGCTTACTTCCTCTCAAAACGCGTTTAATCCAGGTTTGAGCGTGCAAGACCTTTGAATTGCATCTTTATGAGATTGCTGGTTCGAGAACTCTTAGCGGCAAGATTATGCATATGACGATTGTTACGTTGTTAGTTAATGTTTGTTTTGTTTGGTTTAAGTGACTTAGTAGGGATTTAATTTTACCTTTACATGGTTGATGTTTATGTTGATTTGGATGAGATTGAAATGCATGGATGGAGAATATTTATACATCTTGGTTGGTTATGTGGTGGTCAAACTATCATGTTATACTAACAAAACTTATTTGGTATTAACATATGACAAATCAGTTCTTGTTTAACATATAGAATGGTGTCTTTTCTCGAGTGGTTTAGGGTTAAATACCTTGAACAAGTAGTTTAGATCTAAGAAGTATATTTAGTGAGTGTATACGTTGTTGTCATGAGGGTTAGAGATGTTTCAAATTCAATGAATGGTAAATTTATTTAATTAAAATTAATTGTGTATTATTTTATTAAAATAGAATATGAAGTTTTGTCTTGATTGATTTCTCCGCGTAAGATAAACCATTTTTCCCCTTAAGTTTATGGACGAACACATGTTTTTTTCTACTTTACACAGAAATTCATCATGCTATGGATTCGAATTTAATAAGGATCTATTTGGTATGAGGTGATGGAAAAGATGAACGAATGGAATGAATTAGTGAATGAAATGGATGTGAAAATGAAATGAATTATTATATTTCTTATTCTGTTTGGTTATCTTTTAAAAATAAAATGAATCATTACTTTGTGTTGTTTGTTAGGTGGGAAAAAACAAAAAATTGATATGTAAAAGTGGTTATGATGGTGATGCTTGGTGGTGGTGATGGGCGGTGGAGGTTCCCGGTGGTGGTGGTTGGCGGCGGGGCGGTAACGGTGGTAGGTGGTGGTGGTGGTGGCCGTGGTGGCTGGTGGTGGTGATGCCCGCTGAGTAGGTGTCGATCGATCTTGGTAGCCGGTGACGATTGATATTGGTGGCTGGTAGTGGTGGTTGTGGTGGGTGAGTGGGTGCTGTTGGTGACTAATGATGGAAGGAATGTAATGAAAATAGGGGGGATGGATGGAATTAATTTGAAGAAATAGAATCATCTATGTAATGATTTATTCCATTCTGTCTCCCATTTATGCGTACCAAACGCTACCTTATAGTAGCGTCTGTGTAAGGTGAGATATCCAATGAGATAGAAACATTGCTTCCAGTGAAAACGTAAATAAAATATAAAAGTTATTATTAGTTTTTGTGGTAATTGTAAAGGCTCAACAAAAAAAGGATTGTTTTTCGCGGTACGGAGGTCTGATGACACACTCTGTTTACAAAGAATTTTATTGTTAGTGGCCACTCTTTTTGCAATCAATATTAGTTTCGTGGTTTGTGGAATAAGTTTATTTGATTTTAGTTTTGTTTTAACTTCAAACTGATTAAACTAAAAGGTTGAGCTAAACAAAACAAGTGTTAAATCAAAAAATGGAACTCATGCAAACTATTTTAAATAAAAAATCCTAATGGATTGTAAAGTTTAAAGTAAATAATAAAAAATATTTGCACACTATACTTTTTATTAATAAATACTAGTAAATTTTAATCCGTGCAATGTTAGACGGAAAACATATATTTTAGAAAATTTATTTACCAAAGGATTAAGTTCAATTGTACATGAGACGATCTCGTATAACTAAAAGATAGAATCAGGAGCTACTTTTTGGCATGTTTAAAAAACTATTTTGTAAATAATTAAAAGATTAAATGTAACACTTTAAAAATTATTTATTGTAATATAAAAATAATAAAAAATATAATTAGAAAAACTTTAAACAATTGTGTAACAAAAGATAAAATGTCTAAAACAGTCGTCCATCCTAATTTAGTATTTGAAAATTTACTTTGTTAAATTTTAGAGTAAATTACCATTTTCGTCCCTAAGGTTTGACGAAAATTACGTTTTCAATTCAATAGTTTATTTATTACATTTACGGTTCCATAGTTTCAAGTTTTGTTTCAATTTCACCCGATTCACTAGCACCATTATAAGATTTTCGTTAAATTAATGTAAATTTACAATATTACTCTTATGATTAAATATAAAATAAAAAAAAAATCTTTACAAGATAGCCATCATCATTGTCGTTTAAAAAAAAAGATAGTCATCATCATTTGTCATCTTCATCATCTAAACCTAAACCATATCCCATCAACCATCACTATTATCATTCCCAACAAGTCCACCACCCACCACCATCACCACCACCCACCACCCACCACCCCCACCACCTCACCACCACCTATCATACCCCCTTCCATGGGTTGATAAATAAGAACAAAGACCAGAGATGTTCGATTGTAGAAGCTCAATGGCCGGTTTTAGTGGTGGCATAGATGGTGGTGGTGAGCAATGGTTGTGGTTGTGGCCGAATAGGATGGGAGAGAAAGGGAGGGAGAGATGGGTTAAAGGTGGTGTGGCCGGATTTGATGGGGTGGGAGACTTGAATAAATTGAAACAAATCTTGAAACTATTGAATCATCATATAATAAATAAACTATTAGAGCATTTAAAAATATTAGAGCATTTGAAAAATAACTTGATTAAATAGTAAAAAAATAAAATAAATGAGTATACTAATTGAAAAAATTGTCAAACTATTCCTCGTTAATTTATTATAAATAAATATTTTGTGAACTCAATTATGCTAAATCCAAAATGAAAATTACACACTAAAAATGTGTCTGCTTGTCCATAGTAAAATGGAGACCTCATTGCCTGCTATTATTTCTATTCAACTGAAATTATTTAATTGTAAGTAGACATGGCCGAAAAATAGTAGAAATGCCACTAATCATCACCTTGCTGTTTTAATAAATTAGTATATATGATAATATAGGAATTGATTATTATCTATATATTGTATAAATATAAAACTACAATAAAAAACATCAAATATTATTTCCAACAATTACATAGTAGACCAAATAATACAATAATAATTTCTATTTTATTTCATCTAATAATCCAATCCTCGTTTAGATGAGGAAATAAGAGATTTTTTTAACGACGAATGTTACTCTACTTCTAACTACAATACTACACCATAACTAAATTACACTAATCCGTCTCTAATATCATTATCCCTTTTACACAGAGCACAATAAAAAATAGTTTAAAGGTAGAAAAGAAGATAATTTGTCATATTTAATACAAAATTCTAATGTACAAAATAAAATACATAAAAACAATTGAAAATTTCTCATAAAATGACAGTAACAGGATATCAAGTGACAAGGAGAAAAGAAGATTTGAACAAATGAAAACAAGATGCTAAAATGAAACCGAAAATGTTATCAACAAATTGTTTAACCTGGAAAGCGGTTTCAAGAAAATCATTATCAGAACACATGACTATTTCTACAACACAAATTCGTTAGATCTGCATATCTCGACTGCTACTATATAATAATACACTGTTACCCGGTAATACCTGAGAACTTGGTTCTCTGGGCATCTCGTTTGCATAATACACATTCCAAAATCCTAAAAACAACCGAATCAAGAAAACTAAAATCCCAAATGATGCTGATATGTTTTCTCATTAGACTTGTTAAAAACATAGAACATTTGACAGAGGTTATCATATCAAGTTTTTCTTCAGCAATCTGTGAAAACAAAAGATGCATCAGTAGATGATAAAATCAAAAAATATATGGTTACTGAGAAATAATCACTGACCTAGCATGAGGATCACGGGTTGAACCTGAGTTGAAGATGTGAATCTTTCGACAGAATTTAAAGCAATTATATCAACAGGTTCCTACCGGGTGTTTACTATGTGAAAATAGGAAGTTTTTCTTTTTTTCTTTTTAAGGATTGTTATTGTAATAGGTTGGCCCTGTCAGGGTTCATTAGCAGCAGGTGTTGCATGTCTTTGGGAAGGACGTTGAAGACCATCTGCAAATCTCCTTTGAGTTTAAGGTACGCTGTGTTGGAATGATCAACAGAGTTTTTACCTTGCTGCACATGTTATAATAAAAATTAGAAGCAACACATGGGTTTTAATGTCCAATATGTTAAAGACTGTCGAAAACGATAAAATTTAAGATTACATGAATCAGCGAAAGTAATAATAACATATCATTTGCGACGGTATTATGTTCCTGATATTGGAACATCTATTTCTATAAATATGAATCATGATGCAAATGCAATCACTTGTCTGTACGTAACATGTCATAGAGTACATCTGGTGAAGTAGACAACCAAAATTGAAGTAACTCTCTGCTTAGCACAGAAAACAATTATTCAGCTGACAGTAGACAATAGACTATAAAACTAAGACCCATATGACTAAAAGTCTGCCTAATTATAGGATTGTGGGCTTGTGTCACATAGAGAAATCAAAGGAGAAGACCAGAAAGCAGTATGTCAAGTAACAAATTAATTACGTATGTTTTCAGACATCTACACCATTAATAATCAGTTATATACCGCTTATTACCGCTTGCTCTAACCAGAAACGTTCTAATATTAAACTTTATATACGCTATAAACAAATTCAATCTTGTATTAATACTTCATTATTTGCGGATTTCTTAGTCCCAAAAAAATGCAGCTCATAAGTAGTTTAATAGAAGCCTTAGACTAATATTGAAGTACCTAAAATACCTTCTAAGAGGACATAACTGAAAAAAATTGCAAATCACAATCAATCTCACATATACGTTGTAAACTTGAAATGTGTAGTAAATAGTTATGTTTGGATCGATAGATGCCCAAGAAAATGTAACATTGCATGTTTTCAGGACAACCCCAAATAGAAAATGAGTAAAGAAAGATGCTTGCCTGCATTTCAACAACAAGATGTCTTTCAATTGCATTGAATGTTTCAACAATTTCCAACTCAGAAGATTTGTTTATAAATTCTTGTATGTCAGCATTCAGTCTTGCTTGTCTCCACAATCTGTATTGCTCTTGTTCAGCCACGGCTCGTTTTCTTTGAAACCATGGCTTGAAATTGTGCCCTTTCATGAACCGCCTGAGTTGGTATTAAACTTCTTAGTGCCAATATAATATGAACTCGATTAAGAAAACCATAAACAAACAGAATACTGTAAGAAAAACATATCTTCCAAAGTTGCTCATATTTTATCATGAGAAACGAAAATATTGCAAGTAAAAAAATGGTTACCGATAAAACATATCTGTCAAAGTTACTCATCATTTTATTGGTCCCTATCAGGCTATCACTGTTTTCACAAATCACAATGCATGTTACCAATTTAGCAGTTCTTATTACTAACTTCTTTTGTTATTGAAATGTTCCATAAAGACAAAAGAAAAGAATGCACAATGGATCTCAAAACTGTATTGATGAAAGGTAGCCAACTTTTGGTATGATTGTTGTTCCGGGTAACAAGCTTATTTTGTTCTAGGAAAAAAAATCATTGAAGTTCCCCTAAAAAAAGCTGATTTAAGTTAATCAACTAAAGTAACTGGATTCAGGTACCACATCACCGCCACATGAGACAAAAGTCAACATGATCAAAAGTTACTTTACACATCAGCCAAATGGTCATCATTTTGAGTGGTTACCTGGTCAGATTACCTTATATCATATTTTTGAAAGTTGGTTACCTTGGATCAAAAGTCATGAAACATTGGCAGGGGTTTTTCTGGCGTAAAAGAAGTGGGTTGCGTAAAAATAGTAAAGCGGACAAACATGGGTTACCTTTCATGCAATAAGCCCTACTTTATGTTTCTTTTGAGTTAAAATTGCTGCAATGTCAACTGACTTGACGTCCGAATGAGCAAAATCTAAAGATTATTTTATAGTTGAGGCTGCTATAACTCAAGATACCTTTACAGAATATCAGATATGCTACAGAGGAACAGAACAAAAAAACAGTAAATAAAAGACACACCTTATTGAAAATGAAAGATTATTACCTGTAGAGATCTAGCCAATTAGATTTCATCCTCTTTGATAAAAATTTCCCAGGACCTCTAGTCGATAAACTTCCAAGAAATTCATCAGCATCAAATGCGGGTAAAGGGGGAGGATCAACAAATGGAGATGACCCCACAGAAGGTGTTTTAGCCCTAAAATAAGGGCCAAACGGGGCTAAAAAATTAGTAGTAAGCTCCAAGAAATGGCGACGCAATATCTCATTATTAACAACTGACATTGACTCTTCTACCCTTGGTGACAATCCAGCATCAACAAGTCTATTCAGAATAGAAGTGTCCGGTTTAGTAATTGGCACGTAACCACTCCACACTGCTTCTTTATGTTCTGTCATTAGACAAAGTGGACCATCTCTCCTTAACTTCACAGCATTTATCAAATTTGAAGGAGAAAATTTCTTAAGGTTCAGCTGTGGAAGATTAAAACCTTCAGGTTGAGCTGACATTCTCCCAGATGAGGCCCGTGAACCAAAGGGGAGTCGGGTAGAATTGAGCGCTGGGCTTCCAACAGACACTATGTTTGGGATATTACGAAGCGATTTTAGAAAGAAAAGATTTGTAACACCTAAAACCATTGGAGGGAAAGTATCGCCTTCTTGGAGTGAGTTTAAACGAGCAAAATATGGGTCGTGGATGGTGAAATAAGGCCTGAAATCAACACTAACAAAAAGAGGAGCAATTAAGCTAACCAAACTAGCGACTGCTTCACAACATTGTGGGGGCGTTGGTGCTATAATTAGAATAGGCTCACCGACAAGTAATAATTCCCATAATAACCAGATATGTAATAAAATCCCTTTGAAAATTCCAAAAACATCAGAATCGTGAAAAAGTCCAAATGGAATCGACTGATTTGTAGGAAGAAGTGGGGCCATTGAGGATGCTGACTCTTCAATTAACACCTCACCATCGAAGGATAAGCTATGAACAGGTGGCAAGTTGACTTTAAGTGTAGCATTACCTATAGGAAGCTCCATGAGTTGACCGGGTAAAGGTGAAGCCCACGTTGACACAGAAGCAGCAATACAATCTAAAGCTTTCCTTCCGATGTCAAAATATAAAGGACCCATAATTTGTAATAAAGGTTTAAATAAACTAGAATAAGGACTGTGTGATAGAATCACCACTGATTTTTGTTCACCGCCTCGTTTTAGTCTTTCATCATGCCTCTGCCTATTAAAAACAAAACCATACAAGTACTTAGAGTCACGCCCTTTTTCATTATGATTCTTCCTTTTTGGTACCTTTTCACCGGAGGAAACTTCTTCACCATGAAAACTCCCCCGTCTTTGTACTCTAAAGAAGAACATGCAGTCATGGATGCTTGATCGGTTATGGTGTTGGGAAACCGAATCAGGAAATGAACTGAAAGCAACATCAAGTTCCTCTTCAGGTGTAAGACAACCAGGTGGGTAACACTCTTCAATAAGCTGCCCCTGCTCAAGATCAAACCTAATTATGCAAAATGCAACAATCCACCGTTGCACAGATTCAAGGTCAACATTTGTATTGGATTCTGTCTTTGGTGAAAACGATGGAGACCTGCTCATTGCCGGCTAACAAGACAAAGCTATTGTTTCAATACACCAATTCGACATTTATCTTGCACATCATCAATCTAAAATGGAGAAATAACCAAGTGTCTGCATTCATCAGAAGCTATGTAATTCAAAGTAATGTAGAAAAAGCAACTTCAAAATGTTACATCAGTTTATACATGATTGAAAACCGAGATATGCTAGTGTCACAACTTACAAGACTTGAAAGCCATAACTTGAAAACTAAAAAAGCAACCACTTTCATGTATCACAAACTTCCTAAAGGTAGATCCTTATTTGTCTAAACAAAGTTCACAAACACCTGCCCAAACTTTAGGGCTTTAATTTGAATGTCTCTCAAAGGAGTATACAAATCACATATGGTTCATAACAAACTAAGACCACAACAAATCTTTATATCACTAAATGCATAAAATTTTAGACTTTCAACTACTTAATTCAATATCTTGTGACAAAGATTACACTATACGCACACACAATGCTCAAAATCAAGACCTAAAAATGAACAATTAATCGATCTGCAAATCGAATCAGAGTTCATGTGAGAGAAATACAGACAATCTAGTAAAGAATCGATTAGGGGTTGTGATAATTACCTGAAAGATTCAACAAAAGAGGAAACCCTAATCAGTGGAGAAGCGTTGCAATTGAGAGTGAAAGAATTTGAGATCGAAGATGAAGAAGAAGATTGAAAAGGGTTTTGAGGTGAACTGTTGGTAACGGTGTTCAATGCTTTGAATCGATGTGAATAATTGACTGATTTTGAATGCAGAAGAAATGAAATCAAGAACAAGATTTGGGGTTTTTTCTATTCAATTTAGATTTAGCCACTCTTTTATTGATACTCTCCACGGGGATGTAAAACATGAAAGCGGATGTTTTTTTAGTTTTCGTTATAACTAGAATTAAAACCATTGAAAGAGATTAACGTTTTTGAAATTATATAAAGAAAAGCTCTCTTCAGAAAATTTAATGTTGAAATTTCAAGAAAACTAGTATTAAGTCCGTCGTGATGGGAGCGTAAAATCATACCAAGTAACACCAATGTCATACCACTGTCAGCAACCATCAACACCGAAAAAACTCATATTAAAAAAGAAATAAAAACGAAAGAGATAAAACAAAAAGAAAAGTATACGTAAAAACGTTGAACTATGCACGTGACATGTAAAATATTAAAAACAATAAGTCGTTCTAGGACCCTGGCGTTACTACGGAGATGTTAAAGAGAAAAAATAAACGTAACAACGTTGAACCGCACATGCACGTTATAACGTTTTAACTCTCAAAATTTAAACCGTAAATCGAAAATGTAAAAGATGAAAATTATTGGGACTAAAGTTGAAAGTGAAAAATTTTATGGGTTAAATTGTGAAAATGTAAAAATATTGAGTTTAAAACAAAAGGTTAAAAGGAGGAAAAAAAAAAGATATGTATAATTTTTTATGCACTTAATACAACATCCAATGCATCTTTAAATTGATATTAGTAATCTTTAAATAAACACATGAACGAAATAGTATAAGAGAACTTAATTCAATGTGAAAAAATTTTAAAATAAGTAACCGGATGTCAAAATGTCAATATAAATAAACATGTGAGAGTAATGAGGGGAAGTCAAAAATAAAAGTGGTCAAATTTTATTGTCATAAAAGAAAAACAAGAAAATGAATATAAAAAATCGTAAAACCAAAATGTCAAATAGTGAAGAATCATGGCCCGTCTAGTTTTGGAATTGAAAATGTATAATAAAATACGTATAAAGTTCTAAAATAAGTCCACCGAGGGAAAATGTATATTTAAAAATATTCATTAAACATTATATATTAAAAGTTCAAAAAATAAAATAAAAAATTTACTCCTATCTCGGTTTTAAATACGCATAAAAAACTACAAGTTTCATTATTAAACCTAGTAATGTTAGTTTTTGCCATAACCGCAACGTCTCTCACCATGATATTAAACTAGAAAACTTGCTTCTCAATGGTAATGACAATTTGAAAATCATAGATTTCAGATAATTTGTCAAATAAGCCAGCGATATCGAGCCAAACCTGCTTACAAGCTAATCGAGATCGGTTCGAAAAAGCTCGAACCAAGCCGAGCTTAAACGAGCTCTAGTCAGAGCTCGAGCTCACATTATGGCTCGTTTACTAAACGAGCTCGAACCCGAGCTTCAAATATCAAGCTCATACCGGCTCGAGAACCTAAACGAGCTTTGGTTTATATAATTTTTTTATTTACATAAATCATATATATATATATATATATATATATATATATATATATATATATATATATATATATATATATATAGGGGTCTGTTACTATACAAAGTGTAATTTTCGTGCGAAGCGTACGAAGTCACCAGAGCGTGACACGTGTTTTTTAGCGGATGAGTAGTTTCGTTCACGTTACAATTACGCATAAAAGGTAAATAATTACGCAAGTTATATTCATAATTACGCAAGTTATATTCATAATTACGCAAGCTATATCTATTAGTACGTAAAGAAAAATTACTCACGTTATAAAAAATAATCACGCAAGTTATATTTATAATTACGCAAGTTATATGATAATTACGCAAGTTATATGATAATTACGCAATTTATGTTGATAATTACGCAGTGAATAATCACGCAAGTTATACGCACAACACATAGACGTTTTCTTAAAAAAATGTTGTTTCTTTTAAAAAAAAAAAGTATAGCAATACTATACTCATATTAAAAAGGATAAAATGCTTGTTTTATGGTGTATTTTTTTAAAAACAATGTCATACAAAAAAGTTGTATGTGTTTGAAAAAACAGGGGGTTTAAAAAAAGTCAAACAATTGTAGATTATTTCCAATTCTACCTCTTCAGGCACATTCCTTGTGTGATTATTCATCTTAAATCTAAACAGTTTATCTCTTAGATCAATGATCCTTGTTGCTTCATACCCTTCGTACGAAAACAACACTTTATAGCGTAAACTTTCCCTATAAATCTATATATATAATACTAAAAGAGCAACTTAGGGGGACACTTGGCATATTTCTAGGCACCATAAGTTTATTTTTTTCGTTTCTCTCTCCTCTTAAATAATTATCTAAATTAAGAAATATTAAATAATTTTAATTTTTTTTAGATTAAATATTTTAATAAATTAAGAAAGATGTCTTTTTATTAATGTTATTTTAAGAAAACAATTTTTTATACAATTAAATTTTTTTTCTAAAACATTTATCTTTTTTTAAAATATAAAATCTTTTAAAATTGATATTTTTAAAAAGTAAACTTTTTATAAACTAAAAATAATTAAAATTAGGAGTTATAATAAAAAAATTAAAAAATAACATTTTTAAAACGATTTGTTCTGAAATAAATGTTTAACTTTTTTTGAAAAAAACATTAAAAACAAAAGTTTAAAAATTAATATCGTTATTTATTAGTTATAGTTATTACTTATATGTAATTTTAATTATATCTTATTTTAGATTATCATTTATACTTTATAATTTTTTATTATATTTAATATTTTATTTTTTCAACCCGTATAATACATGGGTTTACTAAAGTTAGTATTAAATAAGTAATAATCAACAACTAATCAGAGGTATTATGAACATTTATAGCCCGATCCAATACGATATCTCTATATTTGATTACAGGGTCAAAATAATTCGAAATTGATCTAATTATTACACATAATTTTTCAGTGTATATTATTCAAATCTTAACTTATTCATACTAATATCCTTACACCTGCTTAATATCTAGGTCACGATTTGACCTGTCAAAAATATTCCTTTAAGTCTAAAAGAAGAAGTTTTCTTTGACTATATATTCGTTATGACAATAAACAAAAGTTTAAGCAAATCTCTGTTAAGTGTCGGTTTATACTTAAAAGAGCCTATTTTTACGTATGAACAAAAGTAAAGATGGATTTAAACTTTTAGCTTTAGATAATGAGTGTAAACCTACTAATGTTACTACAAATGTAGTTTACAAGGATGTTTTTGCTCATTTGTGATCTTATAATCAAAAGTTGTTAGGTCATATTTAATATATAACACACTTGATTTGTTTTTATTTTAATGTTATTTAATAATTAACTCTCCACACTTCCGTGTAATACACGGGTAACTAAAGCTAATATATATATATATATATATATATATATATATATATATATATATATATATATATATATATATATATATATATATATATATGTATATATATATATATATATATATATATGTGTGTGTGTGTGTGTGTATATATATATATATATATATATATATATATATATATATATATATATATATATATATATATATATGTGTGTGTGTGTGTGTGTGTGTATATATATATATATATATATATATATATATATACAATTTTTTATCAAATAATTAAATAACATATAGTTTGTTATATATAAAAAGTATGATTATAAATAAATACAAAGTTAATTATAAATAAAGATTTAACATTTTAACAATAAACGAGCCGAGCCCGAGCCAAGCTCGAGCTTAAAAAATTTCTGACAAGCCGAGCTCAATCTCTAGAAATTAAACTACAAACAAGCCGAGCTTTCTAAAACCAAAACGAGCCGAGCTCAAGCATGTGCTAAAGCCAAAATATGGTCATGCAGCGTCGTTTTGTATGCGTTGTTAGCCGAATTTTTGCCGTTTTAGATGAGAATTTAACGAATTCGTACCGGAAGATATTCGAAGTGGAGCATGTTCCAAATTAAACTACAAACGAGCCAGACATGACCCTTTGCAATCAAATATTAGGACTGAAGTACATGGGCTTAACCGGGCCTAAGTCGGGGCCCAGAAATAATGGATCGTCTCCAGCAGTCCAGTTAACAGGTGACCCAGACCCACCTCTAAAAAGTATATAGTTTGTAGTCAGTAGTCACAGTAACTCAGCAAGTCCAAACAAAAATCTATAATCAATCAATCACCCAAATGTCAAGGGGGGAGATATACATAAGCTATAATGAAATAAACAAGCCACCTAAAGGAACACATTTACAAAAGAAAACAAATCAATGCTCATCTGTTGTGTCGTGTTACATTCGACGACTTGCATTACTGCTGGACCGGGGGCTGTTCCAACCATTTTGCACGAAATCCAGTACCCTTACAGTCACCACAGCTGGTTGAGCCCTGAAAAAAATTAGAAATAGAAAACAGAATTTAGATCAGTGATATAACATTTGTAAAGTTGATACATTTGTTTATAATATCCAAAGGAAATAGACAAAAAGTGTTAGTCACGTCAAGGCAACTCGACCTATTTCAACTCACAATAAAAAGACTACTGATTTTGACTCGAACTCGTTCTTAACATGAGCTGATTATTTTGTGGTGTCTCAAGATACAAAAATTTAGCATCTGAATTCACTACTCGAATCTTAATTTCAAAGTTTATCAAGATTTGCTCAAGTAAAGTATGTCTGGAAAAGGAAGCTAGAATGTATTCAAGTCCAAATATTCATTGTACGGTCTATTCTGTCATTCTGTGTCCAAATCTGATTATGGAATATAAACGGGTATTTGGTTTACATAATTCTTTTAAAGGAAAACTGAAATTTGTTAAAAGATTTGAAATTTGAAGGAATAGGAATATATCAAAGGAATTGAAATTTGTGCTGCATTAGGTAGACAAAACAATCATGAAGGAACGGGAATCTATCACCAATGCTCCACCGGTCAGTCATCGCCACCCAGCCACAATGGCCACCCTCTACCGCCACCACCACCTCTGGTTGAAATCCTTCATAATCTGAAAGGAATCTTGAATTCCTCAAAGGAATTTGAGTGAATTCATTCCAATTCAATTTGATCTTAAAAGACATGTTATCTTTGGAACTCATATTATACTTTCAACAAAACATGTTATCTTTGGAACTCATATTATAGTTTCAACAAAATCTATGAATAAAACATGTTAGGAATAGAATCCAAATACCCAATTACATTAAACTCAAATGAACCAACCGCCTCCTAAAATTTAAATATGTGGCCCAGAAACAATAAATAAAGTCAATCGAACCGACAGTTTGTAATTAACAGAATCTACGAAAGGTAATAATTACATACATCAAAAGAGATTTAAATCCAATATTTCATAACATCAAATCACAAAACTTGCATAATATAGATAATTAAATGCATGTTGTGTGTTGTACAATGACTTAAATATTATTAACCCGTATACATAACAAGATGTGTTGTAAAAACACACACAAACAAAGTTTCTTTTAATCAAGAGGCAACTGTTTAACTTTGGCATAAATAATTGTCGCTTTTATTTCCAACTTTACTGAGTTTGATGCGTTTTTCAAACTAACTTGCACAAAATGTTCATACACCTCTTTTAAGAAAAATCAGCCATATTCTGTAGACTAGCTGATAGCCTGATAGAGCAATTTCAACCCACTAACTTATTAATGGGTCAATTCATTTTATGTTTTATCTATGATCGGTCACACTGGTTGCGTTGAAAAAATATTTGCTGGAAAGAAAACAGGTCATATAGGTCGAAAGTCATCCAAAGTGTATTATTACTACACAAACTTCCTAAATCATTAACTCAAATTGTTGTTAAAAGTACAACTTCTGTAATCATATTAAATACACTAACCATCTATAAGAAAAATACACAAAAAGTGTTACAATTCAAATTAATCAATCCGACCCGATAGCTTCAACACAAGACAAAACAATTGCACGTTTGGCCCGAACCCATTTCGAACCATTACCCAATCCACCCACTTCTCCACCTCTACAAGTGCAGGACAACGCTCAAGTTAAAACTACAAGAAGACATTTACAACATGGTCTGAAAAGTGGTGTTGCAGGTTGAAGTTTGAACATATCCTAAAACAAATGCAAGTTTAAAAACTCACCTTTCCAGCACATATGACACAACTTGAGTTCCTAGAAGGTACTTCACACAGCATGTTATCACCAAGAATGAAAAACCCTGTGCCACCACACCATTTACACTCTACATGCCCATTGGAATCACAAGAAGAACAAGCAACAGGCCTTGGTTGCTGCAACCACCATCAGTAGAACATTTTTACAAGGTTTTGATCCCAACAAAGGTACAAAATCAACAAAACAACATAATTGCTTAAAATATATATATATATAATCATAGGGATAAAGTTATTTTATAAATGCTCTTTAATCTATAAAGATAAAAGGAATTTTAGTCACTCATAACCGCCTCAAATGAACTCTGATTGAAATCAAACTAACTCTGATTGAACTCATTTCAGCGGCGTTCTAACGCTAAACACAAAAGTAAACCTTAAAATCTAAAACTAAAAGCGAAACGAAACCCTAAAAGCTAAGATCTCAGAGTTTGACGAGCTGTTTCTAATGCCGTAAGTACAATCGTAGTTCGTTTAAGCTGGTTTATGAGTGACTAAAAAACAATTTTTAGGCTTTAACCAATTTCATTGATCAAATCTAATTCAGTTAAGTGACCCCCAATTTAGATCAACTAAATTCGTACGAAACGAGTTCAGCAAGTTGAATTTGTCAATTAATAGATAATTATTCACCAAAGCACTAAATTTAACAAACAGCACAAACCCTAATTTCTGATTCTAATTTACACACACCTGAGAGATTAACCACGCTTGTTCCATACGCTTAAGGAAATTAGAGGAATTATCGGGGGATGATTCCACCATTGAAGCTCTTAAAACGAAGATTCCGCCGCCGTTGATCGCTTTCTTGATCCGACTTACGCCGCCGTGACGACTATGATGATTGTATCCCGTAGTTGATGATTTTGTTGAAATCGACAACGGATTACAAGAACAACTGATACAAGTGCTTGAAATCATCGATTTAGGCTTGATTTAGGAGAAATTAAAACTGATTTGGAAGTATAAAGAGAATTGTTTGAAGGTTGTTGATGATGGCGGCAGCAGTTTCTTGTGGATTTCTACAACTACAACTTCCACCGGAATTTCTTAAATATTTTATATTCATACAAAAGAAATTTCTTTTTCTTTTAATATCACGCGTTGTCGAATTAATCAGTGTTTTCAGACTTGGATCGAACCACTCAACCGGATTGAGATTCGGAGGTTGGACCGGTCCAATCCACCCTAAATTTTTCTGTATTCAAAGACCAGGGCGGTGGATGTTTTGATTTTTTTTCATTTGTTTGGTTTTTTAATGAATTTAATGGGTGGTTCAAATTATGTATTGAAGTGTTGGATATAAGATTATTGTTGAGTTTTATACAAATATAAAATACACATTTAAAAAATTCCGTATTGAATTATATATATAACTATAAATCTAACATACGTGTATATATATTATTATGATATGATGTCATACAGTTCTTGAATTTAGTCCAATCGGTCCGATCAGTTCGACCAGTAAGGTGACTTGTTCATTGTTTGGTCCGGTTCTGAAAACATTGGACTTAACTTTTATTTTTTTTTAAATAAAGATGAGAGATTTTACCACTAGACTTCATTAGAAATGTTCATACAAATAAATGGCTCGTTCTGTTAGCATAGCTTCAAATTTTATTGACCTTGTTATTTTACTATATATTTGTTTAAGCGGTTATAGGCTTGAAAATTCAATTCAACCTCTCCGGCCTATAGTCGACCGGTCCAACCGAATGTAGTTAAAAAGTTTCAATTGGACCATTTATGTAGCCAGCTTCTAGTCAACACGACAATTTAGTCTTAAGAACATTGGTAACAAATTTTAGTAAATCAACTTGATTAAACGATTTAAAAACAAGGCAAATAACCAACAAGACGGATTTTTTATTCATTATATTTTTGTTACACATAGAAACCTATCGTGTAGTACAAAAGATTGAACGTCCTACATCAAGAACTATCATATCCACCTCTACATATCACTTGATCTTTCACATCCATGTCGCAATGTTGTGCTCATACGTATACAAAAATATTTTGTGTTAGCATGATCATTTTTCTTTTGAGTACGGCTGAGTAGGATCATGGTTGGACCAAGTAACCAGGATACCCGATCCTAGACGGACCAATTAAGCATACAAGGTTCAGTTCTTGGCGTTAATTCTTAACTTTGGGGGTAAATTCGGGATCAGTCCAACCTAGGCTTTGTTTGTTCTGGGCAAAAAGCCAAAATACTAGAAATCTTAGCATAAAAATTTCACAGATGATCCTAGATAACATAAGACCAACCAAATACTAAAAGATCATAACCAACTCACTATACATATTGGCCCGGACTTCGGTTTTAATTTTCTGTAAATTCAGGTTAAGACCAATCCAGTTTCAACTTGACACACAACCCTGATTTTGTGTATGCATAATTCGAGATGGTTGGATGGGGATTAGGCCCAAATAGGTTCATAGTTTGACCACAAAAGTCAAAGTCAAAGTCAACTTGCATTTCTTCTTTGCTAACAAAGATGTAAAACTAGTATTAAGTTGGCACTTGGTACCACTCATGCAAATTCCACTTTCAATATGGCTTTCTGAAATCCAATAGGCACTTATTTCACCAACCACAAGGTATAAATCATTCAAATATTAGATATTATAAATCATGAATAGTGTATACAAATCTTCTGCAGCAGTCACTCAAATCTTAAATCATATAATGTAAATAATATGATTTAAAACATGTATTTTTATATGTTTACTGCTTGTGGGAAAAATCCCTGAAAAGCAGAACTTGCTACTAACACATGTCAAAATTGTTTTCGTTACACAAGTAGCTTTGAAATTGATCTCACTTAAGTTGAAGCCGAATACTGCATCACTAAACTTCTTTGTTTAACAAGCTCGTGAAGATCTTGAACGATTTTGAAAACCGAATCAGGCCTTGCTAGCCTCAACGCGTTTTGTGACATAGCTTTGAGCTCATGTGCTTTTGGACCAAACCAATGACCAACAATATCTGCAATCTCTTTTGGTGACTTCGAAAATTTTCCACACCCATTTTCCACCACATATGGCACATTCCCAACTTCCTGCAAAATGGTAAATAACTCTTCAATTTTAACATCAGAAATATGTGTAAACAATTACAAATTATATTCATTATGATAATAATCTATTTTGACTTTCATGAAATAATTTAAGGGGTTTAAGCAGTTGTATACATTTGAGCCATTAGAGGTAAAAATAACCCAAATCGACCTGTTTGCAGGTAAATGGGTTGATATTGCCACCTCTATGGATAAAGGTGTTTCTTGTTCTATTATAGTTTATACCCAATAACTAAAGATAGAAAAAGTAGCAGAAAGAAAATCAACTTAAATAACAAAACTACCTGGCCAGCAATATAATCATTTAGAATTATGGGGAGCCCTCGGATCATAGCTTCTGCAATGGTTCCAGGGCCAGCCTGCAAGACATAAATAATCAATTAATAAATATTCACAATAATTCACCAGACAATGTAAGATTTGACTTTTGAGAGTCAACTAAGTAATATTTCAACTTTGAAAATTGCAAGATTCAATTTGCTTGTGTACAAAAAATTACTAAGTTTAAATCTTGCTAGAATCAAAAGTGGACTTATTTTTGGGATGAACGGGAAGAACAGAAGGAACCCGATTACCTTGGTAATAATACAATCACAAGCACCCATGCACTCTTCCATCTTAGTCACAAACCCCTTCACCTGAAAAGAATTAATATTTTTACTATAATCACTTATCTACTAATATAATCAACATTTACTTATGACAAAAAGACCAACTTTAACAATAATAGATAACCCATATGATGACCGCTTTAGTTCAGTCCAAAGGAGTCAGAGAACAAGTAACCCATGCTAAAGATGAGGATACTGAACAATGATTATAATGATGAATGACGATTGTGACAATATGATGATGGGAATACTCACCAGAACGGGAATCTTCCACTCGGCTGAAAGCAGTTTATTCTCAAGTTTTTTGTTGCGTCCACATATTACAAGCACCTGACCGATCGGCTCACCAAGATTTTCATCATATAGTGCATTCCCAAGAGCCTTAGCTGTAGCCTCAATGGGCCCCATCCCCTCTCCACCACCCATCAGTAACACAGCTGGGAGATCCTCATTCAGACCAAGCTCCTTCCTCAATTCAACCTATGCAAAATACATACAATTAGCAGGAGTTTCAAGATTTTAATGAATAAGCAATGGTCTAACCTCAAGTTGTGAATTAAGATAAAGATTATATGATTCAACTCATTAGGAATTTTGACTTTTGAGATAAAGAGAATTTGAATATTTATATTTGTTTTTACACAAAATATAATGTCTTTTAAAAGTGTCAAAATACATATAGCCATATGCAATTATGCAGTTTGGTTGGATACCTATTTTTTTAGAGTATTGGAATGAAACAGAACCACATAATGTGGATTGACAAATTTACCGAACCAAAAAAAAACCAAATTGCACAGTTAACCTCTTTTTTGGCTCGGTTTGGCAGTTATTCAATAACTCCATAGAGGCAACAATTTTGATCCTTTTCCTCGCGGAAGTTAAACGGGTGAAACGAAAAATTATATCTAAAGGGAAAGGAGTCAATGGGTCAAAAATGTCGAAGGTCACACAAAAATGTACTTTTTTTACATAATGCATCCTAAGTCAGTTTATTAAAAAAATTACTATGGAAGTAATATAGTTATTGTAGTCATGTTTGACACAAAATATGTATGAAAAACCTTTAAAATTTAGAACAAAACGTGTTTTGGGTTAGATCAATATATACCAAAATTTACCCGTTTTAACCCAAACCCCTGTATTATTTAGAGTCATCACCCAACCAAACTCCTACTGTTTCTGATAGAGATGCTAACCTTGGGTCGAACAGGCTTCACAAAAGAGGGTCGAACGGGGAGACCATAAACTTTTATCTGAGAAGACTGCAGACCAGCTTTTGAGGCCCGTTTAGCCACTTCTTCTGTAGGGCAATAGCATCTTGTTACAAGCTTATGAAACCTATCACATACACAACAAAATCAGCACAATCTTGACACTCAAAACCGCATGTTAAGTAGAAACTTTGGGATGCTAAACATACCATGTAGGATGGCAAGTACTTAAATCTGTCACGACTGTAGTAAACACAATCTTGTCTAAAAGACCCTTTGATCGCAAGATACGAAGTGGGACATGCTGCATTAATGGATGCACACTGATGATAATATCGGGCTGGTACTTCATTAGACCCTTTGCAACCTCTCTGTCACCATACACATAGATGATACACGTATTATTCACGTTAAAAATGATATTTAAAATAGTTATGATGATAACTTTCAAACCATTGACATACAAACTATCTACAAAATAGCATGATATGAAAACATCCATACGAAAAACAACAAAAAGTAATCAATTTAGAATCTTTACCGCGCTATAAATGTGGAGGTGGCTGCAAAATTCGACTGGTGAACAACGCGAGGAGCAGAAGCATAATATGTCATCCTCCACAAGGATCCATGTTTAACCAAAAAGTTATAACTTCTTGGCAACTGATTAAACGGCCACGGCGTGTGATCTGTCCATAGATCAGTCACAAACACCTGAAAACACACACACTCAATCAAATTCCAATCTGATCACGCCAACTAAAGAACAAGAATTCAAGAAACCTACCTCATATTCATCACCAAACTTCTCATTAAAAGCCCATTTAATAGCTTCAGCAGAAGCTCTATGACCACCACCTGTGTCACTCATCAAAATCAGCACCTTTTTCTTACCATTTGACTCAAAACCACTTAATGCCACAGTTTCATCCTCCAAAACACCACCATTTTGTCCTCCTAACACACTCTCTGAACTAACCTTGACCGAATCGAACCCGAGTGGAATCTTCTCACAATGAAACTTAACAAACTTGTTAAACTCATTAAAGAACTTATTAATGCTAGAAGCACCTCTACTTCCTGAACTCAAAGAACCCACAATCTTCAACGATCTCCTCCTCTTACCCCCACCAGCCCTAAAACCCCCAATCTTTTTATCAGATTGAACAAAATTAGAGAAAATCGAAGGACACCCATCTAAACTCAACCGATTAGCCGTAGAATCAACAGCAAAGGTGCTCAATTTCGACAAAAGATTGATGGCATTATTGGTTTCTAAAGCTACAGATGACGATGAAGACGAAGATGATGACTGCATCGCTATTTTTTCCCAATTCTTGCAATTCTCAACACTAATCGCAAGAAAAGCATATGGGTGTCGCTAATTTTCGATAAAGAACACGAATTTGACGAAATTTTCAACTGGGGTGGGGTGAATTGACAGGAGAATTGAGAAATTTGGGGTCTTTTTTGAGGGAATTTGAAGGTTTGTTTGCAGCCACAAAGATGGGAGTTGGGATTTAGGAACAAAAGGTAATATTCGATGGATTTAATGGGTTAAATACAGTGAGGGTGTTGGAATGTACGTAGAAAGAAAGAGATTGAGAGGGAATGTGTTGGTGATAATCAGCCAATGGGAGAGTGGTGGTGGTGGTCACGTGTATCATGCTTGGGTTTGTTTGGTTGGTTAAGTGTTTACATTTGGGTTTATTTTTATTGGGTTTTTTTTAAATGCACCCTAGTTTAGTTTCTAGTTACAACCTAGTTTATTATATTAATTACATTTATTGGTTTTGGTGTTTTTTAAACCCAATCAAAGTATAGTCAGCAGCTAAAATTTTGTGCAACATTAATTACTTAAATTAACTACTTGAGTTATTTTTTTATTACTTTGTTATTATTTTTAATAAAGTATTTAATTACGTGAGTCGATTTCTTTGTTTATTACTTTGTTTTTAATTTTTAAAATATAGGAAAGCATCCACGAAGTTTTTATAATTATAATTATTTTTTTAATAAATAAATATGCAGCATATGCGATTTTATTAAACAAACTTGAAAATCACCGTATCAATATTTTGCTTTAGTTTACACAAAATTATATTCTATTATTCTTTTATAAAAGAAAAGAAAATAAATGTATCTAAAATTATAAGTTATTTAATGTAATATACAACCTAGCTACATTTAATTTTATATGAATCAGTTCGTGGCAAATCAATTTCCTCACTTTTAGAATGAAATATAAGTAATTATTTTATCAACAAGTATAAAAATAACTTTTGTGTATTGTCGTAATATTTTACTTATAAGATGAAACATTTTATACAAGTTAGATCAATATATGCAGATTTTTTAAATACATGCATGTAGAAATTGGTGATAAAAATAAATTATGCTTTTCTTAAAATATTTCTTATATCAAACATAATCATAAAATATTTTAAAATACACTATGAAAATATTTGTAATTTTAATTTTTGTTATTAAATTATATTAAAAGTGATTGCATTTAATGCAAATGAAATATTTATAAAACTATCTAAAGAATAAAAGCAGATGAAACTAATGAACATCTCTCACTCGTATTTAATAGTTACATAATGATTGAATAATAATAAATAATAAGAGTATAAGTAGTTATAGACTAGGGTGCAAATAGCAACACAGATTTTGTGTTAAAAGCAATAATAATCCGACTCAGACAACGGTAAGAATCATATAAACACTTGTAACGAAATCTTTTAGAATAAGTTTTGAAACTAAAAATTGAACTGGTTGTCGTTCTAAACCAAATTTAGAGATGGGATAACGTCATAAAAATTAGAAAATTTTGAACTGTGTATATCTATAATGTAGAGCTTGGGTTACTACTTACTAAGTTAACCAATAGATTCTTTTTTGAAAAGAAAAAAACTTGAAACCCGAGTCGATTGGTCCGATTTCAATGATTTGATTGTTAACAATCTTAAACAATCTAACTAGATCATGTAGGTACTTTGATTTATGAGCCAACCGACAGGTCTAATCCAATTGTGAAAACGTTACTTGTATTTTTTTGTTTAAACTATAATAAGGACATGTTATTTTTTCTGTCCCGTTAAATTAGCAAAACGCTTGTGTGTGCTTATTCGATTTGTTTTTTTTTCACAAGCAATAATATTCAAAGTTTCAAATTCGATTTAATTTAAAACTTTTTATGAAAATAAAACAAGACCAACTATGTATACAAAAATTATCAAGTAACTTCACTGGTACATGAGGGGAGCATTTTTCTCACGACACTAGAGCACAAAGTGGAGAAGCATCATGTCATTTGCAACATTTATAGGTCTTATAAACCTAGCTAATAATGATTAGACCTTAAACTAATGCATAACTATTTCCAAATCATTTTTAATATTTCTACCCTAATATAATAGTATTTTAAGAGAATACTTGGCACAATTTTAGACTAACAAAATTTTCATTTTTCACCCAAACTACTTTAATCCGTTTTATGACAATTAATAATTAATAATTAAGATAATAATTTATTCAACCGTTTTAATTTTTATTTAGTTAAAGAAATAATTCAATGGTTCCTAATTCATTTCTCGTTACAAATGGAAAGATGCCATATATATTATACCTTATGAAATTGTTTTATATATAGTAAGTTATTTTAGTAATTAGAAGCACATAGAGATTTATAATTTATATTTTTTTATTATCCAACCTGTGTAATAGATAAGTTTTTTTAAGACTAGTCTTTAATAATTATGTTAAAAGTAATAGACTTTCAACACCGTGGACTCTATTACATCGATTCTCGTTTCGTTTATTCACATAAAGTTCACAAGTTTAAATATTACACCATATGTATCAACCTAAAATTAAAAGGAAATTATTTAATAGCATCAACGTATAATTAGATATTAGATATAATAAATAAAATGGAAAGATGTATCAACTTATATGTTATATGGTGGGAAAATGTGTAAATTGACCATAGTCAAAATAGAGGATTTTGACCAAAATGAAACCAATTCAAAGAGGACCATAATAGTTAATTTGAGCATGATTAGTGAAGGACAAAATGCTATATCGACTCATATTTTCTATAGTTTGAAAAGTTTATAGTTTTCAACTTTTTTTTAAACTTCATCGCATTTCCTAAAAAGGGATAGATTTCTCTAAATTAAGGATAAAATTTATTAACTTATTCCTCATTCATCTATTACAACTCAAAATATTCACATTGTGTTTCTTGTTCGCATCCTTGTAATTTAGCTAGAAACCATATCTATCCTTTAAATTTGTTTATCTTTTGTCTTTATTTCTATATCTATTCAATAAAAAAAATCTACTTTTTTATTATTTTTCTCTTTCTTTCACTTACAAAATAAAGAAAAAAAGAAGAAATGATTAATGAGACTTTAGATATGATGAATTGAGTTTGTAAATTTCATTCATATATTAAGGAATGCGATGAAGAGAAAAAAAAATAAACGAACGTCCTAAACTTCCTTCAAATTTTAGGATGATGTTGATATAAAAACCATATGAGAATTCTTTTACTATTTATTCTCCGTCCATCTTACCATTCATTTTATGAATGCTTGTAAATAAAGTAAATAATAATAAAACGAGTAAAAGATAGAATTTAACTGAATATAAATGGATGTCAAGAATGAGCAGGGGTGGATTTATGTTGATGACATCGGAGTCATAGGAATACAGTGAATTTTCGCAAGTATATAGGGATGTATGTGTGGATTTTTCAAGTGACAACAATGTTTTTTAAACGATGATTCTATTTGATTTTGATTTTGATGAAAAAGATGAACTTAAGTTGAAGTAAAAGAAGTGTTTATCACAAAAGATTGGAATAGTGATATCACAAATTTATTTGAAGAAGATAAAAAAATATATAATAGGTATTTACCTCTAAGTAATTTAGCTTTTTACTTTTTTTATTGACCCGACCCAAGCTGATCCGGAATTGTTTATGTCCGTTTGTATAAAATTGGAGTATATAAAATCAATGACTCCATAGAAATAAATTTCTGGATTCGTCACTGAGAATGAGATGTAGTAACTTAATGTTAATACAGTAAAACCTTTATAAATTAATAATGTTAGAACCGGGTTTAATTTAATGAGATATTATTATATCAATAAATTAATAAATTATTAATTTAAAGAGTTGGCTTATATTCGTAAGCAACTCTCAAATTAATGCATCAACTTTTAAAATTTTCATATCCTTTCACTTTACCTATTTGAATAAAATAAAAAAATTACCTTCAAAATTCCTATGTGCATTCACACATTAATGAAGTTATTAAATTTAATGTACACAAATCTAGATTGATCATTATAAAATGTCTATGATAAAAAAAAAATAACTGGTTATAGATTTATTTTTACCAGACAATCCTAGAATTTTAAAATATTTTAGTAATTATTAATTTTAGTTTTGCTGGAACCAATATATTTATACTGGGATTTCAAAAAAAATTAGTATCTTATTATTTTGTTGATTGGGATCCAATTTTATAATGGTCCCAAGTTGAGACCGGACAAACTATTATTTTTATTAAGTTTATAAATTTATCGAGTATTGAATTATAAAAGTTCTACTGTACATGTGAATACTACTAGTTGCTTAACTATGTATGACTATGTATTCAGCTCCTCTAATTTTACTATTTTTCAATAACGTTTTTATTACACCAGAACAATGTGAATAGAGATATAGCCCCAAGTGACCAAAAAAAAAAGAAGTCACTACACCAAGTGACAGGGCAGACCTAGTCTTTGGGTTGGGGGCAGCTTCCCCTATTAATCTTTTTTGTGTTATATGTATATAAAAGTTTTGAGCGCCACTTAAAACTATGTAATCGTACCACTTTTGTCTTTTATAAAAAATTTTCTGGGTCCGTCACTACCAAATGAGTCTATGAGATTCATGGTTGTCGAGGATTCAATGTTCAATGAGGGTCTTAGGTTAGATTTTAGACTTCAGAATTTTGAAAGAAGACTTAAATATTGATAAAAAAATAGTTGACTTTTGTATTTTTTTTTTGAACGACCAACTAAGCAACTGTCGGGTACTCCGTACACGACGCTCCAATGGCTAAAGAGACGCACAACGTGGCCACTAGTCCACACGCGCGGAACCCGTAGCCCACCAGTCTTCAATTCCGGGGAAAACCCGACAACCCACCCAATTTAGTATGATTTCGTGACTTGAGTCTTAGTAAGTCAAAATTAATTAAGCATTTTAATTCTACGGGATTTAGTATATAATGGAATAATAATACATGTTCATGTAACATTGTAACATGCTTTTGTATAAAAATTATAACATATGTTTATATAAGAATGAAGACAATAAAAACAAGAGTGTGTTGTGCCCAAACATCCCTTTGACCATCTTTAAAAAATTAATAACATCAAATAAAATGCCAAAACGGAATGAATAAAAAAGGTCAACTTACCCTCAAACAATAAAAATAAAAACGTGTTTGTAAGGAAATATTCAAAAAATAAAATTAAAACCATAAAACACTATTCTACTTGACACTAAAGTGCGCGTTGACTTAGCCAAAAACCATGAAGAAAAGTTTAACACAGGAATCAATCTTTTCGATTAAAAAAACACACGTTTTGTTAAAGTTGAATAAACATACCGTCCAAAATTTAGTTTAGATTGGCTAATATCTTATTTTAATCTATAATAATAAAACAAAATAATATATGATTGTTTTTTTAACACGTTTACATCATCTCCACCTAAACTCTGACTAAGATTGTCCACATGTTCTTATCACATTAAAATTACAATTTTTTGCCTTGACTTTAAAAAATTTTCTTTAATAAATGCTAATTTAATACTATATTAAACATAATTTGTTTCTAGAAATAAATAAGAATTCGTTAATAATACTTAATGAGACTTAAGTTTGTTAAAATATAATTTAATTTGTACTTAATTATTGTTAAAACTAAAAATCATAAAAATATATATAATATTTATGAATAATAAAATCTTTTATCTCTTTATACTATTGTTTATAACTTAAATATGTTTGTTATGTATAATAATTTTATTTATGGTTTTTGTGTCCGGTGGTGTTGGCGTCTCCCTTCGTTGTGACCGGCGTTGCATGGTGGTCACCCAGCCTTCGATTTCAACCGCGAGATGGGTTTGAAGCCTTGTTTTCAAGGTTCTCGGCACCTTTTTAAGAGAGAGAGTGTGTGTGCCGATCGGAGGTTGCTTTCTTTTGTCGATGATGTCGTTGCCGTCTGACGGTGGCAGGTTGCCTCGGCCTTCCCATTGCCGATGGTGGTTGTGTGGTTGTTTATGTCGCTGTCGATTGCATGCTCTGTTAAGGGACGCCATAGTGGTATGACGGTGACGATTGTTCTTGACCAATTTCTCTACCCGTTTCTGGTAGACGTGCAGCTGATCGGCCGCTGTCGTTGGGGCCGTTCCAGGTGGCTAGGTGTTGGTACGGTCGTAATTGTTACTGTGTTAACCTTTTTTTATGCCGACAACTTTTGGGGCTTTATTTTATTTACTGATTTGGCCGGTGAAACATAAAATAATTTCGTTTTTGTCCTCTATTTCATTTTGGGTTTATCCCTCAGTCGGTGACGATAAGCGTTTGCTTATCCGAGACTTTGTTGTCTGATATGTTTACACGTTGTATCATTATATGAGTCGATGATGATGAACCAGATGAAATGTTAATTTAGGGTAAAGATGGTGTTGGTTGTCGTGCTTGGCAAGCTTGTTGGTAAATGTTTTATATTTAAACAAAGTTTTTTAAATTGAAAGTTTAAACATAATAAAACTATTTTATTAACTAAAACATTTACTTGCACGTAATTTTATTCATATCTTATATCAAAATAACGTTTTACAGCTTCTAACTTTTTGTTAATAAATGTTTAATATTTTTCTCATTCAACCCATATATTACACGGATTTATAGCCTAGTGTTATAATAAAAAAGTTATTTGCAAACAAATTTTATTTAACGACCTTTAAAATACTAATTATTTTCAAAAATCAATGTACTCATAATACTACATCATATCATTGTCTATTGCTGGCTCAACTAATCCATTCCACCACATTAGACACCATCAATGAATATTCTAACATGATTCTAACGTTACAAACATGTCCAATTCATCATATCTAAGATTCTATGCAATTAAAGTTTTCTTTTCGGGCAAGTACATCCCAAAATCTATCCAACCCCAATACATACTTGAATTCATAACAATATACCAATTCAAGCTCATATCTTCATTTAAACATGTTCAACACCATCAAATCATCGCAATTCACAAAACCCATATTCAAAAGTTTCTACTTTTAGTAAGGTATGAACTACATTAACAATTCTTGGATTTCTAGCATAATCATCATCATTCTAACATTCATACAACATCATAAACACCATATCATCATAAATTCATCATCAAATCACCAACTTCACGCAATAAAGTTACTATTAATAGCAATGTATGAACAACGCATCAAAATCGCAAAATTTCTTGTACAATCCACGTAAACTATCATCAATACAATCTAGCTAACATCACACATTCATCAAACAATCTAAACTTCGACTTTCAAGCATCAATCTCGAACTAGGGTTTCGGCCATAACAACAAACCATGAAAAACCACAAAAAACTAACCTTTAATCACGTATTGGACAAGAATTGATGTTTCTAACGTGTAATAATCCTTGAAATCGATCTAAATCGATGCAAATTGCTTGTTCTTGGCTGAAATCGCAGGTTTGTGTGTGTTTCAGTGTGTGTCGCGGCCGATGGGTGTGTGGGGGATAGGGTTGGGTTTTTTTTTATTTAATTTATTAATATTACCACTTAAACCCCTATAGTTTTACATTTTATTAAAACTAAGCTTTAAATTACTTTTTAAAAGGTTCTAACTTACTAATGTAAACATTATTAACTAATAATAATAATCATATGCATTATTTTCACTAACAACAAAATACACGAATTAAATACACACGTTTTCACGTTACGCGATAAAATTCACAAATAATATTTAGATCGCATAAGCACAACCAATAACCAACATTATTAGTTAAATAATTATTTGTTTATCATTATTAATTATTATTAAGTCACCAACGTTCAACGAAAACTAGTGTGTGCTCACGACACGTGTATGCAAGACCTAACGGAACTAACGGAGTTTAGTAATGGAAAATTACCGGATGTCACATTATCCCCATGTTGAAAGAATTTCGTCCCGAAAATTGCGTTACATGGTATGTGTACCATCACTGGTCTACTGCATTGGCACAAAGTAATCGAGTGAGCTTCGGATGAGTTGTCACATCATCCCCATGTTGAAAGAAATTCCGTCCCGAAATTTAAATCAATACCTTCGTCGGCTGGCATCGTCTTTTCGAATAGTTGAGGATACTTAAGCTTCATCTGGTCCTCACGTTCCCATGTAAATTTCGGTGCACGTCTTGAGTTCCAACGAACTTTGACTATGGGTATTTTGCTTTGTTTAAGCGTCTTTACTTCACGATCCATCACCTCGACTGGTTCCTCAATGAAGCGTAATTGTTCATCTACTTGCACTTCCTCAAGAGGTACTACCATTGTTTCGTCGGTTAAGCACTTCTTCAGATTTGAGACATGAAACACATCATGGATTCCACTCAGTGAATCAAGTAGGGCTAAATGATAGGCCACTGGACCTATTCTTTCCAATATCTCAAATGGTCCAACATATCTCGGATTTAGCTTTTCTCTTTTACCAAACCGAATGACGCCTTTCTACGGTGAGACTTTCAATAAAACTTTGTCCCTTACCTGAAATTCTAGAGGTTTCCGTCGCTTATTTGCATAGCTTTTCTGTTGTCGCGCGTTGCAGCCATACGGTTCCTTATTTGCACAATCTTCTCAATGGTCTCGTGCACTAACTCGGGACCCGTTAGCTGACTATCACCAACTTCAGCCCAGCAAACTGGTGATCTACATTTTCGCCCATACAAAGCTTCGAAAGGTGCTGCCTTTATGCTGGTATGATAACTATTGTTGTAAGAAAATTCCACCAATGGTAGGTGAACTTCCCAGTTATTCCCAAAGTCAATCACACAAGCACGTAGCATGTCTTCTAGTGTCTGTATAGTACGCTCACTTTGACCATCAGTTTGTGGATGATAAGTAGTGCTCATGTCTAATCGCGTACCTAAAGATCTCTGTATGTAAAACGAGCATCGCGGTCAGAAATAATTGAGACTGGTATACCATGTCTCGAAACTATTTCCTTCAGATACAGTCGGGTTAACTTCTCCATTTTGTCTGTTTCCTTTATCGCCAAGAAATGAGCGGACTTCGTTAATCGGTCTACGATAACCCATATCGTGTCACAACCAGTAGGAGTCCGTGGTAGTTTGGTAATGAAATCCATTGAAATCTGTTCCCACTTCCACATAGGGATCTCAGGTTGTTGTAATAGTCCAGATGGTTTCTGATATTCCACTTTTACCTTCGAGAAGGTCAGACACTTACTCACCTAAGTAGCTACATCCGCTTTCATGTTAGGCCACCAATAGTGCGCCTTCAGGTCATGATACATCTTGTCAGATCCAGGATGTATAGAGTACTTAGACTTGTGTGCCTTACTCATGACCAAGTCCCTCAGATTTTCATGCAGAGGTATCCAGAGTCTGTCCATGAAATAACGAATCCCATCCGCCTTTACTTCCAGCTGTTTATCCATTCCCCGTAACGATTCAGAACCAATATTTTCTGCCTTCAGAGCTTCGGCCTGAGCCTCTCGGATTTGTTCATGTAACTGTGTGCTAATCGTAAGTTGCAAAGCTCGTACGCGTCGAGGCTTAGCAGTTTCTTTTCTACTCAGCACGTCAGCAACTACATTAGCTTTTCCCGGATGGTATTTGATAGCGCAATGATCGTTGTCGAAGACCCGATCAAATAAGAAAAGAATTTTACTTGTTTTATGATTCCTAAATACCTTAACTAGTTAGGGTAAATAGGGTGTCGATCCCACGAGGAGTCCGTGGATGGTGTCACGCGTAACTGATTCAAAATTTACTTACTTACTATTGTCACTAAACTGTAAGTTAGAACTAAATGAAATTACCTATAAAAATAATCACTTTATGACGCAAGACGAAACTTGGACTTGGTTGAAAACACGCAACAAAGTAATATTGTTCGACATATAAAATATATTAAAAATACAATATCAACTATACTAAGTGCATGCATATTAACCAATCGTCACGCAATCATAGTCATTCAACAATTCTACCCAGTGCCTTTGCCTCATATTCAATTCTTTTTGCTCAAAGATGTGCTGAAGACTCTTGTGATCGTGTTAATCGTCGTGCTATCGTGACGTACCGTACAAGTAATGTCTCCAGATCTTTAAGGCAAAAACTACCGTACCCAGCTCCAAGTCATGGGTGGTATAGTTATTCTCATGAATTTTCAGTTGTCTCGAGGCGAAAGCTATCACTTTACCTCGCTGCATCATGACACAACCAAGTCCTTGAACAGAAGCATCATAATAAACTACAAAGTCATCACTTCCCTCGTAATGCCAATATCAATGCGCTACACAGCTTCTGCTTCAGTAACTGGAAAGCGGACTCTTGACTATCACCCCATTTATACAGTGTTCCTTTATGATTCAAAGCCGTGGAGAGGTTGTGCGATCTTGAAAAATCTTCAATGAATCGTCGATAATATCCTGCCAGTCCAAGAAACTATCGTATCTCACTAGGCGTCTTGGGAACTGACCAATTCTTTATCGCCTCAATCTTTGCTGGATCGACATGTATCCCTTTCTCATTAACGATATGACCCAAAAATTGCACTTCACGTATCCAGAAATCACACTTAGAAAACTTGGCGTACAGTTGTTCTTTCCTGAGTAATTCCAGGAATTAACGTAAGTTCTCCTCATGTTCTTCCTTGGTCCTTGAGTAGATCAATATGTCATCAATAAACACAATAACAAACTGATCGAGATAGGTTTGCACACACGATTCATGAGATCCATGAATACGGGGTGCATTTGTCAACCCAAATGGCATGACCAAGAACTCGTAATGACCCATAACGTGTACGGATGCTTCTTCGAGATGTCTTCCTCTCGAACTCTCAGTTGATGATAACCAGCCTCAAATCAATCTTAGAATAATAGCTTGATCCTTGAAGTTGATCAAACAAATCATCTATACGAGGTAAAGGGTAACTATTCTTGATCGTAACCTTGTTCAATTCTCTATAGTCAATGCACATTCGAAATGTGCCATCCTTCTTCTTAACAAACAGAACTGGTGCTCCCCAAGGCGATGAGCTCGGTCGGATAAACCCTTTATCCAATAGCTCTTGTAGTTGAGTAGATAATTCTTGTAGTTCGTTCGGAGCTAACCTGTAAGGTGCTCTCGCGATCGGAGCGGCTCCGGGAGTCAAATCAATTTGGAATTCGACTTGATGATGAGGTGGTAATCCAGGTAGATCCTCTGGAAATACCTTAGGAAAGTCACGAATGACAGGGATCTCCTCTATCCTCTTTCCTTCTGGTTGCTTATCAGTGACGAGGGCTAATATAGCTAATCGACCCTTACGTAGCAACTTCTGTGCTTTCATGTATGATATGATACCCATCACTGCACCACACCGTTCACCTCTGACCAAGAAAACTTCTTCGCCAACAGGGATTCGTATAATCTTTTCACGACATATGACTTCCGCTTACTTGTCGGAAAGCCAATCAATGCCGACTACTACATCAAAGCTGCCGAGTGTAACAGGTATGAGATCTATGTCAAGGTATGTCCAGCAAGTTCTATCTTGCAACCCATAAGGATATGTGTCACGTGAACCTGCTTACCGTCAGCTAACTCTACGATGTAATTAGATTCTAACGCTGAGGGCTCATCACTTAAGAGACTACTAAACTTAGTGGAGATGAAACTTCTATCGGCTCCAGTATCAAATAGTACGATAGCAAAACGACCATTAACAGGGAATTTACCATTAATAGTATTAGGGTTGTTTAGAGCTTCACCTGAACCGATGACAAAAGCTCTTCCTTTTGCCCCACTATTGTTGCCACCGTTATTACTGCCATTGCCATTATTGGTGTTGTTATTGTTGTTGCCATTGTTATTGTTGTTGTTTCCACCATTTCCGTTCTTCCTCAGCTGCGGACAGTTTCTCCTAAAATGGCCCTCTTTCCCGCATTCAAAACAACCTTTTGGCGTTTCTTGAGGTTGTTGAGGCTTCCTCATCAATTCACCATGGCAATCCTTCGCTGCATGTCCAACTTTGCCACAACGCTGGCATCGGAAACTATCACACCTGCCGGTGTGGTGGTAATTGCATCGGTTGCATTTGGGATTTTTCCCAACATAGCCTCCTTGTCCCTATGGTGCTGAAGATGACTGATTAAAGTTATGATTGTTATCGAACTTTCTTTACTGTTGGTGAGGTTGGTGCTTCTGAACGTACTGCTGCTGTTGTTGTTGCTGGTTGTTGGAGGATGAGCCTTTATCACCAGTATTCTCCCACTTACGTTTGTTATCAGGTACGCTAGCCACTGCGCCCCAGCTTGGGTAATCTTCCCTGCTCTACTGCCTGGTCGGTCAACCTATGGGCCAACCGGATAGCCTGCTGTGTGGTGTCAGGATTGGAAGTAGTCACCATACTCTGAATCTCGGGCACTAGTCCATGTATGTAATGCTCAATCCTTTTGTGCATCTCATTAACCATCCCTGGGCATAGTGTGGCCAACTCATGAGACCGTGTAGTATAGGCCTCAATCTCGGAACCTTGTATCTTGAGTTGCCAAAACTCAATTTCCAACTTCGGTACTTCATCGCGGGGGTAATACTCCTCCGTCATCATTGCTTTAAATTCGACCCAAGGTAAGTCATTAGCCATATCCTGGCCTAGCATTTGCACCTGGGCATTCCACCAGGAGAGAGCTGCGCCTTCAAGTGTTCCAGTTGCAAACTTCACTTGGTCAGCTGGCGGACAGTTACACTTCGCGAAAACAGATTCAGTCTTCTCAAACCATCTCACTAGTCCCACAGCTCCTTTAGTCCCGCTGTAGGTATGGGGCTTGCAATCCATAAAGGATTTGTAAGTATAGAGTGGGGATCCTGTTTCGACAAACCAAACATTAGTTGAGTACCCCGGACGACAACTGAGATATCGGTTAGATCACTGGTATCATTTACCTGCTGGCTGTCCTGTTTATGCAGCAGCCATTGCCCCTTGGACATGTTCGTTAATCAGAGCAGCCAACTCAGCAGGAGTCATGTTGATAGCACCAGCACCACGTCCATCGGCACCACGTCCACGACCACGTCCACGTCCTCTACCGCGTCCGTCCATATTTCACTTTACATTCACAAATACAATAGTGAGTAACATCCAACATATTAATCTCATTGAAGTATGGTAAATAGTAAGAAACAATGAATTTGCCACAACCACAATATTTATAACCAAAAATGATAACCAAAGATAAATAAATTGTAAATGATTCACAAAAGATTTCATCAATGTCAAAATTTTAGTTTTTCAGTTGGGTGGGAAACAACCCTTCCCATATAGGTTTCAAAAGGAAAGAAACACTATATAGTCCAAGTCATATAAAGGTAGAATCAGTCCAACACGTCAGATCCGTCACTGTCCTCATCCATCTCTGCTGGTTCTTCTTCGGGGGCTTCCTTCGGTTCCTCTTTCGGGTCTTCCTCATCAGGGTCTGCCACAGGTGCAGGGGCTTCAGCAACCTAAAGTGCTGCTAGCTGTGCCTTGAGTTCGGAAAACCTATCATCTATCACTATATTCTGATGATCCTGCGCGCCCATGCACTCAGTAAGCATTAGCACATTGCCTGCCAAAGTATGATGTCCACCAATGGCCATCGAGAGTCGCTCTTGGAGCGTCTCTACCTGGTAGCGCAATTGACGCATCTCAGATCGTAGGGCAGAGTTCTCATCAGTGAGTCCTCTAATCCGCTGTCGCTTCGTGTCTAGAGTGGCCACTAAAGCTGCAAACGCCTGCTCGAGAGGGATATCCAAAGTAGGAATAGTAGGCAATACAGAAGCTGTCAATGACCTAGTCCTAGGTCGGGTAGGGGCTACAGGTGGTACACGCTTTCTATAAGCCATACGACGTACGTAGGTGGGGTAGAAATCCTACTTCCGTGGAGGAACCAGGAAGGGGGTATGAAAGGATGATCCCAGTCTATCTCGCCAGGAGGATAAGGATGTCGCGACCAGTTAAATCTCCTATCAGGTACGGGAGAAGTAGGAGGTGACTCAGATCGCGCCGGTCTCTTGCCCAAATCACGGGATGACGATGCCATGCTGCGAAGTACGTGTTGCGTATGCCAATGAGTATACTGTAAAGAATAAGTGACGAGTAACTAACAAACTGTGCGGTTATAGTCTAGTGTGTATGCAACCTAGTTCCCTATAACCAATGGCTCTGATACCAATCTATCACACCCTCAAAATCCACGTGCGGGGTTTTACCAGGAGACGTGTGAACAAACCAGGATCTCAGTCATTAGTTACTCAGAACGACTCAATATGGACATACAACCAAAATCAGAGTTTAACTTTAAAACGATGCGGAAGCGTTTAATAAATATGAAAACCAGAATAATGTAACACAATGTAAAATGCGCAAACACACGCCCAACGTTGTGCAAAACAAATACATAAATGCTTACACAAAACCAACGAAAGGGTTCCAACAAAGCTGACATCTACAATGCTGACCCGTGAATGTGCACCTATGCAATAGTAACTTCAACCTGAGAATAGCATACTAAAAGAGTCAACACAATGGTTGGTGAGTTCAAGAGTTTGCGTAAAACATAACTGTAACAGTATAAATATACGAGTAAAATATAAGAGTGCATGAATTAGATAGCTAGTCCAAATTCATAACAGTATAAAATTTACGTTAGGACAAAATTACACCCGTTTGACCTCGAGTCGCACAGGTGGGGCTCGTCAGACCCAGTAGTACTACCCAAGATTTCTCGCTAGTTAGCATTATTAATGATCCGAAAGTGTGAGGACTTTCATGGTATTCAACACTATATCATACTATACACATCTTATAATAATAAAGCGTTTGTAAGTCAGTATGTTATCTCCTCCAAAAGAGAGTGTATAAAAGAGTGGGGCATGAACTCACCTGGTATGCACACGAACGATATAAAAGCTAACTTGAAAGGGAGAGGAAAGACAACCTTCAGAGGTTACCTAGAACATAAAAGTACATGAGTATGTGTACACAGAACCATAACAACCCTAAGTGCTCAATAACACATTGACCAAAGGTGTTAGAAAAACAAGACACATTTGACCCAGTTGACCTGTTTGACCCATTGGTGACATATTAATTGAAATTCCTTTTAATCAAGCATAACAGTTCATCATACATGGTTATCATACAAGTTGTTCACGTATGTCATTTCATCAACCACTTGTTCTACCTAGATCATCATACTACTAGATTATCATACATCTCATGCGAATCTCAAGTAGTCAACATACTCAATACAATCACAATCACATCACAACTAGTAATCATACATAAAGTCTAATCATGCACAACATGCCATGTGAAGCCACTCACGACTTCACACCCTAAACCCTGCCAATCCTACTAAGTAGGGGCCTCAGATTCGCACGCGTGTATGACGATCACCATCATTTATTCAACAAGATTCATACCAACCAAAATATCCAACAGTGATCTATTACAATCCCAAACATGATCCTATAATCACCCAACACAATCCATCACCATGTATACCCACTAAGAGATCAAATCTCCAAATAACCAAACAAGCATCCACATGACCCAACTAATCCATTCCACCATATTAGACACCATCAATGAACATTCTAACATGATCCTAACATTACAAACATTCCCAATTCATCATATCTAAGATTCTATGCAATTAAAGTTTCCCTTTCGGGCAAGTACATCCCAAAATCTATCCAACACCCAATACATACTTGAATTCATAACAATATACCAATTCAAGCTCATATCTTTCATTTAACATGTTCAACACCATCAAATCATCACAATTCACAAAACCCATATCCAAAAGTTTCTACTTTTAGTAAGGTATGAACTACATTAACATTCTTGGATTTCTAGCATAATCATTATCATTCTAACATTCATACAACATCATAAACACCATATCATCATAAATTCATCATCAAATCACCAACTTCATGCAATAAAGTTACTATTAATAGCAATGTATGAACAACACATCAAAATCGCAAAATTCTTGTACAATCCACGTAAACTATCATCAATACAATCTAGCTAACATCACACATTCATCAAACAATCTAAACTTCGACTTTCAAGCATCAATCTAGAACTAGGGTTTCAACCATAACAACAAACCATGAAAAACCACAAAAACTAACCTTTAATCACGTATTGAACAAGAATTGTTTCTAACGTGTAATAATCCTTGAAATCGATCCAAATCGATGCACAATTGCTTGTTCTTGGCTGAAATCGTAGGTTTGTGTGTTGCAACCTTTCGTGGTTTTGTTTAATTAGTAGTTAACCCTGTTATGTTCTTGTAAGGACCATTTATGTCATTTAAGAAACTATATGGGTTGTTTATGAATGTTTCTTTTATTGTGCATTAATTCATTAATTTAAGAGTTAATAATTTGTTTTAATATAATGCATAATAATAATAGTTAAATAAGATAAAAATAATAATATAATAGAAATGTCATACAACATCATAAACACCATATCATCATAAATTCATCATCAAATCACCAACTTCATGCAATAAAGTTACTATTAATAGCAATGTATGAAAAACACATCAAAATCGCAAAAATTCTTGTACATCCACGTAAAATATTCATCAATACAATCTAGCTAACATCACACATTCATCAAACATCTAAACTTCGGACTTTCAAGCATCAATCTAGAACTAGGGTTTCAACCATAACAACAAACATGAAAAACCACAAAAACTAACCTTTAATCACGTATTGAACAAGAATTGAGGTTTCTAACGTGTAATAATCCTTGAAAGATTCCAAATCGATGCCACAATTGCTGTTCTGCTGAAATCGTAGGTTTGTGTGTGCAACCTTTCGTGTTTGTTAATTAGTAGTTAACCCTGTTATGTTCTTGTAAGGACCATTTATGTCATTTAAGAAACTATGGGTTGTTTATGAATGTTTCTTTTATTGTGCATTAATTCATTAAGTTAAGAGTTAATAATTTGTTTTAATATAATAAACATAATAATAATAGTTAAAATAAGATAAAAATAATAATAATAATAGAGAAATGTAAGTTATAAAAGTTAAATAATTAATAAGTTATAAAATAGTTAAAACTTAAAGTTTAATTAAGTTCAGGGGGCTTTATTGTCAATTTAGAAACTAAAAAAATTAATAAAAAAAAGTTGTATTTAAAATAACAAGATTAAAACTACAGGGACCAATTGTGTAAATTCAAAAACCAAAACCAGATTCCCCCCCACCCCGTGATTCCGGCGAGGGCTCCGGCCAACTCCGGCGAGACCCAAAACCACGAAACCCTTCGAATCTTGATCCCAAACCGTTCCAAATCGATTCGTGAACCCGTTTCGAACTTGAACACGCACCTTAATTGCGTTTAGACGTCGGTTATGAACCCAATCGGTTTGAATAACCGAAGCTTTTAATCATAGAGCCGTTCGAACATTAAAACTCAATAATAATCAAATTAACTGTATCATAATCGAACGTTTAACTAATCCTAAGCTGCTATCAATCTCAATTTCACCTGAAACTCACACGAACATCACATTCGATCACCCCCTTCATCGCGACCTGCAACATTAGTGTTCTTCAACCCTCGGTCATTATTAAGTGAAATTGATAAAGGGCTTTCAATCATCGAGACCAATAGAAGCTTTTTGTGCAACGAATTTGGTTATCATCATCATTTGCACATCGATTGATTATAGCTTCGGTCGCGGCCTGTTCTTCGTCTTCCTTATCATCAATTCGACTTCAACCGGGTAATTTAACCCACCTACATACTCGATTTTTCATGGGGAACAAAAGCCCCATGATCATTAGCGTTAACAGTAACGAATTGATCTTCAATTTGGTTCAAATCGTTCTAGGGTTCATATGGTTTGGGGGGTCTTTGTATTTGTGTTTTAAGAATTAAAAACCCATTTCTTAACAGGCATAGGCGCCTAGCCTAATGGTAACACATCACTTTTCTATCCTTGAGGTCCCGGGTTCGAACCCGGGCACCCCCCATTTTTTTTAAAACTCGTTTTTTTAACCTATTTAAGTCCAGAAAATTTATAAAAAAATTATAAAAATCATTTTTAATGACTAAAAATTATTTTAGTTACCCCAATATTTTCTGTAATTTTAATATATTTTTTAATAAAACAATATGACAAAAAAAAATCATTTCTAGTTATTAGCTATAAAATGGACTTTAAAATGATAGCTTAAATCAATAAATTATTATTGATCCAAACGTTACCTTAAATTATTGATTAAATCATGATTATTTTAAATAATTATAAATTTTATTTAAACTTTATATTTAAACTTTACTAGTTATTATAGATGATTTACATTTATTTCTTTATATTAAAATACTTAAATAGTATATTTATTTCTTTTCATTGAATCAAAATATAAGCGGACCCTTTGTTAAAATTATTTATTTGTCAAAAGCCCCAAACTCCACTTGAAACCCTAGTTCACGTATGAATCGTTAAACTTATCTTTAGACTTAATCTTGGAATATATACGTTTAGGTATCTTGTAAAAGGAATCGTTGGAGCACCACTTAATTACTTGTTATTACCTTTGACACCAATTATATCATGTGAGTTTTTCATGCCCCTCTTTTACTTTATTTCACACCTTTTGGGGTGAAACATGTTAACTTTATAAACTTGCACTTGTAAACATCTTGATACTTGTAAACGCACATGCAATTCATCTTTACTTTTTGTCATGGTTATTTGTAATATTGTGAGCCTTATATGATGAACATTATATGTTGACAATCATTAACTATTGCTAGCCTGGCGACGTCATAGATCTATGGGCCTGACAAGCCTATTTGGTGCTAAAGCCGAGGTTATTGCCGGCTCCTGATGACGTATGCTTGTTCATCATGGGAACCAAGTACACTTAGCTAATCGTTAAACTTGTAAATGATATTCTTGGTCAAGGTTTGATTGTAGCTATATGTTATCTATAAACTTGCTTTATTCGTAACCATTGACATGAATTGCTACTTGTAAACTTTTATATATATATATATATGTATGCTTAACCTATGGAAACTCACCAACTTTTAAAGTTGACCCTTTTATTTTTAACATGTTTCAGAAATGCACAAGGTTGATGATTATCTTTTGAAGCATGCTTACACCTAGGATTTGGACCTAGAAAAAAATAAATAAAATAACTTGAGACTTGAAAGTTGAACTTTGTTTATTTTTGTTGTTGAGATATTTGGTTGTAATGTTTATTTCAACTATTGAATTTTTATATTTACAATTTATGGTAGTGTTATGTGGCTGTGAACAATCTTAACCCTCACATCTCGACGTTTCCGCCGTTAAGGTTGGGGTGTGACAGATTGGTATCAGAGCCCATAACTATAGGGATTTAGGTTATTAGAAATGGTGACCTAGACTATAGTTGATGCATGAACCTCATAAGAAAAATCTTTATGATCTTGTAATATATCTTGTTGCATGCTACATAATGCTACTTGTTAAGGATGGCCTCTTGATGTGCAACTTGATGCCTTTAGTTAGGATTGCCTTATAATTGAGAAACTTGGTTGCCTTGTCCTCTCTAAAACTTATTCTTAATCCTTTATTCTCTCGACGATGAAATATCTTAAACTTATTCTCGACGACACGGGGGAACGTAAGCTTTATATCAAAAGGTTCAAATCCTTAGACTTTATGACTAATCTATGAAAATCTCATCAAGGTTTTAATTCCATGAACCTAAAGAAATATTGTGTGACACATAGACACCTGTATTCTGGATTTCCTGGCAAAAAGCCTTCGGGCTAAGGTAAGCATTTCGCATAAATCCCGTGGGACTAGTTATGCTTACCTGGGGATTTCTGGGATGAGTGATAAACTATGGTCAATATACACAAGTTTCTAAGGCAATTGGAGTTAACTCACCTTGACGTGTCAACGTTTCCAAATGGTAATGCGTACCAAATGGAATCATTCCATGTGTGTTTTACAAGTCTTGAAAAATCTTTGTTGATTTATTATCTTCTACCTCCAAATTTCTGTGACTAACTTATTTTATATCCAGCATGTCTCGTCATCATGGAAAGCGTGGTAGCTCCGACCACAAATTAGCCGCCATGATTGCCCGTCAAATGGCTGCAGTCATTCCGACCATGGTTGCCGAACTGAGTAGCACCTTGATGACCAACGCTAGTAACAACACTAATGGCAATGGGCAAGGAGAGAATAGTGCAAATCAAGGAAGAAACAACCAACCCTGCACGTTTAAGCACTTCAACTCATGCAAACCTACTAGCTTTAGTGGGAAGGAAGGAGCCACTGGACTTCTCGAGTGGTTTGAAAGCATGGAGAACACCTTCATCAACTGTGAGTGTCCTGAGGCACTCAAAGTCCGTTATGCCACAAGTGTTCTTCAACAAAGAGCACTTACGTGGTGGAATAGTGAGAAGAGGAATCGTGGTGCTGATGCTGTGTTGGCACTCACTTGGGAAGAATTCAAGAACATTGCCATCCAAAAGTTCTGCCCGAGAAGTGAGTTGCAAAAGCTGGAGGAGGAGTTTTGGAATCTCAAACAAGATGGTGGAGATCATTTGGCCTATTCAACTAGGCATCACGAGTTGAGCATCCTGTTGCCTCACATGGTTGACACTGTTCCTAGGAACATTGAGAAGTTCATCAAGGGGGTGCCACCTCAAATCCAAGATGCCGTGGTGGGAAGTAGACCCACAACTTTGGAAGATGCCATTACCATCACCGCTCAACTTACTGAAAACCATATTCGAGCGGGCACCTTGTCTGTCAAAGGGGCTAAAAAGACTGAAAAGGCGGTCCCTGAAGCAGCTAAGGAGAATAAGAATGAACCGTCTTACAACAACAAGAAACGCAAGTTCACACCGGCGCGTAATTTCGCTGTGGCTACACCCAAGGTACCTCAAAGACAACCCGCTCCTGGTACACAAGCACCTGCTGCTAGAACCTATGCTGGTCCTCTACCATTGTGCAATGTCTGTAAGTATCATCATGCGGGTAATACCCCGTGCCGTATCTGTACACTGTGTGGTAAGTATGGACACTTGGTGGCTACTTGTCACCGTGCACCAAACAATGCTGCGTTAGTTGCTAATCGTGCTTGCTACAACTGTGGGGAACCTGGTCATTTTCGCCCACAATGCCCTCGTCTTGCGGGTAACGTACCACAAGCTCGAGGACGTGCCTTCAACATCAATGCAAACCAAGCACAAGCAAACAACGATGTGGTGAACGGTATGTCAAATCCAACCCCAACTTTATGATCCAAGTTCTTTTGTTGCTTTACCTGTATCGTTAACGTCTTTAAAACTGAACAGGTATGTTTCTTATTAATAATTCTTATGCCTACGTTTATTTGACTCTGGAGCCGATAAGAGTTTTGTCTCGATAGAATTTGAGCCTATACTTGCTAAGCCACATACGAAACTAGAAAGACCTCTTACTGTCGAAGTCGCCGATGGAGAACCCATCACCATTGATGTCGTCATTCATGATTGCATTTTGAGCCTAAACGAGCATGATTTCTTTATCGACCTTATTCCTATGAAACTTGGAAGCTTTGACGTTATCATTGGCATGGATTGGTTAGCCAAACATCATGCTGAAATTATTTGTTTCGAGAAGTGCATTCGAATTCCTTTGCCTTCGGGGGATACATTGAAAGTATTCGGCGAAAAATCATCCAAAGGACTCAAACTCATGTCGTGTACTCAAGCCCGAAAATGTCTAAGCAAGAATTACATGGCTTTCTTGGCTTACGTGGTCAACACGAAAGTCAAAGGGAACGATCTTAAGGATGTCCCGATTGTACGAGACTTTCCTGGAGTGTTTCCCGATGACCTTAGCGGTTTACCTCCCGTGCGTGAAGTCGAGTTTAAGATCGATTTAATTCCGGGAGCGAACCCTATGGCTAAATCACCATATCGACTTGCACCGTCAGAAATGCAAGAGCTAGCTAGTCAACTCCAAGAACTGTCCGACAAGGGCTTTATCCGACCTAGCTCATCGCCTTGGGGTGCACCTGTTCTGTTCGTGAAAAAGAAAGATGGATCATTTCGTATGTGCATCGATTATCGTGAGCTTAACAAACTTACCATCAAGAACCGCTACCCTCTTCCTCGCATCGATGATCTTTTTGACCAACTTCAAGGAGCTGCTATTTTCTCAAAGATTGACTTACGTTTAGGCTATCATCAATTACGAGTTCATGATGATGATATCCCAAAAACTGCGTTCCGTACCCGATATGGACACTATGAGTTCATGGTGATGCCCTTTGGTTTAACGAATGCTCCTGCTGTCTTTATGGATCTCATGAATCAAGTATGCAAGCCGTATCTAGACAAGTTCGTGATTGTCTTTATTGACGACATACTTATCTACTCCAAGTCCAAAACCGATCACGAACATCACCTGCGACAAGTTCTTGAGCTATTGAAGAAAGAACAACTATACGCAAAGTTCTCAAAGTGCGAATTTTGGCTTGAGGAGGTCCAATTTCTGGGACACGTGGTGAATAGTCAAGGAATTCACGTTGACCTTGCAAAGGTGGAAGCTGTGAAAAATTGGTGTGTTCCCACAACTCCAACCGAGGTTCGTTCTTTCCTTGGTCTTGCTGGCTATTATCGACGTTTCATTGCGAACTTCTCTCGAATCGTGAAACCGCTTACTTCCTTGACCCAAAAGAATAAACCATTCGAATGGGGATCTGAACAAGAGGGAGCCTTTGAATCCTTAAAGCACAAGTTGTGTAATGCTCCTATATTGACCCTTCCCGATGGGAACGATGATTTCACCGTATATTGTGATGCATCTAAACAAGGCCTTGGTTGTGTTCTGATGCAACGAGGAAAGGTCATAGCATATGCATCGAGACAACTGAAGGTCCATGAGGTGAATTATACGACACATGATCTTGAACTTGGTGCTGTGGTTTTTGCCTTAAAGATTTGGAGGCATTACCTTTATGGGACGCAATGTATAGTCTACACCGATCACAAAAGCCTACAACACGTCTTCAATCAAAAGGATCTCAACATGAGACAACGACGTTGGGTTGAATTGATTAGTGATTATGATTGTGACATTCGTTACCACCCTGGAAAGGCAAATGTCGTAGCCGATGCACTAAGTCGTAAGATTCATAATAAGATGGTCACGTTTCAAGAAATTCGCGATTGACGACAATGGTTTGATATCTTGGGAGAATTTGATACTGAGATTCGTCTGGATGTTAACGAGACTACGGTGCTGCTACAAAATTTGAGGATTGAGAATGACATCGAGACTTGTATCATGGAGGCTCAACAAGCGGTTCAAGAAGGAGGAAAAATGGGAGAGGAATTGGAGTACAACCTTCGAGCTCAACTAGAAACGAAACCCAATGGGTTGATGTATTTCTTGAATCGAATTTGGGTTCCAAACCGTGATAATCTTCGTACCTTCATCATGAATGAAGCTCATCAAACTCGTTACTCAATTCATCCTGGTTCCGATAAGATGTATATGGATCTGCGTGGTCAATACTGGTGGCCTGGAATGAAGAAAGACATAGCAACTTACGTAGCTAAGTGTCTTACGTGTACAAAGGTTAAAGCTGAACATCAACATCCTAGTGGATTGCTTGAACAACCCGAGATTCCCATGTGGAAATGGGAACACATATCCATGGACTTCATAACCAAATTACTCGCACCTCTCGTGGTCATGATAGCATATGGGTGATCGTTGACCGATTGACCAAGTCGGCACATTTCATACCATACGTGACACTTACAAAAGTCAAGGTTAGCTCGTATATACATTAATGAGATCCAAACGTTACCCTTAAATTATTGATTAAATCATGATTATTTTAAATAATTATAAAATTTTATTTAAACTTTATTTAAACTTTACTAGTTATTATAGATGATTTACATTTATTTCTTTATATTAAAATACTTAAATAGTATATTTATTTCTTTTTCATTGAATCCAAAATATAAGCGGACCCTTTGTTAAAATTATTTATTTGTCAAAAGCCCCAAACTCCACTTTAAACCCTAGTTCACGTATGAATCGTTAAACTTATCTTTAGACTTAATCTTGGAATATATACGTTTAGGTATCTTGTAAAAGGAATCGTTGGAGCACCACTTAATTACTTGTTATTACCTTTGACACCAACTTATATCATGTGAGTTTTTCCATGCCCCTCTTTTACTTTATTTCACACCTTTTGGGGTGAAACATGTTAACTTTATAAACTTGCACTTGTAAACATCTTGATACTTGTAAACGCACATGCAATTCATCTTTACTTTTTGTCATGGTTATTTGTAATATTGTGAGCCTTATATGATGAACATTATATGTTGACAATCATTAACTATTGCTAGCCTGGCGACGTCATAGATCTATGGGCCTGACAAGCCTATTTGGTGCTAAAGCCGAGGTTATTGCCGGCTCCTGATGACGTATGCTTGTTCATCATGGGAACCAAGTACACTTAGCTAATCGTTAAACTTGTAAATGATATTCTTGGTCAAGGTTTGATTGTAGCTATATGTTATCTATAAACTTGCTTTATTCGTAACCATTGACATGAATTGCTACTTGTAAACTTTTATATATATATATATATGTATGCTTAACCTATGGAAACTCACCAACTTTTAAAGTTGACCCTTTTATTTTTAACATGTTTCAGGAAATGCACAAGGTTGATGATTATCTTTTGAAGCATGCTTACACCTAGGATTTGGACCTAGAAAAAAATAAATAAAATAACTTGAGACTTGAAAGTTGAACTTTGTTTATTTTGTTTGTTGAGATATTTGGTTGTAATGTTTATTTCAACTATTGAATTTTTATATTTACAATTTATGGTAGTGTTATGTGGCTGTGAACAATCTTAACCCTCACATCTCGACGTTTCCGCCGTTAAGGTTGGGGTGTGACATGTGTGTTTGAGTGTGTGTCGAGGCCAATGGGTGTGTGGGGGCTAGGGTTGGGTTTTTTTTATTTAGTTTATCAATATTACCACTTAAACCCCTATAGTTTTACATTTTATTAAAACTAAGCTTTTAATTACTTTTTAAAAGGTTCTAAATTACTAATATAAATATTATTAATTAACAATAATAATCATATGCATTATTTTCACTAACAACAAAATACACGAATTAAATACACACGTTTCCATGTTACGCAATAAAATTCACAAATAATATTTAGATCGCATAAGCACAACCAATAACCAATATTATTAGTTAAATAATTATCTGTTTATCATTAAGTCACCAACGTTCAACGACAATTAGTGTGTGCTCATGACACGTGTATGTAAGACCTAACGAAACTAACGGAGTTTGGTATTGAAAAATTACCGGATGTCACAAAGACCCTTTGGCTTTATATGCTACTTAGTGTATTTGATAATCTTTACATTATGAAACTGAAAACCAAACCAAATACTTTTTAAATATATGTGTTAATTTTGATAAGTTTTTGTTATAACTTTTTTTTACAAGGTAACATATTAGTTTTTGTTTATTATCTTATGTAAATTAAAAGAATTGCTAATATTTTTATTTGCCAAAATATAATTGAATCCTAATTGAGTAGTTTAAACCTTAAACTCTTTTATAATACCCAACCAGCTAACCTAGTAATTGTCTTAATTAAACCACTTATAAACCGAAATATCTTAAAATCTAAGAACCCCAACACCAGCTACAAGTTTGGTTTTATTCATAACAAAACCAAATGACGCATGCCCACCCCTAATAATCGGTTATTCTTTTAACAATAGTGTTGATAAGACGCCACACAAGCCACCATATAGTTTGATTTTACCTTATTATTATTGTTGCTGTTGCCCGTGACAACCATTGTCATCTATGGTTTAACCTAGAAATTGAAACTACCAATTGCATTTCATTGTTGTATGCATATTTCACATCCACAAAAAAGAAAGTTGTATCGAACAAACACCTTCATGGGGTCCTTTAAACAAAATCAAAACAACCTTGGATTGACAACCGCACATTTTCTTGTAAGATTGCTGAAAACTTATTTGACTCTATTGACATGTTACATCTAATTTTATTTGACATGGAGAAGATGCATCTAAATATGTAACCACATGTTGCGCTGGCCAAGGGTGTGACGATGAAACCCTAAATCGAAAAGCTAAATCATGAATAAATTTCATATACTTATGTTAGTCGTAATGGCAAGCACGAATTCTAATATGTAAAAAGCTTTTTCTTGATGTATAAAAATATGTATCTTGATTGTATTTTTTTTATTTTATATTTTACATGTATGAATCAAAGTTCAAATAGTTATAACCGGATATGAATCTAGTCATACTAAACCATATAAAAAGGAAATCGATTATAACTTATAAACGAGACTTTGACCCATTATATACACTAAATAGAGCATCCATTATATAACTAACAAATGATAAAAATATTTAACTATCAAGGATTCAAGGGTGATGTAATGATAAGCTCCTAATGATCTCAAGTGAGAATACAACTTTCACTAGTTTCTAACCCGTCTTTAGTAAGATGTTGATAAATCTATGAGTTTAAAAGTAACAAGTTCTCATGAATACCAAAATGATAAAATCTTTTGTTTCAAATTTATTATTTAGTGTAATTAATCACTCATGGCCCAACGAAATTGCTCAATAAAGTTGAATGATTATAAATCTTGAGGTATACACTATCCGATGTTTACCTATAAGTGGAAGCACAACACGAGGGTCAATGTAACAAGCACGTGACAAATTAATATTTAAAAGTGGGATATTTTGAAAGAAACTTTAATCATAATAAACGTGTTGGTCAACAAATTTACTCTATTTTATCATTTTGTAACCTAACTTTTGATTGTCAATTTAAAACACACTTCTTTAGACGGTGCACCATCAAATGTAGAGTTTCGATTTTTCCAATGGATGTCATTATATTGAATAGCCGTCCACATCAATAATATTATGAACTCATAAAAACATTATAACAAAAAGATATATGCACATGAAAGCATTTAAAGCATGTTACTTATAAACTAGTTACCAAGCTTATAAGATAACATATTTAGTAAAGAATGTCTGATAGAGAAAACTTCAAAGTAACAATGACTAGGGCTGTAAACGAACTGAACCGAATGAATTTTTGTTCATGTTTGTTTATTAAGAATTAATGTTCTCATGAACAATAGACGAACACATAACCAAATGAAAACTTTTGGTTGTGTTCTTCTGTAAAGTAATTAAATTTGTTTATAAACACATAACCGAAAGGTCCATAAATAGATAACCAAATGGTTCATGAACACAAATGAAGATATATTATTTTAAGAAAAAAAAACTTAACATTCTTAATTACAAACATAGACATGAACATCTTAGATTATTTTAACAATAGCAAGACTAGTTAAACATATAGGAACAATAAAGAACAAATGAATTTAACGTGGCTCATTCAATAGATTTGATAGGTTATGCTTTACGGTTGAACTTTGAAGTAGAAACAATTTATTATTTTAAACCCGATACAATGCCAAATTTATAAGTACTCATGCACAATTGATAGTTTTCCGGAAACATTTTGATGATAAGATGTCTTCTTTCTATTTAAAAGATCAACGATTCAAATTTTACAATGTGTAAGTATAGATGATTATATAAATATATTAGTAGCTGTTAAAAAAAATATACATCGATAATATGATATCTTTCTTTATAATAGTCACATTAAAGTTAAACTCGTTTCGTTTTGCGTAACATACCTGGGCCAAAAGTTACATCGATAATACGACTTCTTTCTTTAATATTAATTAACATTATGATGATGTAGATGAATTTTTTTTGGTTTGAGCGTCTAGAGAGAACCCGTTTTGGAATCGGGTTGAGATCGTTAAGAAACTGGTTTAAAAATATACACGTTGGAAAACAACTATATAGTCCTTAACTAACCGTTTTAAACGTTTTTTTCATAAAAAATTACCATATTATCCATATATGTTAGTATAAGTAAGTAACTAAGTATTGGATGTGTTTGTTTAATCAAAAAATTCAAAATGCTTTCTAGACTCTCTTAAAATCGAAGTAGATATTCAAATCAGGATAAGTTCAGGCATATGTCATAGCTGTCATCCTATATCGAGCTTTGATTACGTCATGTATTATAACTTATCTCCGATTTGGACATGTATACAGAAAACAACAATTGATCCCCAGTGCCACTCAAATTTAAACTTGTGGATAAATCTGTAAATGCACCAAACATTTAAAGGACTTTTCGTGAACCTTTGGCATGAAGTTAGTTTGTGTTTATTACTTTAATAAACGAACGAATATGAAGACAATATTTTGTTCATTTAGTTATGAATGAACAAGAACACATGCACATTTACTTATCTGTGTTCGTTCATTTACGTTCGTTTATGTTGGTACTTTTACATTAATTTATATTCGTTCGTTTAAGTTCATCCATTTATATTAATTTATATTCATTCATTTACTATCTTTTATGTTTGCTCGTTCGCGTTACTTTATATCTATTCAATTATGGTCATTTGTTACGTTTAAAGTTTAAACATTCATTCAAATTTATTTATCACTAAAATTAACCTAAAATTTTTACTTTGGTTTTCAAATCTAAAGCCCTTTTGTTTAGGATAAATTCGGTTTTAAGAATGATGATATTTTAAACTTCCTTTGAGATATTCACATTCTTTTAATTAGTGTTCATTCGTTTATTTATTTTCTTTTGTATTCGTTTATATTTATTTCAATTAGTTTAAGTTCGTATGTGTTTGTTTGTGTTAATGAATAATTTGTTCAATATATTAACAAACAAACATAAAGGAACACGAATACGTTCACTTTCTTAATAAACAAACACAAACAAGGAAATCTATTCGTTTAAGTGTTTTACATTTGTTCATTTATTAACAAACGAACATAAATAAGCCATATTCGTGTTTGTTTGGCTTATTTACATGCCTACTTGTGGATTTTCAAGTCGGGATAAGTTCAAATATAGGTCGCAACTGCTTACCTCAATCGGACATTGCCTGTGACATATATTTGATCATATACACATCTAGTCTTGAAGACGAAATCGGTGTTGAAGGTACATACATCTATTTTTTTTAATTAATGCTTTATTAAAAAAATAATTTCATTAAGAACCGATTCCTACCCGAACTGCTTCCTATCAGGTAGGGCTACCATTCACACCAAACCGGTTCCAACCTAAACCAGTTCCTCTTTTAAAATATATCTGACTTTGTTAACCACAACCTGAATTAGTTCCAACCCAAACTAGTTTAGATCATTGACATGCTTTGTGCATCTCTATTTCACCGTATCGCATCATCATTATTTTTAAATTAGCAGAAAAACATAAATGTTAGGAACTGTTTGACAATTTCTGAATGATTAAGTGCTGAACAATAAGAGATCTGAACCATTAAGAGGTCTGAACCATTAAGAGCTAGTATATCGCTTAACTATTCAAAGGCAAATGTCTGACCAATTCAAATAAGAGGTCTTAACCATTCAGCATTAAACCTCTTAATCATTCAACATTAGTATAATGCTTAATCATTCAGAGGCAAATGTCTGAACCATTTAGACATTTGCTCGCGAAACAAACAGTCTGAACCATTAAATGCTAAACCATTTAGACATCTGAACTATTAAAAAACTGATTCAGATGCTGTCAAACAACCACTTAATCCATCATAGAAAACATTGATGTTAGTCCACGAGATCCGGTGAAAGATCCCAAAGCTCATGCTGACTAAGTACCAAAATTGTCTTAACGAAAATGCCTAAACTTAACATGTTTGAGTTGAACCTATGTTGATTAAACACCTTCTAAACTACTCGTATTAACCATATATACTCGTATTGTACAGGATTTTAACGTTTAACCTTTTAGATACAAAATATACCTTATCAACGAAATGTTCCACTGAAGAGTCATCAACAAATTGTTAGTTCATTTATATAAGAAAAGAAGTTGTGGAAAAAATCCAAACTAGATATTTATTCTTCACAAAAATACTGGCTCTTGATTTCATACAAAGTACATAAAATGTAGAATACAATGAGAATTAAATCGGAAAACCTGCATTTTCAAATAAACAAGATTTTAAAACCTAAAATGATGAACTTTGTACTTGACGGTTCTTAGAATTTGTTAAGAAATAAGAATCCGTGATATCAAGGATTGCTTGCGATTATTTATAGTACGAAATGAGTCGATATCTACTTTGGTATTATACTAAACAAAAATGCTGATGTTCCTAGAATTTGGACTTTTGGCAAGTCTCAAAGTGTCAAACAACATATGATGTTTGCACATGGTTAGGCGAACTCGAATTTGCAAAACTACAAACAAGCTAAGCTCGAGTTTAGGCGAACTCAAATTTGCAAAACTAATATATAATTTTATAAAAACTATATTAAACAATATTTTGAAGTTACTATGCATTACTATAATGCAATTAAATATGTAGTATTTGAAGTCAAAGTAAATTAAAATTAAAAAATTTTGAATAATAAAAATAAACTTTTAACCACATAAGATCATAAATAGACATATCTGATGCGCACAAGGAAACCCACAGACGTATCAATTACCCAAACGAGTAACAAGCAAATGTGACTTGACGCGTTTTGGATTCGGGTACTACATGTATTGGATTTACCAAAACATGTCCAATGCCATCCCTGAATGGGAAGAAATTTGTAATCCAATAGTCAATTCACTCTCAACAAATGACTAAAAGGTCATGTTAATATTTGTTTCCCTATAGAGGTTATCATACAATGCAAATCTTGGTTTAAGATGTTAATTTCAACTGATTTAGGTTTACGTTCTGTGTTACCTGTAACAGTTAACTAGAGGGAAACAACATCAAGCAACACAATCTGAGGTTCTTTTAACAACTCAAGAAATAGTATTAAACAAGCATTCATATCCTCGATACAAATGGTACGAAGTTACGAGTTTCATAGGTGCACAAGATTGGTAATTATAAAGATGGTAGCATACTTAAACTACAACGCATAGACGGTATAAATTCTACGCGTTTTTCATAAAATCAAATCTCGGCATTGACTTAATATAATGGTTAACCATTAATAGAAACCCACTACTACTTCATCCCAAAGAACATGAAAAGTTCATACCTCCAGTAGTAAGTCAGCAATGCGCCCAGCCAGATCTCCTAACATCTCCATCATGGTTGCACCGCAGTTCATTAGTTGATGCTTCAGATCCCGGCTAGTGACAAAAATGATACCCGTTAATAATCTTCAATCTTCAAAAGTGCGCATAAAATCACCCGGTTTGGTTACTTCTCTTGTTTCTGAATTTTTCCTTGAGCAATGCAAACTGCTTCTTGCATTGGTTAACTGTTTTCCCAGGAACAGCAGCAGCAACACGCTCCCAACGCTGGTTGGTTTCTTTTGGGAATGTCTTCAAAGCTTGAACCAAAGCCGTTTCCTGCACAGCAGACCATATATCCTGGTCTGAACTTGACCCAACCGGCTCCACTTTATTTGCATCTTGGTTTGGCTTGGGTGGGACAACATTGGGTTGGGTGGGTGTGGGTGTGGGTGTGGGTGTAGAAGAAACCCCCACGACTTCATCCCTGGTTGTAAGTGGAGATGAAATTGTAACCGTTGGTTTTCTTTTTTCAAGAAACGAATCAAAAGCTTTAGCTGAATCGGGTTTTTGTAAAAGAACAGTTTTTGTTGCTTTTAGAATCTCTTCCACTGATCGCCCAGTTCCTATGTACTCGGATATCACCTCCCATCTTCTTGATGTTCCTTTAGGGTACTTCACAACTCCTTTCCTCAAAAGCTCAATTTCTTCTTTCCCCCACGGTTTCTCCTTTTTCTCAGAACTGCTTTTAGAAACACTTCCGTTGACTTTTACCGATCCATTTTGTTGACTGTTTTTAGTCGAGTGATCTTTCTCAACATGGTCTGAGCTAATTGCCTGCTTTAGAAGCTCGGCTTGACTTTGACCGTCCCCTTCTTTACCTTCCATATTGTCACATAAGTTTCTTAATTGTAACATATCAAGTGACATACATAAGTTTTCCACATCATCCTGAGTAAGATTAAGCAGTTTACTAGACACGACGGGGGTTGAAATAGTTCGAAGGCGTGTTCGTTCTTTTCGCAATAATTTCTTTTCTTTTTCTTTTAATTTCTTCTGGTTTGAAGCTGCTTCAGCCGCCTGTCTATCCTCTTCTTCTTTCTTACGCCTATTTTCTTCTGCAATTCTTGCAGCTTCTTCCTCTTGTTGTTTCTTTGCCAAGAATTTGGCTTCTTTCTTCTTTTGCTTCTCTGCTTTTAAGGTTTCCTTTCTCCTTAAAATTCTTGGGTCCCGTTTATAAGCATTGTCTACAAGAGAACGTATCCTTGCATGTTCTTCTTTTCTTGCCTTTTCTGAAAGCTTTGCGTTTTGTCTTTCCATCCATCTTTTATGGTCACGTGATTCAGCTTGTTCAAGATCATACTCATCTTCATGAGGAAACTCTCTCCAACTTTTAAAACCAAACCAAAAATCATAAAATGCATCAACTTCTTTAAGTGGAGTATTGTCATCTCCTAGTGATGGGGGAGGTTGAGTAACTGACCACCGCCCATTTCTCATAAAAGCCGGCCCAAAAACCTTAAAAAAGTCTTGCGGGGAGCAATCAGTAGGAATCTCATCATCAAACTCATCTGTAGAGTCGTAAATCCTCCTCCTTGTAGGGTCCATCAAAACTTCATATGCTTCTTGAATAGCTTTAAAACGGTTTTCAATTTCATCTTTTTTTGCTTGTTTAGCAGCTTCTGTTTCTTCCCCGAGAAGAAGAGCCGCCTGTTTGTCAGGATGATGTTTTAAAGCAGTTTCACGGTAACTTTTTCTAATTTGTTCCTCAGTTGCAAGATACCTTAAATGACCCAAACCCAATAAAGCATAATGGTCTTGTTGGGTAGCCTTGTCACCAGACTTTTTTTTACCTTTGCTGCTATATGAATCTGATGATTGCATATACTCATTTTCTTTGTCTTTAGGCAGATTCTCATCATCATTAGCTACATTTTCTTCCTCAAAATAGCCACGAAGCTTAAGTGCAACATCATGAAAAGAGTGGCCAGCTGGTTCAAAATATGAAGCCTTTATTGGAAGACCATTTGAAGAGACATAAATTGCTTCTCCATTTATAAGCTCGTTTGAATAAGTAATAAGACGAACAGTTGCACGAGACGTCATATTTATCACAATTCAAGCATCCACAGCTTTAAGCTAACATTGAAGTAAGAGAGCAAAAGTCAGTAAAGACATAGAGAACATGTATTCAAGATGCTAGCATGATCACTAGTCACTACACATGTGAAGATTTAAAAACTATTAAGCACATGAGAGAAAATGTTTCCATTTACATATTGGTTTAAACAAGTAACAAGACAAGTGGTTGGCACAATGTAACATCTATTGCAACTCAAGCATCCACAGCTTTAAGCTAACTTTGTGGTAGAAAGCCATATGTCAGTAGATCCAAATTGGCATTTTTAAGAAACAAGAAAATATTTATAGTTGGATTTGACATTTTAAGTCAGTAGATCCAAATTGAAATCGAGGCAAGGTTCTAACCATGATCATTACACCATATATAGGTTTAAAGATCATTTAAGCACATAGCATGGAATTGAAACTTAAAAAAATAATTCTATTGAAGAAGTGAGAGTATGTAGAATTAAAATTATCACTTTGTAATATCCGTTGCAACTATTCAATTAGAAGCAGTTTCTCACTCTCTCTGCATTCAGAATGAATAGTATGCTATGGACTTCTTTTTTGTTTTTACCATTACAACATATTCCATGTCTAGTAATTCCAATTGCATCTATTCTGTTTATTAATATTCTAAAACTAAAGTCAATTATAAATCTTAATGCTATAAAAAATAAGTGCCGGCCAATTTTTATTTGTAAAGAAGGCTTAAACTCCCTTAAAGAGTTAAAGGGCATGAAATAGTGGAAAGAAAAGATGGCAAAAGTAACAGACAGGATATATCTATTTGTGCACAAGAGAGAAAATAAATATGAAGATAATTTATAAGCAAATAAGACAACCAAGCCTACAGGTCTTAATTGGAAGAAAGGTATGTCATTGTAACAGAAGAAAATAAGACTTCGGTGAAAGTTAAGGCAGTTCAAGTAGGCTTGTAAACAGGTAACATATTATATGTTTCTGCATATTTGACCTTTAATCCTCTACCCAAATGGATACACATACGTAAAATACAAATTCAACATACACCGGTGACCGGTTCAGATCATACACATATTGTTGGAATTCGCATCATACGGTTCATATGCTGAACTCAATCATGAACTGTAGCATTTTGACAAATATACTCACTTCACTCACATTCGCTAGAGTATTACGTTGCAGGTCAAGATGCATCAATCCTCACTTCCTCAGTCCCAATAGAAGTAAGAAAAAAAAAACTTACCAGAGAACTAAGCACAAAAAGAACCTTCCTTTAAGAAAAAAGACACAAATCTTTTTAACTGCAACTACTAACAAAGACCTGCCTGGCCTTAAAACAGGTATTAATTTATCTTAGACACATATGCATCAGGCAGTGAGAAAGAAACTGATCCAATCACCATCATCAATATCTATCAACACAAACATATATTTCAAGTCACACAACACTAACCACCACATGCAGTTGAATACACGCATTAAAATGTAAAGTAAAATGACTACGTATAGTTGCAAGGTCACATAGCTCAAAAAAACTTACGTTACCATCACTCAAAAGTCTAAATATCAAACAAGAATCTAACAAAACAAAATCAACCGTTTACCACACGCATACTACCATTACCGATACGCAAATTCAATCAAACCAAAGCAATCCAACAATCAACATACATCAGCTCGTTAATTAAACACAACATTACAAAACTACAAGATATCAGTTCTCGGATGAAAGAATTTGTTTCGCTACCTGATGGATGCAGTGAAGAAGATGATACACCGAAAAGAGAGCGATCGATCTGTCGATTAGGTTATTACAGATGATGAAGATGATGAAGATGATAGATATTGAGCAATAATGATTGGTAATCAATAAGAAATTTCGAAGCTTTGATGAAGAGGCGCAAAGAGATTGAAGATGAAGATATGAGGGTTTAGGGTTAACAGTTTTGGGCTGTAAAAGGCCTCAAATAATATTATTAAGTCTTTGAGTTCTTTTGATGTTTTATTCTTGTAATCCAACTAAGGAAATTTTGTTTTTGGCCCGCGAACTATTAGTTGTAAGCGATTCGGTCCTTCAATGTTTCGTGTGTATGATTTGTTATGATGGAGAGGCGCTCAGCTGGTTATGAGTTATTCGAGATCGTCTTGTTAGAAACTTGAATCGAACCGGGTTGAGAGCTCAATCCAGAGCTTGTACTTTTTTGGGGAGTGTTTAACAAACGAGTTTGAGTTTAAGTTTTACATATCAAGCTGGTGTGAGCTTGCGAACCTATACGAGCCATTTTATTTATATAAATTATTTGATTATTTAAATATACATTATTATTATTATTATTATTATTATTATTATTATTATTATTATTACTATTATTACTATTATTATTATTATTACTATTATTATTATTACTAATACTTATATTACTAATACAACTGCTACTGTTATTATATTACTAATACTTATATTACTGCTGCTGCTGCTGCCGCCGCCGCAGCCTCCGCTATTCTTGTTGTTATTATTATTGTTATTACTATTATTGCTACTATTATTACTATTATTATTGCTATTATTCTTACTATTATTATTACTATTATTATTACTACTACTATTATTATTATTATTATTATATTATTATTATTATTATTATTATTATTATTATTATTATTATTAAATTATGATAAAGTAGTTAGATGGTGTATTTTTTTTAACTGAATCAGGTGTATATTAGAATTATAATTATATGTATACATATAAATATATATACACATACTAATACTAGAGAGTGCTTGCGTGATGCGGAGACACATAATATTTATATTTTTTATACAAATTAAAAGAATGGTAGCAATATTATACTTAAAATGAAGAGAGTAAAATGCTTGTGTTTGATAGTGTAATGTTTTTTTTTAACTATAACAATGTATATAAAGGTTATAGGCATTTAAAAATCATAAGGAAAGTTGACTTAAAAGTTAACGATTGCTATATATGTAACGGATAATTAAAGTAATCAAATGTATAAAAGACACTTTTGTACTTTTAAACTCTTAAAAATCAATGTATAAAAAATAATTTCGTCATCCTCAAGTACATTATAATATAGTATAGATATATATACACGAATGTTATTGTTAAATTTTTTCTTATTATAACTTTCAATTTTAATTAATTTGGTTTATAAAAAATTTACTTCTTAAAAACATCAATCGTAAAATGTTTCATATATTTAAAAAAGTTTTATGTTATAGAAAAAAAAATATTATTTAATAAAAAATTACTTTTAGAAATAATATTAATAAAAAGATCTATATCTTAATTTATTAAAAACTATTATTAATCTAAAAAATAGTCAAATAATAGTATTAGTAATTAATGTAATTATTTAATATGTGAGAGAAATATGAAAATTATGATGAGAATAGCTGTGATGCTTTCAAATATCCTTCATAGTTATTACTTTATCAAAGCAGTAAGATAAGATTTGATTTAAAGAGGAGATATCTCATTGTTGGGATACAAAATTCCTTATGTTCTTAATTTCATGTTTAGAAATTCAATCTTGACCATACGATAATAAGTTTCCCCGTGGTATATGATTTTGCTTAAAATCTAATTATATACTCTATATTCATGTGATTTTTGTTATATTATTGCTATTATGTCTAAATTCTCTAAGGTGTAATTACTTAATCATATAATTGTTTGTTTCCATATAAATTATAACAAGTAAAAGAAGATTAGGATCATTTCATCCAATCCTATCTTATATAACTAAATTGATCCTATGCTATATTTCAAGCCTCGATTACATGATCTATTTAACATTCATTTTACCTACTAATGGAATTTTATTGGACTGCTTAAAACTGATTGAAAGCTTATATCTCCTTCCTTTGGTTCTTCGACCGAAGAAACAAAAAGCCACAATTAATAAACTAAAGAGCCATAGAATCACATTTATCTTTGGAGGCCAAATGGTTACCTAATCACCAACGATCTTTAAAACATACAAATATAGAGAGGTTATGAGTTTAAGTTTCACTCAGAGCAAATATGTTTTGGGTTGAATCGTAAGGTTTTTCTAATTGTGGGTTTTCTCTTAAGGTGGTTGGGGGTACGGTCTCGACTGAAAAACGAATAAATGGGCTCAGTTAAGATAAAACCTATCATCTGAAGAACGGTTGTACAATTTCCGTTTATAAAAAAAATGGTTACATAATCTCAATTCTCAAAGCCATGATCCTATAAGTCCCTATAGTTAATTTGTCTTTTACTTCATTACTTTATTTAATTCACGATCATAAAAAAGGGTTCGTGATTGAAGCCTCGATTAGGCATCCATAATAATCAAAGGACTTGTAACTTAGCGAGATCATAGTGTGTAATAGATGTGTTTCTTTTCAAGGAGATGATATTATAATTTATAATAGACATTGATATACATTTATATGTAGATTTAGAGTGTTTAGATTTGACGCAATTTTTTTTCCCCAAAGTGACCTGCAACAACTTTAATTTGAATCTATTTTCTTTTCTTTTCAATTCCTCTCATAAGTTTATAAACAATACACATTACAAATTTCCATTGGAATTCATTCCGATTTCTTTAAATTCCATTTTCTTTAGAACATTTCAATTCCCTTACAAATATTATACGAACCAAACGTCCACTAAGTATTACAGCTTACTACAAGAGGGACTACACAAGCACATCAATATGCCACACGACAACCGACACAAAACTCATTGCGTTTTGTCTGGATTCCATGAAGAGTCTTACAGTGGAGAAGATGAATGAAGGCTCAGCTATTGCACCAGTTCCATAGTCCCCACAAGCAAGCCTTTTTGACACCGGGGGTATGAGAGTAATTCCAAGTTCGTCGACGGTCATAAGATGTCTTTCTGTGAAAGGATTCGTCCACATATAAGCGTTCATAGCAGGTGCCACATATATAGGTTTTTCATAATCCCATGCTCGGATTATGCTCGTCAGCAAGTTGTCGCATAGTCCACCTGATTCAACGTATCAAAAAAAAAATAGTGATATAGTATTGTAATCATACTCAACACTCAACACATTGATGATTTGATGATTATAGTTCATAAAAGTTTATAAAAAAACAAAACAAAAGTTTTTCCAAGTCAGCCTAACAAGTCTAATGGGTCAGGTACTGTGTTTGATGGAAAATAAGATCTGATTCCTCATAGATTAACTAAGTGACAAACATTATTATTAAAAATAAAAGAGGCCAATATTTTTCCATACATAGAGAATATAAATGATCGAAAAGAAAATAATAAAGCGATGAACATTTGGTACCTATTACCCGTACCGTATCGGTACCCAGCTAGTACCGAAATATGTATAAGGTACCGGTACTTGATTTTCTTATATTTCAGGATCGGTACTGGCTGGTACCGGTACCGGTACTTTACCCAAAAGCCCTGTATAATCCCGATAGTACCTGAATACTAATAGCGTATTTTGAAAAAGGAGGGACAACATAGTGATCAAATCTAAGATTAACTTTCTTTGATATTTTGAAACTTTTGGTATTGGTATTGATCTTATTGGTGTTTATTATTTTGGGGTGAAAATCATCACCATGAAGCAAAAACAATTTACTATTTTTTTTGGGTCAGTGTTGCTTCACAACTGATGAGTGGTAAGTATGTGTGAAATTATTGATATTTAAAATGCATGATCAAGTCTATGTACTATTTTGTTAGACATGTGGATGCTTTTTGATATTTTATTTTTGTTTAGTTATTATAAATTTTTAGAGGTATCGGATACCAAACATATACTGGGTAACGGGTACAAAAACAGATACTGGATACCGTAACCAAACATGCACCATGCAGCAAGCGTAAAAAATAATGTTGCGGAGGTGACGGGTACCAAAGAGGTATTGAGTACCGAAATACCGGTACCGTACATGGTACCGGTACCTGTACCCATATACCAAAATCGATACCGGTACCGGTACTAATTTTTTATAAAACTAGGGACCGGGTACTTTCGGTACTGGTACCGTTTCGGTACAGGTATGGTACCGAGCTTATCCCTAGTAAGCGCTAAAGCGATTTTGATGTGCAACAGCATTACAAGAATTGAAATTATCAAGATTAGAACAATAATTCTTTGATTGTTGTCATCGCGAAAAGGGTACTTAAATCGTGTCGCAAAATGTCCCAGTCGGTTAATAAAATAGTTTGAGTTGGGTTGGGCAACCCCGAATCACTCTTCGTCCAAAACTTTAAATATATTTTTGTGAGTTTAATATGATACAAAAGATATAAAATAACAACAAAAAACTAATTTTATTGATCATCAAACATAATAGTTCACAACAATCTATAGATTTAATGGTGTAAGAGGAAGGTGTGAGGTTTTGTTTTTCTTGAAGGTTATGGGTTCTAGCCCTGACATTAACGAATAAATACTAACTTGATGTTACTAACTACTAACTACTAACTACTAACCAGTCATTTAAAAAAAAAAATTCAAACATAACAGTTTAAAAGGTTACGTGCAACTAAAAGTATTCCTTGAAAGACTCGTAACTGACCATTTGACCCCTTTAAACAAAAAATAATTATAATTATAATTTACCCATATAACCCATATGATATAAAACATAACATGTATAAGCTAAAATCCCGAATTGATTATTTCGCAAGTGGGCCAATATTATCTCCACTGCTACGTAAGAGGCGTTGGCTTTTTAAACACCACTAGCTGTCATACACAAAATTCGGGATCAAGAAGACGCATATTTACAACTAGTATACAATTAGTATACGGTTTAAATGAAAATATTAAGTTAATTATAAAATATTTTTTAGTATAATGTATAATTGAAATTGTGTGTAATTAACTATGTTAAGTAATAAAACAATAATATTTAATAAACTTTCTTCTAGAAAACTTTTGTTATAACTTTTTTCAAACAATGTCAATTATTGGAAAAAAATTGTTTAGTAAAATTTTTTAATATTTCATAAATTTTTGTTTATAAAAATTTAAAATTTTAATTTAAAATAAACATGTTTTTTATTTATTTATATAAATATGTCTTTTAATTTGAAAATAATATATAATATCATTAGCATTTAATATCATCATTAAATATGATTGACTTGCTATGATGATGACATTAGGCAAAATGATTATGTGAAGATGACAAGTGACAAAAATGATTTTGATTTATTAATATAGACTAGTTTAGTCCCCGTGTAATACACGAATTAAATAAATAAAATATTAAATAAGTATTAATAAAAATTTATGCATTATAAAATCATGCTTGAATATAAAATATTATTATAATTACGTATAAATAGCTAAGTAAATAAACAATAATGTATTTTTCTTAAACTTTTGTTATATAAAAAACTGTGATTTTTTAATATATTGTTTTAAGAAAAATGATTTTTTTAAAAATTTTTTTCATTGTATTCTGTATTTTATAAAATTTTTGTTTTTAAAAAGTGTGTTTTTAATAAAAAATAGAATTTTAATTTATTATATTATACATTTTTTAATTTGAAAATGGTATGAGTAATATTATTAGTATATAATATTATTATTAATAATATAGAGAAATGAAAGTAAGTATAATGAGATTTATAATTGTTTCACGCTTATTTTAGTTTTTTATAGATAGATAGATAGGCTAAAATTTCATTAAATAAACGGATTAAATTTTAATGTAAAATATATATGTAAAATAAACACGGATAGTTACAGTATAATATTTTAATGTACAATATAATTAAAATTATATATACGTAATAGTTCAAGAAATAAAACAATTATACCATTTTTTAACTATCTTATCTAAATAGTTTTATTTTTAAACACTCGTTTTAAGTTTTTTCATAAAAATATTTTTTATAAAAATTTTATTTTTTAAAAACTCTGGCTTGTAATTATTCTGGTAGTTTTAATATGAATGTTTTAAAATATTTCATCTGTTTATAACTTTTTTCAAAAACAAAATAATTTAAAATATTTTGTTTAATTTTTTTTTAATTTTTAGAAAATTTCATATTATATAAAACTTTAGTTTTTTGTTATTTAGATTTTAACTAAAAGATGAAAAGATAGTTTGATTCTAAAAAATTTAGATAAGAGAGAGAAATATAGCAATTAATAAAATTCATTTTTAATAAGAGAGTGAAATTTGTATAAGTATTTAAATTATTATAATATCTTTTTGTAGGGAAAATTGATATGTGTATGTTTTGAAAAAGAACAAACGACAAAAAAATGAGTTAAGAGAATAAAAAGTGGTAAAAGAAACCTTGTTTTATTATATATTATAAATAGATTTTAACATTTCTTAAAGAAAAACCCATCACTTCACCCCTTATAACACACTAATATTTCCACTACAAAACTGACGTCTACATACTCAAGGTAGTCAAATGAGCAAGTTGCAAACACATATTTGTTTACAAAGTACAGTCAAGTAAGTTATAAGTTCATGGGATGATTAAAGCAACCGTTTCTCATTGTACTTCCAAGGGTCGTCACCAAGTTTTCACTAACAAAGAAGCAAATAAATAAATTACATCAATCTTTTTATAATTAGACGGATCGAGTAGTAAATATTTGGCATCTAAAAAACTTCTCTACCGTAAAAGTTTGTTGTGGGGCCTCAGGGGCGTGAAATCCATGGGGTGAAAGTGCATTTAGTGGTTCTACATTTTTCAAAATCTTTGCTATCAGGTCATATTCTATATGAAAATAGTACATATTAGCATCTATAATACTTAACTATAAGTTTTAGAGATCGATACATATTCGAAAACAATCATATGATGGTAGCCATGAGCCGAGCCGACCCGATCCGACCCATTAAGGTTATAAAAATTACCCTTTGGATATAACCATTAAAGTTATACCCACGGGTAATCTGGTATATTTGTTAAGATTATTAAAATGACCCATTGGGTATATCCGTCGGGTGTCTATTGAAATTAAAACATCATATAAAACTACATTTGTATATACGTATTAAACAATATTTTCGGTTAATCCTTAATAATTTTTGTTTATGTTCCACTAATACTACTGTCTAATTTTAAAATTTTATTATAACTTCGTAAGATATCATATTATGCAAATGATAGGAAGCTTAATAGTTTATATATACTAACAATGAATTATTTTAAATAAAAAAAATAAGAAGATATAATTATATATAATATAATTAAAAAGTAGTATAAATTAAAAGTATAAAAGAATTTTAGATATATAATTGGGTAAATGTGTATTCGTAATCGGGTAACCGGGTCGGGTAAACGGGTATACAATGCAAACCCATACCCGTCCATACTCATTTATCTGATCCCAAACCTGTCTTAGATGTCTCAGGTTTCGGGTATTCCCGTCGGATTTGATTTTCATCTCTAGGTAAAGCTTTCAACTTATTTTGTACTTTCAAGTGTCATGTATCTTCAGAGCTTTGAGCCCACTGACATAGAAGCAAATAAATAAATTACATCAATCCTTTTATAATTAGACGGATCGGGTAGTAAATATTTTGCATCTAGAAGCTTCTCTACCTGAAACCTATGTCGTGGGGCCTCAGGCACGTGAAATCTATGGGGTGAAATTTTATTTCGTGGTTCTGCATTCCTCAAAAGCTTTGTTACCAGGTCATCTTGTATATGAAAATAGTACATGTTAGCATCTATAATACTTAACTATAAGTTTTAGAGATCGATACATATTCGAAAACAATCATATGATGGTAGCCATGAGCCGAGCCGACCCGATCCGACCCATTAAGGTTATAAAAATTACCCTTTGGATATAACCATTAAAGTTATACCCACGGGTAATCTGGTATATTTGTTAAGATTATTAAAATGACCCATTGGGTATATCCGTCGGGTGTCTATTGAAATTAAAATATCATATAAAGCTACATTTGTATATACGTATTAAACAATATTTTCGGTTAATCCTTAATAATTTTTGTTTATGTTCCACTAATACTACTGTCTAATTTTAAAAATTTTATTATAACTTCGTAAGATATCATATTATGCAAATGATAGGAAGCTTAATAGTTTATATATACTAACAATGAATTATTTTAAATAAAAAAATAAGAAGATATAATTATATATAATATAATTAAAAAGTAGTATAAATTAAAAGTATAAAAGAATTTTGGATATATAATTGGGTAAATGTGTATTCGTAATCGGGTAACCGGGTAGGGTAAACGGGTATACAATGCAAACCCATACCCTTTCCATACTCATTTATCTGATCCCAAACCTGTCTTAGATGTCTCAGGTTTCAGGTATTCCCGTCGGATTTGATTTTCATCTCTAGGTAAAGCTTTCAACTTATTTTGTACTTTCAAGTGTCGTGTATCTTCAGAGCTTTGAGCCCACTGACATAGAAGCAAATAAATAAATTACATCAATCCTTTTATAATTAGACGGATCGGGTAGTAAATATTTTGCATCTAGAAGCTTCTCTACCTGAAACCTATGTCGTGGGGCCTCAGGCACGTGAAATCTATGGGGTGAAATTTTATTTCGTGGTTCTGCATTCCTCAAAAGCTTTGCTATCAGGTCATCTTGTATATGAAAATAGTACATGTTAGCATCTATAATACTTAACTATAAGTTTTAGAGATCGATACAAAATTCGAAAACAATTATATAACGGTGGGGAAGTTCTTTTAATTTAATTGTTAGTATCGGTCTCATTTTTCATAGTACGAGCACACTATTATTAGTCGCTATCGCCTACGATAAAAACAAAAAATACCTTATGACAAAACCTTGACTATGGATTGTGTAAAGGATAAAAACGGATACTTTTTAATACTTACTGAATACTGATCGTTAACACGTACTTTGTATCATCTTTAGTGAAGGATTTTAATTTTAAACGGTTTGACACTGCCATCATACAGATCACAAGCCAGTTTACATAAACATGACAAAATTTTCAGTAGTTTTTCACTGATACTGGTGATAGTTATATTTAAATCAAATTACCTTTTACAGCAAAATATTTATGGGACAGAAACAATTTCAAGAAATTGTGTTACCTTTTGAATCAGAAGAATCATCCTCTCGTGACATGAAGTTAGTTCTTTCTCTATTCTTGTGCTGCATCAATTTTATCTCCTGTAAAAATGTTTTATTTCGACTCCATTAATATTCAAAATTTGATTTAAGACTTGTAATATTGGCCGGAAGCTTACAAAAACAAAATGAAATTAAAATTTACTTGTTGTATGAGTGATAACTCAAGTTCTTTCACGATCTCAGCCATTGTCGGGCGCTCTTCACGAGCTTTTTTCACACATCGATAGGCAATGTCTGAAAATGATTTCAAAGAACCCGGATCCATTTGTTCTTTTAGCCCAGGGAGAATAATCTCATCCAACTTCTTCTCATCGTAGCATCGTCTCCACTTAGGCACTAAAATTCTAACCAGCTCGTGATTATGATACTCATAGCATAATCTCCCGCACAAAACTTCAAATAACACCACCCCAAAAGAGTACACGTCAGACTCTTTCGATAAAAAACCAAACTCCATATACAACGGATCACAATACCCTGGCGTGCCAACACCATGAGAAACAAGATACGTGTGAGCTTGGTTAGCAGGGCCAACTTTTGACAGTCCAAAATCAGAAACTTTAGCCGTCCAGTTCTTATCCAAAAGAATATTTGAGCTTTTCACGTCTCGATGAAGCACTCTTTGATGTGTCTCCTTAGGATCATGTAAGAAACACAACCCACGTGCAGCCCCAACACATATCTTCAAGCGTTGGATCCAACTAAGAGTACCAACATCACTTAGATATCGATCAAGGCTTCCACGAGAAGCATATTCATACACCAGTATCATCTCATCGCCCTCTATGCAAAAGTGCACGAGGGAGATGAGATTTTCATGCTTGTATCT